>CM072163.1:22811089-23351089 GCA_036850595.1 Rhyacichthys aspro | reverse complement strand
AACCTCTCTCAAGATCATCTGGCACCGTCGCTACAGGCCCAACCCAAGCCGTGCCCCAGACTGCCTCTCCTAAGAGCATCTTGGCACTACACTACAACTTGGCTGCACCGACAAGATCCAGCACAAATGAGAGCCACATACTGCGGCAATAACACCGACACGCAACCGGTGCCAACCGAGGCACTTAGACTCTGGTTCCCACCCCAAACCGAATGGGTGACAGAACCAGCGGTAAGACTGCACATGGAGGACCAAAAGGCTGTTAAGCATTTGTCCTCCATATAAACCCCACAGGTTGAAGGTGCTCTGGCTACAGCCGTGGAAGGGTGACCTTGAGCTGCATAGGCTACACCGTTGCCCCCACAAATCCAGTGTGCCAAATACTGGGACGTCAGTGGGGCTTCCATCCTTGCTGAATGACATGCATGAAGAGTGGATCTACAAAGTGCACAGGTTCCTCGCTTCTTGGAGGAGGAATGTGCCAGAAGACGAGCGGTCTTGAAGGAGAGCAAACAGACTTCAGCCTGTTCCAGGGGCTTGAAAGGAGGAGGACACTGGGCAGTGACTTCCGGAGGTGGGTCGGGAAGCGATGGCGAGATCAACCCATGAAAGTAGCCTGGCGCTCGGTCTCCTCTCTGGGGAGAGCGAGACACGCGGGGCAGGAAGAGTGCTGCAATCAGAGGCAGGTCGTTGCCATCCTCAGGTAGCAGAGGAGCGCAGCAGGAATGGCAGCAACGCAAATGCCTGAGACTGGTGTGTGGCAAAGCTGGGGCAGAATCCATCTTTAGTCTTCTCGCTGGGTAGAGGTGTTCTTTTTTAAAAGCTCTTTAAATTGTATCTCAGAGAAGCTGAGGCGCTGGCATACACCAGAGACGTAACCATTAGCAAAACCTTCAGGTGGGCTACGCACACACGAAGTAGAAGTAGCTTTGTTATGAATGATAACATGTAAATGTTATATTAGTATTATTTCTCTACTGTCATAATTCGTGGCTAATGATAGACATAGACATAATGGCTCGTATTTTCTTTGACATTTAGCTTAGCTCATCTCCAGCTAGTTTGCAGCTCTAGCTACTTTGTTTATTGCTTAGCTCCATAATGTGACATGAGAGGTTAGTGATAACTACAGTTTGTAAAGGTACTTTTAAACGCTAATGAGGTATTAAACCAGCTGCATCATTAAGTAAATTTGTTGTTTTTCATATGCAATTTAGCCTTTGCACAACACGGGGGTTGAGGGCCTGGATTGTAGCAGAGGGAAGGACCGGAAGGCCCACTGGAAGACTAACCACCACGCTAGAAATTAGTCGAGGGTTTCCCTATTACCAGTACACAGGATAGGTCTGGCTTAAAAATGGACAACAAGCAAGATAGTGTACAAATAACAATTTATTTTAATTAACAATAAATGCACTTAAAACCTAACAGTAAACACAACAATAAAATTAGCTAAAGTAATTTGGAATTAAACAAAACCCACCGCAACAAAATTAGTACAGAAACATAAAAAATAAATAAATCCCAAACTGCCTAAAGCTAAAGTGCTTTGTGCTGTGCATACAGTTGGTAGTAAAATGGTCATGGTTGGTCTTGAGGTTTAAGGTGCTTGTTTTAAGGTGCTAAATGGTTAAAGTGCTATATAAAGTGCCTATTATTTAGAAACAGAAGTTTAAAGAGCTATTTAGTTTTAAAGCTCATGCACAAGGCACACACCTTTAACTATAAAACCCTAGCACAGGGAAGCGCAAGCACAGACAGGCCTACAAGCTACCACTACCACCAGAAAGACACTACGTTGACCCAATAAAACATCCAGGGGAAGGGGCATTAACTAAAAGTAACGTGAGCATATATTTTGAGCAAAAAGTAGACAAAGTGAAAGCACTTTACTACAGCACCACAAGTGCAAAATGAGAGCATAGTAAGCAGCAGTGGCAATCTGTTTTACAAAAGAAACCACAATTAGCAAAGTTCCCCTCGACATGAGTCACAAACACACTCAGTGGCAGAAATCTTAATTTTACTTTTAGAGGACTTGGGCACGGCGACAACACACAACACCACGACAACAACTGTGGCAATCCAACAGCAACCAACCAGACTGAAAGCTTCAGTGAATTACTGGGAGTCCACACCTGTAAAAGGGGCAGATGGGCAAGAGATGCCCTCACGGCCGTGCAGTGGGTGGGAAATTACAGAAACCCAGAAATGAACAATACTGTAAACCACCCGGTTACATCCTACCCCCTCTCTATGTATCAGTGGCCCAATGATAAAGCACGACTACGACCATGGACGAAAAATAGCCGTAGCGCTGCTGGTACCCTGACCAGAGAAACAGGAGCCTTCCCTCTTCGCTCCTGGCCGGTCCTGGGAGGTGATGGAGGTTGGAGTGTTTTCCAGCGGTCTTGTGGGTGGACTTCCTGGGGCCAGATACACTACTACGTGGAGTTTGGCAGACGTACGAGCTCAAGGTATTTCAGGCGGCCGTGGCTCAACTGGAATGTATGGGTTACTGACAGATTCTCTGAAGACAAGCCAGGATCCAGACTCCAGATCATCCTCATCACAGGTCTCTTCAGTTGCACACTGTGGCCAAACATCAAGGCAGGTATCTGGAGGTGGCAGAGCAGCTTTATGGAGGTGCGGTGAACTTGTCTCGCAGGGTGCTGCTAATCAACAGGAGCGATGGTGTAGGAAACATTCGTTAAAAAAAAAGAGAATTAGGCTAAGTATTAAAGTTAAATTGTTTCGTACCACCACCTCAAAGAGGAATAGAATAATAAAGCCTAATATGAATTTGAACGTGAGTTCTTAAGCCAGACAGTGATGCCTATATGAAGTGAAACAACCACAAACTTAAGCATAAATTAGTGAGAAATTATGATGTTTATTGACCAGAATTAACAAACAGATGGCATTTGAATATGCAGATTGATAAATAACAAGAGTATATTCATGGATTGAAACAATTAACCTGTATTATTGAAGGTGGGATATGATTTTACGGGAATAAATGGAAAATTGACGCAGTTAATGAATTTAGAAAAATAGTCTAAAAGAGTTAAATTAAATTTGAGTTAAGTTTAAGTTGAGTTTAATCTTTATGCCAACTCTGTTTCAAGTAACTGGTAAGAGGTCAGAGGCCTGGAGCCAACAGGAATGGTGGTGGTACCAACGGGTCCAAACTTCTCGGTACTGCTGATGATGGTTCGGAGTTGGGTCTCCAATGCTAGCTGACTGTTGAGGTCCTCTTTGTATGGCTCTTGGTGGATCTGCTCTGTGTTCTCTTTGCCTAGTGCTGAGCTGCTGCTTGCTGTGGGTCATAGGTCATGAGCATCCCCAGTCTGTGAGACGGGCTGCTGATATCTGTGCCTTTATGGCCAGCTGAGTGACAGTTAAACCAGAGTCTAAAGAAAAAGTCATAAAGAAAGTTAGGTCTCAGGTGAAAAATGCCAATTAGAAAAACATTCAGAGTTCTGTGTAGTCTTTTAAGCAAAACGGTTTCTGTATCAGCAATTGAACCAAAATCGATTAAAAACACATCCTTTGGACGGGCAGAACTTAAGTAGGCTACGCTGAAGAAAAATACTCTCAAGAGTAAAAATAACGAATTAAACAAAAACAAGTGTTCGGCTGTTGCTCTGAGAAATTGAAGACAAATAGACAAATGGAAACTACTGAACGAGTGTACTGAACACTGAAAAACTCAAAAACTGAAGAAGAACTGAACAACAGTACTGAACTGAACAAAACGATCATGAACAACAGGAGGTGAAAAAAACCCTCAAAAGAATTAAACTGAAATAAGAAGAAGACTGGACTGAACTGAACAGAACATACTGAAAAGAACTGAGGTGCCAACACCCTCTAAACCAGTGGTGGACAAACTAACTAACATGCGGCCCGTTGAGCTGTGTGATGCGGCCTGCCAAGCATTTACAAAGTATTTATTATTTAATATAAGACAGCACATATTTGGCCATTTTCCTTAAATGCCTTGTGCTTTTGCTAAAGCTACCATCATATCTACATACAGAAAACATTCACACACGTTTTTAATATGGAGTGGACAGAGATATTTGACAGAGATTATTGGCTGGAAACCAGTCAGTAGCCATAAGTCTTATTTGCCAAGAGACTGTGCAAGAAATGGTACAGGTTTTCTAATGTAATCAATACTAGTTCATGTTTTACTGGTCTGGCCCATCTGTCAGATTTTAAAAAACCCAGTGTGGCCCTTGAGCCAAAAAGTTTGCCCACCCCTGCTCTAAATGATTTTATCTTTTTGGAATTTAGAGAGTTGTGTCTATGCAATGGCGGGAAGAGTTTCTTTGTCCAACTAGGAGGGAGAGTTAAAGATGATCTCATGCTAAGGCTTCATATTACCACCTTCAAATATTGTGGAACAATTAAACACTCATTTAACAACATATGGTTCCAATAACACAATGCATTCAAACATAAAACAATATTTCTATGGTCAATCATCATAGTCCTTTAGAATATACATATGTATTCACAGTTAAAACAACATTTCTTTAGGATGTGTGTACATGTATTCACATTGACGACATAAACAGGAGAAATAAAGGTAAGGCTTATCACCTTCATCAAGTCTTTTGTTCAAAAAGATAAAAGTCTTTATTCATTAATGAGCAACTTTTAAGTCTGTTGAAGTTGATCCTTCAATGTTTATTCAATTTTGGTCTTTTGGAAAGGAATGCAGGGATGAGGCTCATAATTCATAGTGGCGCCATCCATGCTAAGCACAGATCATGTCTTTCGTCAGGAAAGGTCTTTCAAAGTTATTATTTTAGCGGGTCCGTATGTTCCGTATGTTCCTGAGGTCAAAAGGTTCTACCCTACAATGGAGTACACAACACCACCAGGACTAGGAGCTCTCACAACTTGGTATACAGTGGAACCCCATGCGTCCTGGATTTTTCTGTATCCTGGCCCAACGTCACACAGGTACACCCTTTGCCCGACCTCAAGTGGCACGCCCCGGACCTTTTCATCATGCCTGTCCTGGATAATTTCTGGTCATGGGTAGGAATGGCTTGGGTGAACTTCGAAAACACATCGGTCATTACCAGCTCCCTTCCATCACAAGCTGGCTCCTACAGCGTGAAATCTATGGCCAGCACCTGATTCGGCCTTCAAGCAAGTAGGTGGCCCATAGGAGCACAGACTCTTGGTTGAGTTGAGTTTTCTTAGACAGGGTGCATCTCTCACACTGTAACACCAGTCCTTTACATCTTTGTCCATCCCTGGCCAGAAACACCTCTGCTTCACCACATCAGTCGCCCTCTCTATTCCCTGGTGGCCGTGATTTCGATGAAGCCCCTGCAACACCTCTGCCTTTAGACTCTCTGGGAGAAGGAGCTGGAGGACCTCTTCTCTGCCATCCCATCTCCAGCTGTGCCGGTACAGGAGTCCCTCCTTCTGGACAATCCGGTCCCACTGCTTCACTAGACCACGGGCTCCTGGTTGTAGCCAGACAACACATTGATGGCCCCACAGGTACTCCTTAAACTTCTCAGCCATTGCCCACTTCATGGCCAACATTTCAAGCTTCATGGAACTATAGTTCTTCTCAGCGACGTGCAAACTGCGGCAGGCATATGTGACTGGTCTCACCCTGCCACTCTGCTCCTGGGACATTACAGCTCCTAGCCCGCAGTGGCTGGCGTCAACCTCTAAAATGAAATGTAGCGAGTAATCAGCAAAGGCCAGTGTGGGGGCACTTACAAGTCAAGACTTAAGCTCCCTGAAGCTCCGTTCACATTCTTCGGACCACACATCTCCCAGTGGAGGTCCTCAGCCTTGCTGCTTTTTGGACCCAGCCAGTTCTGCCACAAGACGGTAGAGCAGGGCTGCCAGCTCCTGTAATAGTTGGCGAAAAGACCTCAACTCCGACACTTTGTTGGGGTGGGACCAGTTGGCGACAGCAGCTATCTTTCCTGGATCTGTTGACACCCCCACCTCTGAGATCAGATGACCCAGTTATTGCACATGCTTTTTGAAAAAGTCGCACTTCTCCAGCTTCACTTTCAGTCCTTCCCGTTTTAGTCGACTTAATACCACCTCCAGCCGTTCCAGGTGCTCATCCACACTGCAAGAGAACACAACTATATCGTCCAGGTATTACAAGAGGGACTGACCATGTCGGGGCCCGAACATCCTCTCCATCAGGCGCTGGAATGTTCCTGGGGCGTTGCACAACCCAAATGGCATGCGGTTGAATTCGAAGGGTGCAGAAGGCGGTCTTCGGCTTGTCACTTTCTTCCACTAGAACCTGGTGGTATCCACAGGCGAGGTCCACTGTTGTAAACCACCGGGCACCTGATAGAGAGTCCAACATCTCTTCAATTTGGGGCAGTGGAAAAGCGTACTTCCTGGTCTTTTTATTGAGCTGTCTGTAGTCTATACAGAGGCGACCAGGAAGATTGGGGACGCGCAAGGGCTGTTGCTCTCTAATTACCTGGGATGCCAGCAGCTGGTTTATGTGTGACTTAACGGCCTCATACTCAGACGGAGGAATATGCCGGTACCGCTGTAGCACTGGGACGTCGTCTAACAATGGGATGCTATGAGTTATTAAGTTTGTACAGCCAAGGTCGCCATCAAACGCAGAAAATACAGACTCATACTTAAATAACAATGCTCTCACTTAATACTGCTCTGCTACATTTAGCATAGAGAGGCCAAGGGACAAAATCTTTAATCTCTAATAGAACCAGCCTCTGCAGTATGGGCCCTAACTGCAGCAACAATCTGCTCGTGTACACAAGGGACCTCCTGCAGCTCTGACGGTAAGCTAATCACATCAACAGGGGACAAAACACAGAGGGAGCAACAGAGCTTAAGCGTAACAGCTGACCCACATTCACTTCAGGGACATATATGTCTACATACAGTGCCTCTATTGACCCTCACCAAAGACGGAGACACTAACAAACCCTCAGGTAAACCAAACTTAGGATTTAAAGGCTCAATCAGAGCAGCCCCAGCAGACGCCAACACTGCAGAACAAGTAGCAGATACAAATTTTGTAGTGCCTGCAGGGACAACAGGTCTTTTACCACGAAGTTTTACAACACTAGTCTAAGTGGTAAACTTCTGAAACTCTGCCTATTGACATAACTGAAGGGCAGGAAGCCAGGAATTGGAAGCCCCTAAAACAGACGGGAGTTCAAACAAACCAGGGCCACATTGGTCAAACGGCTGCAAATAATATGCCTTTATAACATTCATTCCAATTATGCCTGGCAGTGGAGGTAAACTGGCCTGTCCGGGGGGTCTCTGACCACCAAGATCCCTCTCCTGGGGATTAACATCCCACACACCTCAATGTCAGGCTCAAGATAACCAAGATAAGGAATACTTAAACCATTGGCAGCCCTTAACTCCAACCAATGGCATGCCTTTAACTTATCTGAGAAATGCAGCCTGAAAAAAGCTTTCTGAAATCGTAGAAATCATAGAACCTGTATCAAGAACACACTGGACTTGCACTCCTGATAATTTAAAGGGGCTATGTGTAGGATTTTAAGAATAAATAAGGCTTTTATTTGCCCAGAAGTCAGCCTGTCAATGCTGTGATGAGAGGGATGACATTTTAAGTATCCAACTTGGTTGCCTCTATAAGCCTGTAGCCTCATTTCATTGAGTAGTATTCGGGTCGGATTTCCCGCCAAATCGAGGCGGATGTGACGTCGTGCGCGTTCTCGTCTCCTTGGTCTTGGACTTTCCTGCGCGGCGGCCATGACAGTCAGCGGCATTAGTTCGCGTTAGTTTTGAGATGGACTCTGCAGACACAAAAAAACCCGAACGGCCTCCAGCACAGCAACACAGCACAACCCGGACACCGACACAAACTTCCCGCAAACATTAAAAAAACAAAGAACGTTTTATCGAGCGAGGCCCGCAGACCCAAAGGAGTGTGACCGGCGCCGGAGGAAGACGAGCCAGAGTCGGCCGCGAGAACGAAGAACTGCTCTGGGGATAAAACAGACCCAGAATCGGCTTTCTTTTCATTCAGAAGGTAAGACATCATCACTGACCATGTGAAATATCTTGTGATGCTTTGTTATCAGTTGTCTAATGCTAAATAACAATAGCATGCTTCCGAAACGGGATGCTAACTAGCTAACAGCAACGTCTCTAAACAAGTTTGTGTTTTGAATGGATTAAATACCTTCAGACCGTAACTTCGTTATGATCCTGACTCCCGAGGCTTATGAATCTGACAAATGTGCAGTCCTAGCTTTTCTTACTTATCGGCTGTCTTCACACAGCAGCTAATGCCAACTCTGTGTGCATTTTTGAGTTACACTAACATTGGCTCGTTTGCTAAATAAACACCAGAAAACGCGAGCCATTACACTAACGTTACAACTGTCTGTTAGACCGAATGTAATTGTCATCACAGACGAGCTAAAGGTAACTCTACCACACGTCTTTCACTGGTTACCTCGTTATATTCATGTCATGATTATTTACAAGTCGGACTGTTTATTGTAATGAAAATCACATCCGCTTGTCTCGGTTGTGATGCACAGCACGGCACACAATAGAGCGCATATACAAATAAAGTAAACATATGTGGTGGGATTAGCTGTGCTTGTGCATTTATTTGTATGTTAGGTAACTAATAATCAAATGGTAAGCTGGTTAGTAACATGGAGGTAATCGATCAATGAAAATGTAGTTATATTTTGTTTTTTGTTGAAAAGACAGTGGCACTGTCAATAGTAATGCTGTTGTAAATATTGTATTTTCCTGTATTCTAACAATAGGTGAATTGTTTACAGTTATGAGAAAACAACAGTGGAAAACACCAAGAAAATAGACAGGATTACAACACCATCCTGAATCAATAACTGCAGGATCTGACAGGTAAGTTTGTTTTCAGTTAGTATTTCAGATAAAAATGAACTCAGATGTGATCATTCCTTGTAACTTAGACTCTAAATTCAATATATTTAGGCTCTGTGCTGAGGTGTACTGCACCACGTCAGCGCTGAGCACGAGTGGGCCCTCAGCAGATCCAGCATGCACCTCTGGATGTGGGACAAAGAGGTCATGGGCCAGATGACCCTCGGGCCCCTGGTCTCCTCCCTGGGGTTGTGTCCCCACCTACAGCTGAACTGGCCCAGACACAACTCTGCAGAGGACAGGTATGTCAGCCACATGTCCACAGTCCTTACCTGTCTCTCACAAGGAACCGTTATGTTCAGGTATCATGCTCCAGTGGAGAAGTCTAGCCTGTTTTGTTATTTACATCATAATATCAATATGCACTTATCTACAATGCTGTGGACATGTTTGTTACCTGTCAAACTTTATCTGTATTATCTATGTATTGTATGTTATAATAAAGTAAATAAATGTATGTCATGACCGTAAAAATGACACCAATGCTTATTATTCTCTCTTTCTCTCTTTAGAACATGACTTCAGCCTCAAAAAGGGCAGCAATAAAAAGAGACAGTGCTCAAATACAGCAATTCCTTTACAATAAATATGTGCAGGAAAGAATCTATAAAAATATATATTTATTTCTGCCTGTATATAAACACCATATAAAACTTTCAATTAATAAAACAAATGAAAGTATTTTTTTTAAATCTAGTTTTCTGAAAAAATAAATAAAAACAGCTCCATGTGGTGTTCTGAGGCGCCCTGTTGGATCCTCCTGCAGCATTTGTTTTCTAGATCTGTTGGTATGACTGGGCAGTTCAGGCAGGTGCACCGAGCTGGCTGACCCCTGTTTGGTTCAGCTGGTCCTGGTTTGGCTCACTCTGTCACATCCAGAAAAAACCCCTCAGAGACGAGTTCCATTCATCTGGAGCACTTCATCCTTCTCCGGAGACAGATGCTGCAGTCACTGTTAGTGATCTCCTGCACAAGAGCTTCAAACTCCAGAGCTGGAGTCCTGAGAAGAGAACAATAAAAATATATGACTTATTTGTTCATTTATTGAGCCAAATTTCATGTTAGAGGTATTCTGAATGAACCAAGAGTAAAATAAACAAGGATAAACTGAAATGGTACAGTGGGGTTACATTTATGTTGTCTCAACCTAATGCCAGACCAATTTAGTACAGTAGTGGTACCTAGAAACAAGCAAAACTCCTGTACTTAGTAATATGTGTTTTGCTTTTCTCTAGAATAAATAAGAGGTCAGTGAGTGTTTTGGTGCTTGTCACTTATGTTTTACACAAGGTTTAGGAACAGTGCAGCTGTTTAGACATTAGCTGATCAAATAAAAATGAAATGCTCTAATGTCTCGGAAAAATAACAGTAATAGTAACATATTATGTATCGTATCTCGTCTGATAGAGATAAGTTCACTAACTTTTGCCGTTATTCTGCTGAGACTGCTGTGTAAACACTGCAGGGTCTCGATGGAAACTACGTGAGCTAGTGCTAAAGCTAGCTATAGCTAAGCTAACGTTTGTCAACGCTTTTTTGACAAACGTTACATACAGTCGATAATATATCACACAGAGTTTGCTCTTACTACTGTATTGTGTTCAAAAACACTTTATAAAACGTACTATTGTCAAACATTAGTCGTTCTCTTGCCTCTGTCTCAAGAGTTCACTCTGTGTCTGTCTCGAGAGTCAAGTATAGTTTAGTCTCAAATAAAGTTTGTCAAACTTTCAGAAGTGTAACTTCTCTTACCTCCTCCGTAAACATGACTCCAGTAAATCTCAGAGTCTGTGTTGAGTCTGTGATGAGTCTGTAAAAGAGTTTGTGTTGACGCTTAATACTCCGCTTCTTCACTGACTGCAGTTCCTCTAACGGCCACAGGTGTCAGTAACTGGTAGAAATTTATGAAAGTTACACAATGGCCCTTTAACAGTGACCTGGGGACAAGGCGTAATCAAACTCTCCTTTAACTCCTTGTCTACTTGGGGACCCAATGAGCCTGAACCAACCCCTCCTAATGTCTGGTTCCTAACACTACGGGGAGTTAGTTTTCTGATAACTGAGGGCTAGTGGTGGCTTGCATCTGAGAAGAGCTACTTGGACGTGGGGACCTGTAACGGGCAGTGCAATGACGGGCAGGGTGGCCAGGTTGCTGACATCTGTGACAAATAATACTACTGGGACCTGGAGACCTGGGTGTAGGGGACTGCTGCATAGCTGCAAGGCCTTTAGTAATCAGATCCAACTGTTCCAGTTGTTTTGTACAGTAGAAGTTAAAGTGGCAAGTTGTGGAGCAATAGAACTAGAAGGCTCAGCCTGAGGAGGGGGTAAACTGGCATTCTGTACTGCACAAAATGAAGGTATAACCTTATTTTTATTTTCTACCCCACCCTCACGCTCCCATGTAATTGCCTCAGCTCTAACGTCAACATACATGTAGGATTTTCACGAACATAACGTTTTAATTCCCTACGCAGGTCAGAATTATTCACATTTTTAGTAAATTGGTCACATTAGCATCAGCATTAGCCACGGCATGGAGTGAATTAGCTTTAACTTTGTTCATCAATCAAAACATCGAGTGAGAAAACTCCTGCAAAGTTTCACCATCTAATTGTCTCCGTGAGAAGAAGTCTTCCTGTAATGAAACATACGAGTCTTGACAACCATAAAGTTCTTTCAAAAAATAGATGATCAAAGATGAAGGCAGACTGATCTGTGGGTCCAACATGCTGGACTCGCATGCTGGTACGAACCTCCTCCACCCACCCCTCAACCCCAATACCATGAGTTCCTCTGAAGATCGAACATTTGCGCTCCCTTGGCAGGTAGATGATGCGATCAGTTGTTGAATTGTTCTTAGGCACTCCACGTGTACTCGAACCAGCTTGTGCAGCGTCACGCTCCTGCTGCAGACGGTTCTTCTCAGCCTCCAACTGCTGGACCCTCGCTTGGAGATCTTGTAGCTCCTCCGCCATAGCACAGGGAGGGTAGTGGGCACTCGATCACAACCAGGGGTCCCCAGCCAGGTCCCACAATGTGCCAACTGCTGCCCTGCTATGCTCTCACTTTTCTATGAATGCTCCCAAAAAAAAAAAATAATGCTATCCAAAAATAGAAAAATCCCACTAATGCACAAACACTACTTAAAACACTATCTGCTTTTGTCAGATCCTGTCAACTACGCCAGAAAATTGTTACACGGGGGGTGAGGGCCCGGATTGTAGCAGAGGACGGAGCCAGAAGGCCCACTGGAAGACTAACAACCACGCCAAAAGAGAAGGTTTTCTGACAAGGCATCTGGAAGTAGGTTTTAGGTGAAGATGTTTCATCCCTCATTCAAGGGACTTTGTCAATTCTGAGTTCAACTGAGAGAGAGCTGAGATATTTATCCCTCAGAGGGAGGGATTTAACCTGAGACTACTGTGATTGGACCAGGCTAGACTGGTATCATAGTCGTTGAAGAGAGAGTTGAATGGGCAGTGTGGGAGCTGGTGGGGGAGTTGTTAGGCTCCTGAGACCCATTAGTATAACTGCTAACTCTCTGTGTTTTTATATTGCAGTGAAACTGCTTTGATTTAGGCTTCAAAACACTGTTGTAGATGGAGGGGAGGTTGTATCTGAATCCACCTCCTCTGTTCAAAGAACTTTTCCATTTTAACAAAAATGACTTCCTTGACTCCTCTTTCAAACCACTTGGCTTTCTTGGCCAAGATACGGACATTGCTGTACTCAAAGAAATGCCCTTTCTCTTTGAGATGGAGGTGGACTGTGGACTCAGGACCACCAGGACTGGCAGAACTTAAGTAGACTACACTGAAGAAAAATACTCTGAATTGTAAAAATAATGAATTAAACAAAAACGAGTGCTCGGTTGTCCTGAAAAATTTAATACAAAGAGACGAACAAAATCCACGAAACGACTGGACTTAACACTGAAAAACTGAAAGGACTAAGACTAAGACAATTGAAAAGACCAAAACTGAACTAAGACTAAGACTGAACCAAGGTGCCAACCCCCTCAAAAGGCTAAGGCTTCATATTACCACTTTCAAATATTGTGGAACAATTAAACACTCATTGATACCCAAATGCATCAACAACATATGGTTCCAGTAACACAATGCATTCAAACATAAACCAATGTTTCTATGGTCACTTATTATAGTCCTTTAGAATATACATTTGTATTCACAGTTAAAACAACATTTCTTTAGGATGTATGTTCATGTATTCACATTGACAACATAAGCTGTTGAGTCTGTTAAAGTTGATCCTTCAATGTTTATTCAGGTTTGTTCTTTTGAAAGGAATGCAGGGATGAGGCACAAAAGTGAGTTTGTGAGGCCTCATAGTTTATAGCGGCACCATCCATGCTAAGCACAGATCATGTATTTTGTCAGGATAGGTCCCTCAAAGTTGTAGATCCCTTAGGTTAAAGCCGTGTTTACAAAAAACATATTTTTTGCGGGTCCGGGAAATTCCGTATGTTCCTGAGGTCAAAAGGTTTTACGCTACAACAGAACAGTGACTTTGCAGAAAAAAAAAAACCTTTCTACTGGACTGTTGCTTGCTGTCAGGTTGGTAAAAAGTATAACAAAAACTATTATTTGTACATATTAAGCAGATTTGATAAATGGTGGTGATTGTTTTTTCCAGTCTTCCTGGCAGTCCTCACTTCCATAAAGGTCTGTTCATCTTTAGAAAACAAGTCAGCGCTGAGAGCAACAGCACATGAAAGTCAGTGAGCACTGAGTGAACCTGCTTTTATTCAACCTATCTCTCATGTAATTTGGTAACTACACGTCAGTTATTAAAAAATTAAATTGTAATGTAGCTACAATATAATAATTTGATGCATTATAAAATAATTACATTAACAGTGAGGTGTTGGAAGAGACAATTAGGACCCTAAAGATATTTTGTCTTTTGTTGCAGATTTTGTGTTTGCTCCTCCAGACCAGAGGAAACAGACAAGAGGAGATAGACCAGAGGAGAGAGACCAGGGGAGAGACCAGAGGAGAGACCAGAGGAGACACCAGAGGAGATAGACCAGAGGAGAGAGACCAGAGGAGACAACGGAGGAAACTGATCAGAGGAGCGAGACCAGAGGAGACAACGGAGGAAACTGACCAGAGGAGAGAGACCAGAGGAGAGACCAGATGAGAGACCAGAGGAGAGAGACCAGAGGAGAGACCAGAGGAGATAGACCAGAGGAGACACCAGAGGAGATAGACCAGATGAGATAGACCAGATGAGAGAGACCAGAGGAGAGACCAGAGGAGACACCAGAGGAGATAGACCAGAGGAGAGAGACCAGAGGAGACAACGGAGGAAACTGACCAGAGGAGAGAGACCAGAGGAGACAACGGAGGAAACTGACCAGAGGAGAGAGACCAGAGGAGAGAGACCAGAGGAGAGACCAGAGGAGATAGACCAGAGGAGACACCAGAGGAGATAGACCAGATGAGAGACAAGAGGAGAGAGACCAGAGGAGACACCAGAGGAGATAGACCAGATGAGAGACCAGAGGAGGCACCAGAGGAGAAAGACCAGATGAGAGACCAGAGGAGAGACCAGAGGATAGAGACCAGAGGAGAGACCAGAGGAGAGACCAGAGGAGAGACCAGAGGAGAGAGCCCAGGTGAGAGAGCCCAGTTGAGAGAGACCAGAGGAGGCACCAGAGGAGAGAGACCAGATGAGAGACCAGAGGAGAGACCAGAGGATAGAGACCAGAGGAGAGACCAGAGGAGAGACCAGAGGAGACTGACCAGAAGAGAGAGACCAGAGGAGAGACCAGAGGAGAGTGACCAGAGGAGAGTGACCAGAGGAGGGTGACAGCCAAAGCAGCGCTTCAGTCCAGCTCATATGCCTGCAAAAGAGAAGCACAATGTGCAGGAGTTTTGATCAATAACCAATAGTGCTAATTAAGTTAGGTTCTGTCAAGCTTTAAGACAGAAAAGTTGTATAGTTTTTATTTTATTAATATATTCATAATAGTAATGATTTAGAATAAAAGGAATACAAAGAATGCTTTGTGGATTTTTTTTCAGCTGTCTCATAATAAAAGTTTCTAGACTGTTTGCTATTATTTGGCCTAATACTTATATTTGTTTGTTCCTTGTGAATTTTTTGCAGTTATGACTGATCACAAATAAACATTAAAGCTTATTAGAGGTGAAAGCTGTAAAACACATTACATGAGAATACACAACACACAAGCAATAGGCCAAGAGGATACAGCATCTGTTTAGGGGTGAGACTGTTCTATTTCTATAACCCTATTATCATTTATGTGGTTAGTACATTTGGAGAAAAGACTAGTGATTACAAATAAATTTACCTCGAATCCCTGCCTCCAGTAGAAAACATCTCTGGCTGCAGCCAACTCCATGTTTATCTATAAATGTTAGATGAGAATAACATAGATATTAAACATGCGTCACACATATGGACATAAAATAATACATTCATCAGACTAATGTGGTTACATTAAGAGAAATAACATTAGTAATAACATTAATTATTAAATTATTTTATATGTACAAGACAAGTGACCACTTTCTTCTTAGTGTAAATGAAAAACACATTGGTGTGCACTCTTTAGTGTCTGCTTGGATGTCTTTACAATACAATAATACACAAAGCTATAGAGCTCTACCTAAATGGTAAAAATTATTATAAGTCACTTGCTCTGTTCTAACTATGTGATATTACCAGACTTTATTGCTAAAAAAATTCAACTTGAAATAAACAAACCTTTGTGAAAAGTTACGTCTTCGCTCTTCTTCAGAGCTCAGTGTCACACTCTGGCTCGTACATACAGTTGACATCGAAAAAACTTGTCATCAGAAACAATTTCATTTGCACTAAAAGTTATTTAACCGCACTACATAACTTAGATAACAAAACAAACGCACCAGTAATAGGTATTCTACTGAGTAGGAACAGACATACTGGGAACAACAGAAAACACGCAATGAAGGGGGCGGGGCTTGAGAATTAAAAGGGCCAGGCAGCCAAAGCCGAGCATTTCAGCTGGTACTCAGAAAGAGGGGCTTAATCCTTAAGACTCAGGTATGTAACATACATGTAATTTACACCACAAGGAAGTATATAAAATGTAGGGGGAAAGAGGCATAAAATGTCTCCTTTAAAGCTCATCAGTGTGCTAATTGTGGACCGTTATGTTATGTATTAGTATAAAAATTTTATATTCTACTTTCACTGACACATTTTCTGTTATAGCTCAATGTACATCCGATTTGTTTTGTATTGTTGCTGTCATAAGGCACAGTCCTCACCTCATCCAGCAGGTCTGAAAAACCCATCTTCAGTGTGACCAGTGTAAAGACTTGCTTTAGACCTGGTTTAGGCTGGGACCATGGGAAAGTTCTGGATCCTGGTCCAAGTTGGAGATAAGATAAACAGTCTGATCAGAACAACATCCAACAGAAAAAAATCCTCATAGACTCAATCATTATACAACAATAAAAGAGCAGCTGCAGAAGGGCACTTCTCAGTGACTTGATGTGTATCATGAACACAGTGAGTCCAGTCACTGAACCTGGTTCAGTTTAAGTTAACCCTGCTTGCACAGCAGCTACAAAATAGGTAGGTGGCTTTGAATGTTTTTGCCTCTTTCACAATAAAAATTCTGTTAAGCTCATGGCATTTACATTTTTTTTGTGTGAAGATCAGACCAACTGACCTGGGTTACATCAAACATCTTTTCATCTCACATCATTTTTTTTTTTTTTTTTTTTTGGATAAGCTCGAAGTTTGCTTTTTTGAAGCATATGTGTACCAAATTTAGTACATTCAAATTTGGTACACCAGGGGGCGAGGCTGCATTGTTAAAATGTTTTTATGGGGCACCACTTAGCAGTTTTGAGTGTTTACAGTAAGTTTACCAAAACATTGTTCAGCTCATAACTGTCATCATATGTACAAGAGCCACACCCACAACATTTAGATTTTCAGAAATTTTAATGAAATTTTATCTCATTTGTGCCTATATCATACTCACAATTTTTCATGTTAATGGAATGAAATATGTTTTCACAGCACCATTTCATTTTTTATTTTTATTTTTCAAAATTCAATCACTACCAGGTGACATTATCACAAATTTGTATATATTCTTATAGAGAATAGAGTATAAACTCTTCAGGATCAAAATCTCATTAAGAGATTTAGGTAAATCCGGCATGTATGTTCTAATTCTGGCATGTTTTTAAATAATTCAAAAGAGGCCTTTTAATGCATGTTTAGGGACTCAAAAATGGGTTTGTTTAGGGAGAATAATAATAATCTTTACAGATACAATAGGACTCTAGGGTGAGGCGGACAAGTCTTTGACTTGCCCCCACTGGGCCATTCACGGTCAGGCACAAACAATAATAATAATCATGTTTGCGATTCCAGTAAGGCTCTTGCATGAGTGCACACCAATATCCAAGTAAGGAGTGGGCCTAAATTTTTCCTGACAACAATAGTACTGTGATCAGATTGATTCAAGTTTTGACTTAATGTAATGTATTACACTTCTGTAAAAAAAATATTTATGGTTTGCTGTTGATAAATGCACTTGAGTTCAAATGTCTGAGGGCCAAACAACATTATATTGAAACATATCATTAATGTGTAGCCAGACAACAAAATCTGATTCTGACAGATTCAATCTGAAGACATCTGAACTAGCAAATCTCAAATCTAATTAGATTAAGTCTATAAAGTCAAGTCTATATTAACAATGAGGACTCCAACTCACTTCCAAATCTTTACAGACGTGCCATATCTCCTCCAACCTTCTCCAAAAAACTCAACTGCTAACAAATTAACTCTTAAAACAATTTAGCTTGATAAAAAAGCTTGACAAACGTTCCCAAAAACTCCAGCAATTTTGCAAACTTGTCCAGTTTGGAGCCAAGTCAAAATCTAGTTTTTCTCTGACTGGATTCAACTTTGTGAAATCTGTGAGACGCATTAAAGGCTTAAACCAGGACTCTGCCCCGGATAGACCACCCACAATTGTGTGGAATGTTACCAGGTGCTAAGTTATAGGATAGTGGAGCTAGTATACAGATGGAATGGTGAATTTGTTTAATTCTTGGTGAATTAATTCAGTTATTGCAAAAGCATTTACAATTTGGTTACATAAACTTAGCACAAACTTCTTTAAGGTTTTTAATACAGGTCTGTTGAATGTAAACTTACCACAAACACTGCTCAATCGATAAAAATGTTGAGAAGATGGCCTGCAGCGACCTAGTCCTGGTTCCAAACCAGAGTCTGGAGCAGTCTGATCGGAACAGAGTGACGGCGGTGAACTGTGTCTGCTGTTGTTGTTGGCCCCAGTTTAATGTTACACTCAGAGGGGGGATCTGGAGTAATGGGTCAGTTTGTGAGTGTTAGAACAGCAGTTAAACATCCTCTCACAAGTCCTCTGTCAGTCATTAACTCAAGCAGGTGTGTGTGTGTGTGTGTGTGTGTGTGTGTGTGTGTGTGTGTGTGTGTGTGTGTGTGTGTGTGTGTGTGTGTGTATACGCGTATACAAGTGAAAATGGGAGAACTCAAGACCAGCTTTGTATTGTTTGACATGACTAATTATTAAAAAGAACAATATCAACATATGTTAGTGGTTGATGTGTGAACAATGCACTTTTGCAGTGTCTAACTTGGCTAAAGCCAGACAAATGTGGTTAAGTTAAAAGTTAAGTGCAGAATAAATATAACCACGGTAACTAATTTCTTATTCAAGGAATTAGCAATGTTGCAACTTAAAAAAAACAAACAAATGATGGTATTAAACAAATGAACGAAATGAATGAAATATTCACATTAAATAAAATGAACACAATAAAATGTCTTAATGAGAAAAATAACACAAAATGTCGCCTATTGAAGAACATTTTCAGAATTTTTGTGTTTATTACTGGGGGAAAAAACAAAATAAAGTCTTTAAATCTCAATTCCTGCACAAACCTCAGAATGAGTGTAGCCTATTCTGCCTATGCCACTTATGTACAGTCAGCTCCCCTCTGACATAGTGCTGTCGATCAGCTTGTGAAGCAGGGCCTTTAATGAGTTCAGCTCATCTGTGCTGCTCTAACGCACTGTCCTCTTGTGGCTCTGCCATAATAAAGTGCTCAGTCTGTCACTATAAAACGACAGATTTTATTCTGAAATGGTAACAAGAAGTTTTACATTGACGTACATATAATCTGTGGTTTTGCAAACGTTAATCTGAACAGAGAGAGGGAGAAGTACAGGTGTTCACTCTGTTACCCTTTAACCACCCACAATTGTGTGGAATGTTACCAGGTGCCGAGTTATAGGAGGGTGGAGCTAGTGTATAGATGGAACGGTGAATTATTTCAAATATGCAAAAGCATTTACAATTTAGTTACATAAACTTACCATGAACTTGTTTTAGGTTTTCTCTTTAGGTATGTTACCCTTTAACCTTTGTCTCACTGCAAATATACACTGAACAAAAAAATAAAAGCAACAATTTTATTTTTGCTCCCATTTTTCATGAGCTGAACTCAAAGATCTAAGACTTGTGTACACAAAAGGTCTATTTCTCTCAAATATTGTTCACAAATCTGACATGATTATTGCACAGGTGTGCTTTTGGCTGGCCACAATAAAATCTAAAATGTGCAGTTTTACTGTATTGGGTGGGTCCGGGATGGTCCGGCGGAACTGGGATGTTTTTAGCCTCCAGAAATTGTGTATAGACCCTTGCAACATGGGGCTGTGTATTATCATGCTGCAACATGAGGTGATGGTCATGGATGAATGGCACAATAATGGGCCTCAGGATCTCATCCCCGTATGCATTTAAAATGCCATAGACAAAATGCACCTGTGTTCGTTGTCCACTACATACGCCTGCCCATCTGCCCTGTACAGTCAAACAGGGATTCATCCTCGAAGAGAACACTTTCACAAAGTGCCAGACGACATCGGATGTGAGTATTTGCCCGCTTAAGTCGGCTACAACGACGAACTGCAGTCAGGTTGAGATGATGAGGACGACAAGCATGCAGATGAGCTTCTCTGAGACGGTTTCTGACAGTTTGTGCAGAAATTCTTTGATTATGCAAACTTGTTGATTGTAGCAGCCGCTGTCCGCTGGTCTCAGACTATCTTGGAGGTGAAGATGCTGGATGTGGAGGTCCTGGGCTGGTGTGGTTACACATGGTCTGCGGTTGTGAGGCCAGTTGGATGTACTGCCAATTTCTCTGAAATGCCTTTGGAGACAGCTTATGGTAGAGAAATAAACACTCAATTCACAGGCAACAGCTCTGGTGGATATTCCTGGTGTCAGCATGCCAATTGCACGCTCCCTCAAAACTTACAACACCTGTGGCGTTGTGCTGTGTGATAAAACTGCACATTTTAGTGTCCTTTTCTTGTGGCTTAGGGCTCACCTAGATTTGCGCTGCCAGGATTAATTCTTTTTATACTAATTATCTAACAATGCATCCAAGTTTCAAAAAGTCTGTTTCGGAATATGTTGTAAATGTCAAATAGAGACATGACTTTTGTGGCACTTGCTGCATGATGTCGTTGCTTACGTAGCAGCCACCGCTCATCAGGGGCACAATGAAAATCTGTGCCTCTTGAAGGGGTTACATGTACCAAATCGTTACTGACCTGACCTTGTCCGTACCCATAGTGAAAATGCGGCTCCACCTACATTTTCCAATGCACACTGACAACAGACAACCTCACTCCATCAAAGGCTGACAAATTTCACTCACTGTGGTGATGTGTTCAGGTGCAAAGGGAAAGTAGAAAATCTGAGAGACATTGCACTTTGGAGACAGGAAAAGTTCTGTTGTCTATAAACTTCTCGAGAGCTACTAGAAATACAGGTTGCTCAGGGGTCATGAGTTGAATAGGTCTCACAGGCATTCAACAATAGCAAATTAGTCAGTAACTAAACTGGATAATTTCCCACAGCGCCTACTGTGTGCTTAAATACTCCTCTCCCCAGTTTTTGTGCTATGAAAAAGGAAAACTCACACATACACAGGCAATTATGCTGGTCCATTCCCTGAGCTAAACAGTTCTGCATTCCTTTATTCATCATAATCAAAAATAAGTTTTGTGTCTTTTGCAGTGCCTTGTTTAGAAGATTATCTATTCCAAAAGTTATGATTGATGCAGACAGATAGACAGACAAACACACAACATATGAACAAAATGTCTTAGTCCTAGGTCTAGACCAGCATGGGGTTAAAACTGGCCCTGTTGCAGTCCTTGAGTCCAACTGAGACATGTTTGTTGACTTCAGACTTCAAACTGATCCCGAATTAAACAACAAAATCCACTGGGACACAGTGCACCAGGGGCAGAGAGGACAGGGCAACAATGGCATTTGCTCATGACTCCACAGTGACCTTTACCTTAGGTAAAAGGAAATGTGTGACTGCCCAACATCAACTGTCCACTCACCTGTTAAACCTGGATCAACTGTCCACCCACCTGGAGATCATTACTAATGCTGAGAGAGCTGAGTCACTGTGACCCAAGACTAGGCTCAAAATACAAGATCAATTAAAGCTGCAAGCAGAGATAATGGTCCTCGCCTCCCCTTGCGACCGTGGTGGCAAATGTCCTCGGGAAGACTGCATTTCGTGCTTCAACATGCAAATTTCATGGTAATATCAAATGTGTCTCCAAAGCAAGTAACCATGTTGTAACTCCAAAAGATGGGCATGCCACAACTGCACCAGAAAACTTAAAGACTAATGGATAACTTTTATAACTTTGATAAACTTTGTCAACGTATTCTACATTACATACTACTTTATTGTCCATTCAGATGAGAGAGCATCTTGGCTGCTGCACCTGAGCGTGCTGCCACACTCAATTCTTCTTGAAAGTTACAGTTACAGTTAATGCAAGCAAGACAGAGCATAAACATAAAACAAAAACAACAAGTAGCAATGGTATATCACACGTTTATCGCAGGGCCTGCAATGGATTCTTTCAGGTGGATGGGGGTACAGGGGTTTCCTCCCCCGGATGACTAGCCGGGCCTGGCGGGAGGGGGGAGCGATAGAAAAGGCAGGAAGTACAGGGAGGGCCAATATAAACCTGTTTTCAATACAAAATGGCTGCCTTGCTTTGTGTGAAAGGGCATGGTCTCCGTTCACTTTTTTGCTTAGTATCCCACCTCAGACATGTGTACCAAATTTAATTTGGCTAAGACAAACTAAATTTTTCACCTCCCATGACTTTTTTACACATTTGGGACATTGCCACGGCAACACGGTTGGAGATAGGAGCTGCCTGTCACTGAGTTATTTGTTCAGCATTACATATTATATTACTATATTACATATAGTCCAAATTTCATGTTTTTTTGACAAACTAATATTTTTGGGTCCCACTCCAAACTTTTAGGGGGCTCTGGAGCTGTGTTTTACAAGATGTTGGTTTTATTGCCAAATATTTGCATTCAGGTCATGAGTATGAACAAATGGACCGGGGGTCTGATTACAATGTTAGAAACTCTAAGAGCAGACACTTAAACAAAGTTTTCCCATCCCGTTCATTTATAGCACACAACTGGGGGCTAAATGTGCATTTAGGCAGGTTTATATTGGTTTAACCTGGTTTTAAGGGGATTTAAATAAGTTAATAAGATGATTTTGGATAGGTTTAAAGTGGTTTAACTTGAACTGTAAGTAGTTTTGAGTGGCCCTATAAAGGTTATAGATGGATGCAGACAATCTTTAAGCAGTTTTAAATAGAAATAGGCCCTTGCCAGTTGTGCTGGCTCGGGCCTAATTAACTTTGTTAGAAATACATTTGGACAAGTTTAAAGAAGTTTACAGAGGACATTCTTTTGTCTGCAAATGGATTAAAACAGTTTAGATTTACGGATTTTGAGTAGTTACACTCAGAAGTCACTAGCCACAGTGGCTAGTTGGAGAGATGGCATTACCTGCCACAGCCTAAATCTATCCGCATTTGGAGGGTTGGCGGGTGTTAATGTCAAGCCCTGGTTATATATGTTAGAATCTACAAGCTGTAACGGGGGTGGTTTGGACCCAAAAGCAGTACACAGGAGAATGGGTACAGTTGGTAATAACCTTTATTGCCACAATAGTAGACAGGGAGCAGAGCAACAAGAGTCAATACAGCGTCCAGGTCTCTCCTTCAGGCCGAAAGCCCGCACACAGTCTCTAAAGCATGGGGAAGGGCTGAGGGACGAGTTCGGTTCCCGGCCGTGTGGAATTAGAGAGAGGAGCATACTGTGGTCGCCGAAGCCGTAGCGAGGAGTCCGCAGCCCGTAGAGTCCGCCGGCCGAGCGGAGGTGCCGACGAGGGAAGAGCAGAGGAGCGGTCCGTGACACGCGGGGGGGTCAAAACCGGAGTAGCAGTCCGAGGAAACAGAGGCGCCGATGAGGAGCAGGCAGGAGGTGAGTCGAGGCCAGGCGGAAGAGTTGTTACCGGGAGAGCAGGACGATGCCAAGGACGCCGAGGCAGAGCGCGTGGTCAGAGACGGAAGGCAGGTGAGTTTACCGGGAGGCAGGCGAGGAGAGCAGGTCGGGGACAGACGAGGTCGGCAACAGGAGATCAGGCAGGAGAAGAACACTGGAGAGTCGTGCATAATGCAGAGGAACAATCTGGCAGCGTGTGTGTGAACAGGTGAGTCTTACATACCGGGCTGATAGGCAGATGAGCTGCAGCTGCAGCAGCGGGTGAATGAGGAGGGGTGAACCGGTGGGAGTGGCTGGCAGGTAGAGAGGGGCCGAGGTGAGAGAATACTGGGGCAGTGGAGTATGAGGAGAGCCAGGGAAGATGAAACTGTGACACAAGCTTACACTTCACCATGTAACCATATATAGCTCTAATGTCCACCTTTGAACCAACCAGTTCCTCTATACAGCTGCAGTCAGTTGCAGTCACAGGAAACTTACTTCTCAGTAATACATGTTTTCATATTTGGTGATTGCGTACAGATAGTTAGGGTAGCGCTGACCGTACCAGAAAAAGAACTGACTAATCATGGCTTAGAGTTTAGAGATATAAAATATTATTGCACTGTTACTATAGCAGCTCAAATATAGGAGACCCTTTTGTGTGCTCTGTATGACAGCCCATGGCCATGTAACCGTATATGTGATCTGTTATTAAATCATGTCGAATTTCATTAACTGAATCATAGTGGTCTTTTACAATCTACTCTTCCAAATCTGAACCAGGGACGTGGATCAGAACTCCACAATTTGGGGACTTGTCCGGGATTTGGTCGACGACTGATTGGAGACCAGACGGACAAAAGGACTAGTTTCTGGTGAATTTCCTGGTAATCAATGGGCCCTAAATAAGGTAAGCAGAAGCCTTTTCTAAAGTTCTGCATTAGGATTGCCAGTTATTTGCTCAGAGTAAATTTTGTCCTGCTTAATTCTATATTTTATAGGGGGTAAATTTAGTTTGTCCATAATGTGTATAGTGTTTTATGAAAAGATCACATGTAAAGTCTTTAGCACATAGTAAACACTGAATTGGTTTAGACTTAAAAGGCGCAGTGTGTGTGTGTGTGTGTGTGTGTGTGTGTGTGTGTGTGTGTGTGTGTGTGTGTGTGTGTGTGTGAGTTAGCGCAATAACTGGGATTATTGGCTAAATAAAATAAGAGGCTACAACGCAATAACTGGGATTCTTGGCTCAATAAGAGAAAAGCGCAATAACTGTGACCTCTTTTAGGGACTTCTGGGGGTACTTTCTACAGCAGAGGTGCAGCTTCCATAAGCCTCAATAAGTGCCTGGGGATTTTAGTATTAGTATTAATATTATATAATAAGAACAAAAATAAGAATATTGCGTTATATATATAATTGTTATATATGCTGAAATTGTGTGGGAGGACGCTATCAATAGTGTCCCAGTGAGACTGGGGAAACCTAACGGTGCTAACACAAGCAGTCTTATTGTTTTGGCTCGTTGCTCGGGTGTTATGCCATACAAACCGTCTGTTGACAACAATTACTGGTATTGTGGTTTGGAATTGTGAGATCAGATCAGTGGATCTGAACATTTTCATAGTCTGCTTAAAATTAAATTTTGCTTCAACAAAATTGGGGAAACTGGCGAAAGCCAGAACTAAATCAAGGGTCTTCTTAACTTTGACGTGTTGATATATACCAAAACTATGGGTTGCCACGGTAAATCAGAGACAGCTTGGTCTAGGTTGTGGAAAGTAAAATATGGTTTCATTGGAAAGCTAAAGCCACTAAACAGTAAGACATATTGGGAAAGAGTGAGGGAAGAATGAGACAAAACTAAAGAAGTGTGGATGGACAGAAATGAGAATGTGGTTGAGTGGAGCAGAGAAATGTAAAAAAAGGTTTTAGTAGATATTGAAATATATCAATACTTTTGACAAGAGCATGCTCATAATTTCATTGAAATAAGACCACAGGGATCTCACAAAAACAAAATATCTACATTTTAACCATGGATGAATTTTGGTCTCTTATTTTCGAAGTTTTATTTTATTTTATTTTTTTTATCTCAATTACAGATGTTCTGGATTTGATGAATTGACATACTTCATGAAGCTTAATAATATAAAACCCAGCTGGTGTAAAGCAATTGAAAAAACTCTTCTACATTTTTGCCAAACATTTAGTTAGGAATCTAGCAACAACTTATTTAAGTAAGTAATTTTGGAAACTATGCAGTTTGTATGTTACATGGAAACCTGTTGCAACATATGGCCTAAAAGGTTCACAAAGTAATTAAATATGAATTCAATCTGGAACAGATGTTACCTGCGGGTTGTGATCTCAACCCCTGAATATATGAAAGTCATCTAAAATATTACAAATTCATAGAAATAATATTACAATGATGTCATTCTTTACAAGTGTGCACAGGAATAAAAGGTCTGACTGAACTGACCCAAAAGCCGACAATTTCTATTGAATTGACAATGTGACCTAGTCCTGACAAGACTGGGACTTGGACAGTTCTACTTACACTGTGTGGATGTGTGGATGTGTAAACTCTAACTACTTTTATACTTTTTTTAAAAGGAGATGAGCGATCATGAGATTACAGGTTTCTTTTTAATTTTAAAGCAAAGTGAAGAAATGAGCAATAAATAAAAAAGAAGCAAATTACAACAGAGCATAGAAACCACATTAGACTGAGGCATCTTAGGTTCCTGGATGCTAAAGAGCTATGCATCAAAGAGACTTAATGTTAAGACTTGTTTGCTGTGGTTGTGTCCAACTGTTCAATTAAAAGTTTTATTACAATGTTAAACAATAGTAACATTCATAAAATAAAGTTTTTATTAAAACACTGAATAAAAATTGCTTGTTGACGCAAAACCATTCACAATTGCTAAATTGGGATAAAATAAAAGTATCTGAGTGATGCAAAATTAAGAGCCATAAGGGAGCCGAGCAAAAAAAAAACCCAGAATCTTCAAGAAGAGCCAGGTTTGATTGAACATGAAGCCTGGCAAAAGTTGCCTGCTTGGTTTACAATAACAGAGCCTACAGTTTAATTCTTTTTTCTAAGGAAAAAAAAGTTTTTAAATTGGAAATCGAAGATTATATCATCCAGCACCACCCATTACCAATATGGACCAACAAGTGTGAAAAGATATGCAAAAAGCTGCACCCACAATTAAACCAAATAAATGGTTGACTAAAGGCGCTCAATTAGACCCTGAAACTGGATTATATATGTGACCTGAAGGAAAACCTATCCTTCCAAGTAACTTGTTTAGATATTATTATTTTTATTATTAGATATATTAGATATGCTGCAGTATTGAGCCATGGACTCTATCATCCAACCATCCCCCAGTTGAGACATGACAAAGTATTCACAACATATGGATTTTTAAAATTACTCAATAAATAAGTAAATATAAAAGAGGACCTTTTTTTTTTTTTTTACAATATTTAATATTACAGATTATGACTTTTAAACAGGATTTGTTTGAAAACTTTAGTGCTTGTAATGTTTAAGATGTCTAAGAGCAGAGATTACAAGCTTTCATTCCCCGAAAAGTAACAGTTTTTTGTTTTTATTTTGTCTTACTTTTACATGTTTGTAGAGTAAAATAATTGCATGTCTTATATTCCATTCTGTTTAGTGAACATCTAAAAGAAAGCTTTTCGTATAAAACCTTTTGTATTTTTAATAAATATTTAGAGTTAGAGTTGTTGTGATCATCTAGATGTAGTTAAGGACATAATTCCAAGATATGGCATTCCTGAGAAAATATACAGTGACGATGGACCACATTTTGTAAATAATGTCATTACACTCATGGCACAAATGTTGAAAATGAAATTGGCAAATTATTGTGCAGACCATCCACAATCGGCAGGATTTGTGGAAAGACATAATTGTATTATTAAATCAAAGCTCAAGAAGGCCATGGAAGAAACTAGGAAAAATTGGTTGTTCTGTTTATCTTTAGTAATCCTAAATATGCATGTATATGCAACGTATATGGACGTGTATGGAAGACCGTAATCCCTCAATTAAGACCAGATGTTTCAAAGACCAGATGAAGAAAGAGAACAGACTTTAGCTGACTATGTGACAAAGATGCTAACAAAGAAAAAGGTCTCACCACCTCCACAGCAGTTAAAATAGCTGAGACAACCACCTGGGTCCACCTGACTCACTGTAAAAAGGTACCTGTGTTGTCCAATGGGACGGACCGAGACCCTGATGCTGGGGACTGTTAGACCGTGGTGACTAGAGGAAGTCTGGGCTACAAAGGGGGTCTGATTCAAGCCTTAGCAGGTCGTCTCAAACCCAGTGAAGAATTAAGATCCTTGTCACTTAGAGGGAAGACAGTCTCTGGATCAGTGGCTGAGGGGGTCCCCTAGGAGACACACTAACGTGGAAAGAATACAACCATGGCACCCATTCAGACTCCGAGGGTTCTGTGGACTTCGTGGCACGCTGTGTATACTGAGTGGCCAGAAGCTGCTAAAACAAATGCAATAAGACTCAACTTCTAAATTCTAAATTTCCGAGAACACCACTAACATAGTCCTTGATTTTTATCCGATTTTAGGTAGAATTACACTGTTGCTATCACCACAAGGGGGCATTATCTTGTTGCCTCATCCATTCTCCCTCAGGGGGTGCTGATATTTCTGTTGGTTTGTGCTCTACTTATTGTGTTGCCTTTATTTTGGGTCTACGACATCCTGCCTTATGTTAATAACACCTATATCTGTCAATAATGCCAGCTTCAGCCTTAATACAAGCACACCAAATGTTACTAGAACTAAAAGAGCTGTAAAAGTTAATCTGGATGACACCATTTATGTCCAGATGCAAGACAGGCCGTGTCTAAATTGTTTGATCTCTGTAATTTGGTCTGGTGCCTCACAAACTCACTTCCGCACCTCATTCCTACATTACTTTACAAAAGAGCAAACTTGAATAAACATTGAAGAAAGAACTTTAACAGACTTAAAAGTTGCTCATTAATGAGTAAAGACTTTACCTTTTTGAACAAAAGACTTGATAAATGTGATGAGATTTACCTTTATCTCTCCTGTTTATGTTTTCTATGTGAATACACATGCATCCTAACGAAAGTTGTTAATACATATGTACATCCTAAAGGACTACAATTGTTGATCATAGAAACATTGTTTAATGTTTAAATGCACTGTGTTATCGTAACCATATACATATTTCAAGTCGTGACTTGGTGAAGCGAATTTTAATAGTAGCTGAATATACTGTACATTTGGCCAGAGGTGCGTCTGAGAAAGTTCAGCAGAAGAGACCACAGGTTCAGGACGGACCAGAAGGGGCAGAGCTGAGTGACACAGCCCTGTTCAATCAGTGCGAATGATCAGCCTCAGGGAGAGACTTTAGTGAGAACATTGACGGTAAAAAGGGCTGGACATAAGCAGTGTGACGTCACCCATTACGTTATGCACCTCGAGTTTGAAGCTCTTTCAGGCACAATTTTTGGCTATTGTGGGGGTCGCCATGTTGAATTTTTGGAGCCAAAAGTCCCAAATTCGGGCATATAGGCAGATATGAGTTCGTATTTGCATGGTAACCAGTGAGCCAATCAGAAGCTCACTTGTTTAAAGTCCTATGATAACGTACTCTGTTGAAAGCGGCTAAGTTCCACCTTGACTTGATCTAAACTTAGCATCGCCGCTCATTGATTGTCCCTATGTTAGCGGTGCCCTCTGGCTGCTGCTCAACTTAAAGCTCCAGTACCTGATTGTCTTTTTCAGAACCAAGAGAGAGAGACAGTTGAGTTTCAAACGGAAGCCCCGCCCTTAGATCCTTACTCACTCTCACAAACCCCTCTAAGTCTTTTCTGTCGTCTCGCACAACTCGAGACGGACATGCTCACTGTTTATAGACCGCTAATCCTGTCCCAACACAAATCATGACAGTACTAGGAAACTGGTGTTAGTAGGTGAGGATACCTAGCTATGAGAAAGCTGAGTGTGTGGAGCACTGAAATTATGGTTCTCAAGAGCAATAAGTCCCAAAAACCATTGCTTTTGCAATATACTATATGGGGTCTAAACCATTTTTTTCAACTAGATGAAAAATATATTAGGTACTGGAGTTTTAGGGTAAACTTATACATGAATATCTAGGTTTTTAAAATATTTTTCCCTCTTCACTTGTAGGTTATCTATGTTTATCATATTTGTCAAGACTGTTCAAAAATACATCTAAAGAACCTAGCTATAGTAATAATATAGCTATCTACAATATTAAACATCCTCATAATTATAAACTGTAAGCTGTATAGAAATATAAGTTTATTAGCTGTTAGTTTTATGGTGCTTTTAGTTGTTTTCTCTGTCATATTAGGCATCTGTGATTACCTTATAATTGCATTTTAATGACACATCATTGCATACCTTACTTCAATAATTTAACAAACAAATGGTTATTTAGACTTAGATATATTAGTTAAACAAGTGTGAGACGAGTAAATATTTGTTTAACCAATTTTACTTTTTTGCAAAGACCTCATGAGCAACCTGTAAGTTCAAGAAATCCTTCCATCTTTGCAGCACTACTTTATTATTTCAATTCTATAGGATACTCATGACGCAAAAGACAAAACAATGTATTTTTTGATCTGATCCTTTTCCTGAATAACTTTACTGCTTATGGCATGCTGAAACTATAGTGATAAATAAATGATTTAAAATTCATCTGATGTGCTTTCATCTACTGTCATGTATTTCAACATTTATTTAAAAATGAATAAAAAAACACTTCATACAAGGAGGTTATTATCACTGCAGATTTACAAGCTTGAATTACAGTTTAAATTTACTGTCACTGAAATCTAGAAGCACACAAATAAATGGAGATTTGTCTGAGATTAAGTTTATTAAAAAGAAGCTGAAGTTGGAGATGGATCAGGATCAAAGTCAGAAGAGGCTGAGACTGAGGCAGACGAGGCTGGGGGTTTGTCAGCTGAACAGGAGCAGAGAGGACCAGAAGAGGAGCAGCTGGAGACAGGTAACTGTTCTGGACTGACAGGAGCAGCTGGAGACAGGTTACTGTTCTGGACTGACAGAGCAGCAGCTGGAGACAGGTAACTGTTCTGGACTGACTGAGGAGCAGCTGGAGACAGGTTACTGTTCTGGACTGACAGAGGAGCAGCTGGAGACAGGTTACTGTTCTGGACTGACAGAGGAGCAGCTGGAGACAGGTAACTGTTAGGGACTGACAGAGGAGCAACTGGAGACAGGTTACTGTTCTGGACTGACAGAGGAGCAGCTGGAGACAGGTAACTGTTAGGGACTGACAGAGGAGCAACTGGAGACAGGTAACTGTTCTGGACTGACAAGAGCAGCTGGAGACAGGTAACGGTTCTGGACTGACAGAGCAGCAGCTGGAGACAGGTAACTGTAGAGGGGCTCTGCAATGACAGAAAAAGTAAAAATGAATGTTTAAAACAAGTCTTGCTGTTGGGACCAGTCACCTCTGCAAGAAAGTGATTACTGCTAACAACCGAAAAAATTACTAAAAAAATGTATGACTGCAGAGTAACCAAAAAAAACAAAAAACAAAACTCTAATTGTGTGATATCTGTAGAGAGTAAAATTTTAAAAAGAGGGGATTTATGTACTTTTATAAAATAAGCATTTGTCAAATGTATTTACTGTCTTTAGCTGTACCATGACACTAACCAGATCTTAGAAGAGTACATTAGGAGAATTTTTTGCATTTAATACAATTAATAAAATAATAATATATGGCCTTTACGGGGGTGAAAACTAAATACAAAAATACTTTATTACCAGCACAAACACCAAACTGTATAAGGGTGTTACACTGTTATCAACATAACTGAAGGTTAGATATATTAGTATCTCCAGCATCTTCATATTATTAACCAAGTTTGACCCAGTGCATCAGATTAAACTATCATTAAAACAGTGTAGAAGTAAATGAGGCCATTACAGCAGCCACCTGCTAATAAAAGTTAGCTACTAAAAGCTTACAAGTTTTGTAGACAGAATATATTTTGAACAGTACTTTCATACATGCAGAAATTTACGTACCTACAACAGCAGACGACATCTCCATTCACAAATAGCAGCAAGCAAACTAATTAACAAAAAACACCATATTGCCTAAAAAGCTTTGGATAACATAGGCTAACTAATTACAAACTTTGGCCATAGAAATAAAATTAACTCAGGCTGATAAAATAGCGGGCTTTGACAATCTCTCTATTTTGTCCATAAATATCTAGCGGCATCTCCTGTGGGAGAGCAAAGGTAACCAAGGAGACGATAGGTGTCAATCAAACCTGTCAGCCACGCCCCCGCGGAGCAACATGGCAGAAATGAGGCAGCTGATTGGTCAGTTTTTTATCTTAATATCTTGAGTTATGGCACAAATATCAACCTTACCGATTAAGGAATAATAAGAGTGCTTTAAAACAAGGACAGCATAGTTACAATGATAGCAATGACAAAAATAGTGACTTTGTAATTGGCGCCGATTTTTGAATGATAGTCAATGGGAGCCAGTCTTGATGGAGCCTACACCTACTTCCGTATTAGCTTCAAACCCAGAAGTGGGCTTGCTTTGTCCAGCCCTTTATAACGTCAATGAGTGAGAACCAGTGTACTTCAGCCTCTGCAACCTGGACCATTTACTTCAGTTTAACAGACTTGAGCAACCTAAACTTTTTACTGATAATTTGACAACCACCTTTTCCTCTTATCTGAAGCAGACTGCTGCTGCCGCCGACTAAATCCAATATCTGGGAAAACAGGGACACGTTTGTGTGTCTTCATCTCACAGCAGAAAGTTCAGTCTGAGTGGTACACTGGTCTCTGAGGAGTGGGGTTACACTTTACATTGATAACAAGTCCATGAAGTCTCTCAGCCAGTTGTGGATATTCAAACAGTCTGGTTTCCAATTCATAAATTCTTTTTACTGACAAAAAACCTAATGATGCAGTCCTTTGTATAGCTTTTGACATGGTATTTTGTGTAGTATTTTGTGTAGTATTCCTAAGGATGCACACATCAGGATGTTTAAGTATACTCACATTCAACAGATCTTGTACAAAGTCAATAACTAGATTCCATATGTTCCACAACAGGACATGACCAAAGCAAGGGAAGTAGGAAACCAACCTAACCACATCCATGCCAACACTTTAATTTGAATGATTTTATGTCTTACACATTTAGAGCAATGACTGGAGTTCTTTAATATGGTATCCCTCTATTCTGTGGTCAGAGTGGATCCAATGTCTTTATCCCACTGAAATTTAGTAGCAGTTGTGCTGTCAGGAAGTGACTGAATTAGTAACTTGTATATCTCTGAGACAGTTCCTCATTTAGTTACAGCTTGTTTTAAATTATTATCTAACATGTATTTTGATCCAGGTATAATTCCTTCTGACAAGTAGCCTTTTAATATAGCTTTAAGCTGCAGATACTGAAAGAGCTTGGATTCTGTATTATTAATGTTTTATTCCCAACTGTGCATGTGGGTTAAGTAATACCAGTTATTTTTAATTGTTTGTGTATTGATTTTGTAATTTCACAAGAAAACTCAATTAATGAGTTGTTAATTTTCACATCGTATTTAGTGTACTACCACAATGATTTTTTGTGAAATTGATTTATTATATTCTGTTACAACTTTCTTCTCCAACCACTCCCAACCCCCAGTTATTTCATGGCTCATAGTATTGTAGCCCCAAGACAGTGGATATCTTACATTAAAGGCCAGATAATACATGTAAAGACTAAGTAGTCACATTTTATTAATTGGGGATTTAATATTTATTCCAAGATATTTCATTCCTTGTCATTTCCAAACAAAGGTGAAATGGGAATGTATACTGGTTAAGAGTGATGGATTCACTTTTCCTGCACTTAAATTTATAATCTGAAAGTTTTCCAAATGTTTCTAAGAGATTTAGTAACTGAGGAATACATGAGTGGGATTGGACAATGTCAACAAAATATCATCCTCGTAAAGGTTAGCTTTAATACCCTGTATACCTTGATTTGCCTGATTAGCACAGGCTAATGGCTCCAGTGCTAGGATAAATAAAGCTGGTGAAACTGGGCAGCTTTGCCTAAACAGTTGAAAAGGATGCAATATTATTCCATTAGTTTTAACCCGTGCAAGTGGTTCATGGTACAGAGCCTTGGTGCATTTCATGCAATTTGTTCCAAATCTAAATTTAGAAAGAGATGAAGCCTTCGACATTATATGAAATAGTCTTCTCATATTATTAGACAAAGCCTACTTAGTCAAGATGGACTAAAGAGGGAATCACTTTTTCCAATTGCGTGGCAAGGATTTTGGCAAAAATTTTATAATCATTATTTTACACCCTTAATGGCTGATAATTGCCCATTTGCAAATGATGGTTGCCTGGCTTTGGAACAAGGGAAATTATAGCGGATCGCACTGTTATTGGCATTGACTGATTTCAGATATATATTGAATATCATTGTACAACAAAGTTAAAAGAGGCGCAAGTATGTCTTGGAATCTTCCATAGAACTCCATACTAAACCCATCCTCTCCTGGGTTCTTTACTTTTGAGAGGACTTTAATAGCATCTTTTACCTCAGCTTCAGAGATCTGAATTTCTAGAATGTCCTTCTAATGTGATGTAAGATTAGGGAGGGATATATCTTTAAAGAAAGCATCCATATCTTTACTGTTGGCCTGGTGTTCTGATTTTTACAGTGCTGAACAAAACTGTTAAAACGCTGTGTTTTATTTCTTTTTGGTCATGTATCAGAGTGACATTCTAGTCATGAATTGCAGGAATGTAATGTTTATTTTCCATTTGCTTTAATTGGAGGGCCGACATATTTCATGCCTTGTCCCCATATTTAAAATCTTTTTTGCGTGTTTGAAACAAGGCAAATAATGTAGAATGTCTTGTAAGTCTGAATATAGAAGAAGTTTTTTTTTGTGTTGTGTTTCTATTTTTTTTTAAAATTTCTTTCATGATGTTAGGTGCTGGCACCGTATCTATATGTGTTGTACCTGTCCAAGAATTGTCTACCTGACAGAGTAGCCACATATATAAACAAACACAAAGTCTGTGATGTCTTTAAAGCTGCAGTGTTAGTGGATGAATATATTTGTTTAGTAGATCATTTCCAGAAATAATAAAAAAAAAAGAACAGATACTCAAAAACACTGCGTACAAACACCACACAATCACGTAGCAAAGAATATATTAAAAATATATTGGAAACCTTTTGCATTCAACATATACCTTATAAACAAAAATACTGAAACCACATCCACTCCATCTGAAGAGCTGAAACTTCTCCAGGCAGGACTATAACAATGTCTTCAGATGTGAACCATTCAGATGTAAGTACTATAAATAGTACAATTTTATTGGTAGGTGCCATCAAATGTTAGAGCAGTAATATTACTTATTTTTATATGATGAAAAAAAGTAAGATTAACACCTGTATAAAAGTAACATTACATTTCAAATTATGTCAGATCAGTCAATATATATTTTTTGAGAAGGCTTGTTCTGTTTCATGTTTACTCTATTAGAGTCGATGCAGGATAGGATCACACATATTTTCTAAGTTCTTGTAGTAGCGAAGGGTCTCTGACACCCTCAACAAACTGGTCTCTTAGCACTGCCTTTTCATCAGCTACAGCGTTAGGATGGTGTTTTAATACAGCACTAAGTGCTTGTGACAAAGCATGTGAAAAGTTATATAAACGTATATCATCCCTTTCTCTCATACATAGTAGCTATTAAGGCTATGGGAGTTATTTTCATCATGATGAAAATAACTCCCATAGCCTTAACAACTACTAAGTATGCTCCTGAGTTTCTCTCTTTCATATAGCTTCATGAACTGAACTGTATGACATACAGTACCTTATAAGCTTGTGGTTCGTGTCTATATGAACAACTTAAAGAGGGCCCTTGATAGAATAAGTCCTTCTGACTATACATCTCAACTGTGTCATTCTTGCAAGTATTCCTGCAGAGTTCACTCAATGCATGGAATCCCACACTCTTTCATCATTCTTTCTAGGTGTGGACTTTGAGCCTTGATGGAACGAACTAGGTTGTCAAGCTGTTCATCAGTGATTTTTGAGTAGGTGTCCTTTACAGAAATGCCATACTCACTGAGACGACGGTTAATTGTACTTGATGATACACCAAAGAGTTGGGAAATGCACGGGACAGACAGATGCATACTCACAAGCTTCTCAAGATGTTCTTTGGAAATAATAAACTTTGGAGGTCCTTTCACTCCAAATTCCACCTAAAAGGCTTTTAGTGGTTAACTATTGTTGTCAATGTGTCTATCCAGTGTGTTTTTTAAAGCTGATAGCTCATTAACAACTTCTTCTAGCACTGAAATTTGATCCACAAAAAGAAGTTCATGGCTGCATACAAACTGCAAATCTTAATCCAGTGGCAGTCAACTGACTGCATCCTGTAGTTTTGAAGAGAGTTGCTCCATGACCAATCCTCCAAGTTCGTGACTTGTGGCATCATTATTCCCTCAGACCTAAATAAAATAAATCTACAGTTAGTTATACAGTGCATGCAAGACAATATTGCAATTATAGATTAATTTGCTATAGTTATACTTACACTGTTTTGTTATTGTTTTGTATTCATTTGCTGTATGTTTTTTACAACACCACATTAACCTTGTTTAGTTTAGATACAGTGACATATTTATATATTGACTGAAATTCAAACATACTAAAGTATAAACATCTGAACAAAAATGATCAATTTTATGTAAAGATAAGGTTTTTTAACTTAGCACTACATTGAGCATATTATTGAACACAACATTCTAACATTTAATCCACAACTGATAAATTCATTTACAAAATCAACTGTAACTATCTACTATTTTATTACTCTAAAGGATCATCTCTGTGTGCATGTTCTCTTGATGATTGAATGTCAGTCCTCTGACTGCTTTTTGTCTTGTTTTTTCACCGAGTTGGGCCTGCTGATTGTGGTTTCACCTTTAATCTTTTCCTGTATAATAAATAAAATGAAGGTGAGTGAGTAACTTGGCTACGTTAGACAGACATGCCTTGTTGGGTACGTTGGACTTAACATTAACGGTCATATTTATTTTTTGTAAAACTACATTGGTGATTTGTACACATACTGTACATGAACATGTAAAAAGTAAAACCAAAATGCTCATGAAGCTCCTCTGATGTGACATTGTCACAACAACACAAATGCAATTTGCAGCTTTTAATTTTGAAGCATTCACAGTTCATAAACAAATAATATCAGATAGTACGACTGAATGAATGAACACCTAGTTTAGCTCACTCATGCATTAAATTTTTTATGGACCCCAGTAAGAACAGCAACCACATTGTGGAAGCTAATGGGGATTCAAATAAAGAACAAAAAATAGCTCACACATGCATAGAGCTAGCTACAGAGCATTACCTGATTTCTGAACGTGAGCACGATCAACATACGTACCTGTGATCTATCACCTGCGTGCCACTGCTCGGCCAAGCAATAAGTGTGTTCGGCTATCTTCTTCTACCGCGGCGCCACCTACTGGATATGGTTCTGTCCACTCTGGAATGCAGGCTGATGACGTAGTGTAGGGGCAAATGCAAGCAGTGCAAATGAATAAGTGGGTATTGCAACATTGACTTTTGTTTGCAAAACTATATTTGTTTTTTTCAATACATACTTTTGGATTGCAATCCTTTATTTTTTGCATTTTTTTTCCTCTCAATAAGTCTTTTGACTTTTGCAAAACTTTGTTTTGTTTTGCTAATATATGTGATATTGTATTGACTCCATAAAAAAGACAATGTACTGTGTTTCTATTGTAAAAAGAGAGGACACATTGTTGCAAGTTGCCCTGTGTAAAAAAAACAAAACAAACTCCAAGTGCATTGCTTTGATAAATAAGCAGAAAAAACACGTTGCCATACCTGTTAATCCTTGTGATAAGTTCAGTGATGTAACAGATTTTTCTCCATTTATTATGGATGGGTTTATGTCGTTGAATGGTGAAATGAGAAATTAAAGTTGGCTCATGATAATCCTCTGGCTGGTCACTTAGGAATAAAGAAAATGTATCATTGCATTCTGCGACATTTCTTTTGGCCGGGAATAAATGGGGATGTTACGCGTCACTGTAAATGCTGTAACTGGTGTCAAGTCTCGGGAAAACCAAACCAAACAATTTCTCCTGCTCCTTTGTATCCAATTCCAACCGTTGGTGAACCTTTTGAAAGGGTGTTGGTTGACCGTGTGGGTCTGTGTGTGTGCTGAACCCACCTTGCTGGCAAGGAAGGAGCCTGAGCTTGTGCGGGAGGTACTGACTAGAGATAGTCGGGCTCACCTCCACGCACAGCTTGGGTTCTGGAACCCAAATCCTCTCTCTGGACTCTAGACCACTCTGGAGTTGCCCGTAGTGAGAGGCGGCGAGCTGGTGTGGGCTTGCTTATAGTTCCCCAGCTCAGCCGCCGTGTGTTGGAGTTTGCCCCGGTTAAACGAGAGGGTCGCCTCCCTGTGCCTTTGGGTCGAGGAGAGGTTTGCAGGTTGCAGAGTACCCGGCCTTCTTGGAGTCCTTGGGAGGGGTGCTGGAAGGCGCTCCAACTGGGGACTCCATTGTTCTACTGGGGGACTTCAATGCTCACGTGGGTAACGACAGTGACACCTGGAGGGGTATGATTGGGAGGAATCATACCCCCCCCCCCCACCCCCCCCGATCTGATCCCGAGTGGTGTTCTGTTATTGGACTTCTGTGCTAGTCACAGTCTGTTCATAACGAACACCATGTTCGCAGCATAAGGGTGGCCATCAGTGCACATGGCACCAGGACACCCTAGGCAAGAGGTTGATGATTGGCTTTGTAGTTGTTTCATCTGACCTTCAGCCATATGTCTTGGACACTCGGGTGAAGAGAGGGGTGGAGCTCTCAACTGATCCTGATTGGCAGACCCAAATGTACTGTGAGGGTCTGCTGGGAACATCTGGCTGAGTCACCCTGTTAGTGAGGTCTTCTACTCCCACCTCCGGCAGAACTTTGACCGGATCCCGAGGGAAGCTGGAGACATTGAGTCTGAGTGGACCATGTTCTCCACCTCCATTGTCGACGCGGCTGCTCGGAGCTGTGGCCGTCTTTTTTATTGATCTTATGTAATATTATAATTTTCTGAGACACTGAAGTTTGCGTTTTCATTATCTGTAAGCCATAATCATCAAACTTTCAAGAAATAAAGGATTGAAATATTCCTCTCGACATATACTACATATAATAAATGAGTTTCACTTTCTGCAGAGAGTGACAAGAAATATTGCCCTTTTTTCATGATATTCTAATTTGAGATGTGAGATGTCCCTGTATGTATTAATGAACTACATAACTCACATCAGGCTCCCTGCAGTCCGTCAGTGCACACTGGATCCTGACTCTGCTTTATCCAAAAGTGTTAGGGTGGAGGATTTTAAGCTCTTTAGTGGCATCTTCTGTAACTTTAAAGATTATTTTTCCTCCATCGATGGTTACAACAAGCCTTGATGGATGTAGAAATGTCTTGTTCCATCAAAACTGCTGCCGCGAGGTGTCAGGAGCTGGACTGCATTACTACATCAGTATTGGAAATTAGGCGCCAGTGGTTGCCCGCCCTTGGCCTGGAACACCAGCTCTGACCGAGTATGAATTACACCACCGCAGCGGCGTCTTAAGGTGAGTGAGCATAGTATTTTAATCACAGTTTATGTTCCTTCCCAGTAAAGCTAAAGTTCATTTATCGATTTTGTCATGTTGCTAGTTAGGTAAAGTATGCTACATGTTAGCTACTCCTGAAACCGGGCTAACGCACTAATGGGGGCTGCCGCAGTTTTATTATGTCCATAGCTGTTCTATGTATTCAATATTCCGTTACACCTGCAGCACTCTGCTGTATCGGTAGCAGAGCAGCTAATGCCTGTCACTGGCTTTATTTCCGTGACTCTGGACTTGACTGAACATAAACATCTCATGTCTTCACTCGTGTATTCTAACACCAGTAGTTTTTACTCAACACAGACTTGTACACAATAACTGTCTTTGACTTGTACGTTTTGTGTCCATTTTGCTCTTTTGATTGAAAGCAGCAGAAGCGCGCACCATCGGTGTTTGTTGTTTATCGGCTGCAGCAGAGTGGACCCTGCTGCTCCAGGAGCAAACGAGCAGAGCTGGTCATGTAGAGGGGACAGTGTAGCACATCCATGATGGCTGCAGACAGACTGACTCAGTGACACACGAATTAAAAGACAAGCACTTTCATGGAGGATATAATGATTGGTTAGAGTGAAATTACAATAAAACGAGATACACAGAAAACTGGTGACTCAGACTTCATTACTACACTAACATGTAAGCTATGGCAAAAGTGAAAGTTTGTGTTTGGACATGTCTTTTTTGAGATTCTTGGCTTTGTGTGTATATTCGTGTCACTATATTTTTAATAAACATTTTAAAATCTCTAAAATGAATAAATATAAGGCTGGAATAGCAAACAATAACATCATTTTTCAGCCTAAGATGACCAGGGTAATTGCCAGACTGAACCAGTCAACTCCAGATGGGCAGGTTTACCGGCTAACGTGAACCCTATCAGGAAAAGGAAAAGTGATTTTTAATAATATGGAGCTACTATGAAGGTTTATCTTCTTGCTGATAACAAATCTATTAATTTGTGCAGCCAACCAGGCCCAAATGAACAGGAGTGTGTCCTGTGACACAGACTCACAAATGGGCCTTTCCCTGAGTGTCCCAGGGCTACCGCTACACCAATTAAGAGGTAAATATATAAGATGTCCACTCAAACTACCATCCAGATGAAAGTGAGAGCACCATGTAAAAGGTAATGCATTTAGTCCTGTCAGGTTTTTCAGTTATATTTGAATGTGGGTGGAGTTAAAGAGTAACTCAACCCCTGGTCAGAGCTTAATTCCACCCACAGACGAAATTTGGAAAGTCTTAGAAAAGTGGGCAGAGCCCAGTGGAGACCGAGGGGACGAGCTGAGTACACAGTGAGGCACAGTGAATGATTGATTGACAGATGTCAAACTTTTTGGCTCAAAGGCCACACTGGGTTTTAAAATCTGACAGACGGGCCGGACCACTAAACTATTATTATTAAATAACTATTATTACTAGTATTAATTACATCAGAAAACCTGTTCAATCTCTTGCACAGTTTCTTGGCAAATAAGACATAGCTACTAACTGGACTTCAGTCAATAATCTCTGTCCACATTAAAAACTTGTGTGAATGGAAGTTTTCTGTATGTACCGCATTTTCCGGACTATAAGCCGCTACTATTTTCCCACGCTTTGAACCATGCGGCTTATACAGAGATGCGGCTTTTCTATGAATTTTTCTTCAGCCCTCAGGGGGGCGTTCTAGCAGGAAGTGCAAAAAACGAGACAGGCAGCGGTAGTCAGTACAAACAAGAAAGCGCCAGTTTATATTCTAAGCACATGCAACCCAAGACGCACAACAGCAAAATACGGTAATATTTTTACACCCTCACCCCCTCATAATGGAAAACACACAAAGAAATTCCTATGATGCAGCTTTTAAGTTGAAGGCCATCGATCTGGCTATCCGTGAAGGAAATAGAGCAGCTGCACGTAAGCTTGGCTTTAATGAATCTATGGTGAGACGTTGGAGGCGGCACTTATTTCTCAGCCTGGATATCGGCGGCTTATAGTCCGGTGCGGCTTTTATGTGACAAAATATATATTTCTTTTAAATTTTAGTGGGTGCGGCTTATATTTAGGTGCGCTCTATAGTCCGGGAAATACGGTAGATGTGATGGTAGCTTTAGCAAAAGCACAAGGCATTTAAGAAAAATGGCCAAATATATGCTGTCTTATATTAAATTATAAATACTTTGTAAATGCTTGGCGGGCCGCATGTGGCCCCCGGGCATTAGTTTGCCCACCACTGCTATAGAGAGAGAACCAAAGTACAGTGTCTGCAGCGCTCCGCTTAGACTAACGCTGCATTTATGTGGCCTGTATTTAACAGCATTAAGACTTAAGAGGAAGAGAAAAAAAAAGAGAAAAGAAGGTAACGTTAAACCTGACTTGTTTGTAGTGTTTAATGCTAACATGCCCTGCTGATTTACTAAGTAATCATTGAGACATGAATAAAAATCAACGATAACACTCCAACTTTACGAGTTAAAACACATGACCACAACAAACTAAGAACAACACATCGATTACTCTGCAAGGACGCTGTGTGTAAGCACTTGAACACATCATAAGATACGGTAGACTGAACTTGTTCTTCTAAACTTTTTACGACATGAACAGAGCAAAATTATCAGACAAACAGGAGCCAGCGGCAGCGTGACCCAAAATATGTGTGCTGCTGATCTAAAAATGAGTGAGTCTATCTCTAAACACTGCTCATGTTTTTTCTTTTTTTTAATCCGTGTGTGTGACGCTCTGAGAGTCGCTGCAGTGACCTAGTTCTGACAGAGACCACCTCTGGAGGCGTGGGCTTGTACTGAGGGCTGTACCCCAGGTGTGGTTACCTGCTACAAAGGTGTGGTTAATGTACATCATGACGTCATTATGATCAGGAAGTACGGTCGGCAGCGTTTAGAGGAGGGCAGCACTCATGTGGTTTTACACCTGTTTTTCACCATATTTATGGATTTATACACATCATCAGCTAAAACAACTTGTTTTAGGATTTAGTTACACTTTAAGTTACACTTTAACTAGCCACTTTGGCCAATTGTGTCATGGTCGAGGCCAGTTCTCTGCTTCTCCTTGTGTTTCTGTCTCTCCCTCTGTCTCCCCCTCCCTTGTGTGTCTGTGTTTGTTACCTCCTACCTGGGGCATGGCTACTCCTGGCTGCAGAGCACACACCTGGCAGCAATTACTATCAACTCCACTACAAAAAAAGCAGCTCTCCAGCCACTCCTTGCCAGTTTTTGAACTACTAACACAGTTAGTGACAGCTCCTGGCTTGTTTTTTGAACTTACTTTGTGTTTTTTGCTAACCTTCTTCTTGTGTCCATACCCTTCCTGCCTTCCTGCCTGCCTGCTCACCTGCCAGCACAACTAATTACCTGCTTTAGCCAGATGACGCCACAAGCCTTCAGCTCTGCTTTGATTTCAATAAACTGTTTAAACTACTTACCTGTGGTGTTCTGCTTTTGTGTCCAATTCAGAACTGTGACAAATTGAATCAATGGGAGCCTTCATCAACAACTTTCCCAGAAAAAAAAATGCTAAATTTTACATTTACAATTAAATACTATAATGGAACTATTTTTGCCATTTGCTGAAACCTGCGCCTAATCAAAAAAATGAAGTTTAAGCAGCCACTGTCCATTTTTTGTAATATTTTCATTGGTCACACTAAAAAGCCAATAAGCAAAAAAGTCCAGCCCTGATTATAGATAAGAATGTAGGCTATGTGACAGTGACATGTATGTTTGTAGGTTTACCTAACTAAAGAAAGTCTGTATTGGAAAAAAAACAAAAAAAACATTTTTTTTCTAGATGAAGGCGTCTGGCCAGCCTTGTGGACTGAGAGCCAGGCAAGGGACTTTAAAAACACGCATCCTTGGTTAGAATGGAGCAACAGAAATTTAGGTAAAGTTACTTCACACATTTTTTCCATAAAATATTTGAACAAATTTAAAATACTAATTTTACTTTTACTGGGCTGTTTTCTTTTCATTCATGTCTTATTTTGTATTTTATGTGCTTTCAATTGGGGGCATCTCCTTATGGCCTATGTGTCATCAGTGAGGGTAATGTCTGAGGGCTGTCATTGAGGATGGGGTCGTAGAAGTTTGTTGATATCACAGTATTCCCAATAAAAAAATGTAGACTACACCACTGATCAGGTGCAGTTGTGTGTAGGATGTAGTGAAAAATTTGGACAAACACCTGTTCCTGGTCATCTCCTCCTCATCTTCTCCTCTGCTGTTAACCTGAGCCAAAAGATGTTGTGCCCAGACAGGTGGCTCTTCATCTCCTGTGATTTGTTTGTAAGCCATGTGGTCTGTGTTTCTCTTTCTTTGGCTCGTCTCCTAGTGCATTGTTCTGTTTGACGTCCACAGAGTTAAACCGTCTGGTTGTTTTATGCCAAATTTCTTGTGTTTGACTGAGTTTTGAGCTTTCTCTGCAGAGGAGGTATTTGATAACGCAAGGTCTGAAAAGTTTGTGACAAGCACTAGCATGCCATTATTCTCTCGTCACGTGACCTTGAGCAAGTATAATTGACACACATTTGACATTACATTTTACTTTTCACTTATGACATACACCACAATCCACCTTTAGAGCCCTCCCCCAGAGCAGGGACAACTGAAGTATTACACTTTGTATATAAACTAATGACTGTTTTGAATACTCCTTTCAAATGGTGGAGAGGTGGCGCACAGAGGAATGGGGCATAACGGGGTGATAAAGGGTGAAAACATTCATTTCATTTTCAACACACACCTGCTTGTAACTGCTGTAACCTATGTTTAGGGACAGTAGTCCATCAGTGGATCCAATAGAAGGGAGAGAGAATCTGCCCACAGTCCTCTTGTTGCTGGAGCAGGCTGAAGCCCTCAGGTTCTAATATGAACAAGACACACACACCACAACAATTACATCGATAGTAATCTTTGTCATTGGGGCACAAACAGTAATGTCAAACCATCTCCATGAGTTTTGTGGTCTATAACACAGAAGATAAGCGCTGTGCATAAAAACTACCAGCGGCATATGACATGGGACAAAATCCCACAGTGGTTCACAGTCGTCCAGTGCTACTCTTTCTCACAGAGCACACACAGAGACAGACAAAAACAAAAAATAGTAACAGTCGCATAATAATGAGGTTATAAACTATGTGCCAGGGGCCGAGGGCACTTCAGAGGGGGAGAGTGAGGTGGAAGAGATGGAGTTGGAGGAGCCAGGGGTGAGTCCTGACCCACCTGGATATCAAGGAGTGGCGTTACCTGGTCCCTAAATGCAGAGAATGCCATTCCATACCGGGCCACTGTGATCCTTCGTCCCGGGATCACCCACTATGCTGCCCCCCGGATTCACAACACAGTTTTTCTTTTTTCATCACAGATGAAATTATTGATATTATTGTCCACCAGACAAACATCCAAGGAAAAAGAAAAGAGAATGAGTGGAAGGAAGTGGACACAGTAGAGGTTAGGGCATTCCTGGGGCTGAGCCGCATGATTCGCTTTGATGACTGACTGACCAGACCAACACGCCAGCTGAGGCAAACAGACAAGCTGGCTCCCATCTGTGACATCTGGGATAGGTGGGTGGTTCGGCTCCCTCTCGCCTTCAACGCTGGGAAGGACATCTGTCTACATGAACAGCTGGTTGGATTTCGGGGGCGCTGCAGGTTCAGGCAACCCTGCCAGGGAAAACAGACGGTGGAAGCTCCGCCAGAGAGGCAGCAGGGGAAGAGGGTTGTGCTCAAGCTCATGGCGGGGCTGAGCGGCCACACAGCTACAGTGGATAATTATTTCACCTCTTACCACCTCGGGATGGAGTTACTCCAAATAAAGCTAGCTTTGGTGGCAATGATGCGGCTCAACAAACCTGAGCTGCCCCCACAGGTCCTGGAGGTAAAGCCTCCACAAAGCCTCCACGATGACAGCGGTCAGTTACGTTCCAATGAGGCGCCACAACGTGCTCCTTCTCAGCACAAAGCATCGCAGAGTTGAGGTGTCTGAGGAACAGCACCAGAAGCTGTGCAACATATTAGATTACAACCGCAGCAAGGGGCGGTGGATAACTTAGACAAGGTAGGCTATTCATTTTTTTATTTACTGTATTATCCTGATGGGGCTGAGGCTATATATTGTGTGTCTTATTTATTCTGTAAATTTATTTATTGCAATATATTGGATTAAAATTTTTTGAAGTTTATTCATAACATTTGATCTCTCTTTTTTTCAGATTGTGGCCATGTACAGCTGCCGCAGAATGAGCCAGCACTGGCCTATGGCGCTCTTTAGCAACATTCTGGATGTGAGTGCCTACAACACACTGGTGCTGTGGCTGGAGGTAAAGACTGACTAACCTTGCACTACTACTGGATTCTCGCGAGATTTGGGAGTTTCCAAACTTGCGTAGATCCATCTTGTATCACGCCAAACAAAGAGCTTGAGTCGACTCTTTTGACCAATAATGTGGCAGTAAGATTTTTACAAAAGCAACAAGCACCCTCTTCTCCTCTTTGTTATCAACATACGCTGAAAGACGTTAGCATTGATGCTGCTATTGAATCAGTTTTATCAGAAGTAGAGTAGGAGTATTTCTCCTTTGAAAGAGGAGCAAAGAGGCACTAAAGGATTTTCTGGAAGGAAGATGTTTGTGTTCTTCTTCCTACTGGCTTTGGCAAGAGTTTGATTTACCAACTTGTTCCGCTCATTGTTAAAAAACTAGGACGACTGCAGAATCCAATAGTGATTGTCGTATCTCTGTTAGTTGCTCCATGGAAGACCAAGTTAGAGAGGCTGGGAAGCTTGGTGTTACTGCAGCAAAGCTGGGAGATAATGATGCCGACACCCTACTTGGTAAATACCAGCTAGTGTCTGGTAGCCCTGAATCTTGGTTGCTAAACACGAAATGGAGGGATATGCTCTCTTCAAAATTGTATCAGGACAAACTCGTGGGAGTCCTTGTGGATGAAGTTCACGTCACTTACAAATTGTATGTAAACAATGTTATGGCAAAGTTATTTAACGATAACATATATAACAGTTTGTTCTAGCATTGTGTTACAGTGTTATAAGAGTATGTTATATGTCATTAGCTTCATAACTTTATACTTTATACTGTAACTTTCAACATCTGCTTTTATCAGGGGCGAGGGTGCAAAAGGAAAGCCGGCCTTCAGAGAGACTTTTGCTAAGCCTGGAGGACTACGTTCTATTGTCCGAGAAGATTAGATAAATTTATGTGTGTCTCTGAGATAAAATTCATTAACATCAGGTTTCCTGTTTATTTCAGGAATCCTGGTGTTAGCACTCACCGCTTCTGCTGACAACAAGCACAGAGACCGAGTGACCAAGCTCTTACACATGGAGGCTGCAACTCAAGTTACAGTGAGCCCAAACCGGACAAACATCAGGCTTGGACTGTGTTGGATTCCTGCTAACAATGTGAACTGTTTTGATTGGATAGTGAATGTTGTTAAAGATATGGGTGTATCAGTGTCTTCAATAATTATTTACTGTAGAACACTAAAGTCAGTAGGAAGAGTGTTCTGCTATCTTAAAGCAGAACTTGGTGAGGATGCATGGCTTGACAGAGACGTGAATCATAAGGCTGAAAACCTGATGACAGGAATGTTCCACAGTAAAACATTACCACATAACACGGTAGCAGAGTGGTTAGCGCTCCTGCCTCACAGCAAGAAGGTCTTGAATTCCCGGCCGACTCAAAACATCCTTGGCTGGTTCTGGCCAATTCAATCATCATGGCTGACTTAAACATCGTCTTTCTGTGAGGAGTCTGCATGTTCTCTCCGGGTACTCCAGCTTCCCCCCACCGCCCAAAGACATGCATGTATAGGTCAATTGGCAACTCTAAACTATCCCTAGTGAACGAATGTGAGAGTGAATGGTTGTCTGTCAATGTTTGTCTATAAGTGTTATCCCTGCGACAAACTGGCCACTGTCCAGGATGTACCCCGCCTAAGGCCCAAAGCTGCTAGGATAGGCTCCAGCCTCCCGCGACCCCTAATGGGACTAAGCGGTTGAATTTGAATGAATGAACATAACAAAAACAGAGTCCTTAAATCCCCTAATGGAAATGGGCACTGCAGAGTTGTTGTTGCAACAACAGCATTAGGGATGGGCTTGAATTTTGAAGACAACACTTAAAGTGTTACACCTGCTCATCTGTGCTGTACCTACTGCCACTCACAATGTGCATGTGAAACTGATAGTTGTTCAGAACTCTCTTCCATATATGAATCATTCAAACAAAAGGTTTGCATTCCAGTAAGATGTAGAAAGGTGACACAGAAAGACAATTAGTCGAGGACATGTTATGTATATGAGCTCTTTGAACAGAAACACAGCATTTGTCTACACTAGAAAGGCAGCGTGTACTGGATTCAGCTCTGAGCTTATTGCAGCTGTAGTGGAGCATTACACACACATATTTATTAATTACATTGTAAAGAACCTTCCTGTATTTAGATTACGAAATGCCAGAGAAATTTTACTAATTAGTTACATTTTTGGTGATATTGAATATGTAGAGTCCACATAATAATAATAATAATAATAATAATAATAATACATTTTATTCATTATTTTTATTTCGCCTTACAACATACATAAAAACACAATAGGACATATAATCATTAAAAACGCTCAAAAACAACAATTAAGAACAACATTAAAAACCACTATAGAATACATAAACAGGTCAGTGCAGTTATGGTGAGAGTGAGTAGGCTTGTCTGAACAGATGAGTTTTGAGTTTGGTCATGAAGTGTGGGAGTGAGGGAGTCTGTGTTGCGGAGGTCAGGGGGGAGAGAGTTCCAGAGCTGGGGAGCAGAGCGGCTGAAGGCTCTACACCCCATGGTGACGAGACGGGCAGGAGGTACTGAGAGCTGTAGAGAGGAGGAGGAGCGGAGGGAGCGGGCGGGTGTGGAGATATGGAGGAGCTCAGAGAGATATGGAGGGGTGAGGTTGTGGATGGATTTGAATGTTAGGAGCAGTATTTTATAGTTGATGCGGTATGTGATGGGGAGCCAGTGGAGCTGTTGCAGGATGGGTGTGATATGATTGGTGGAGGGGGTCCGTGTGATGATGCGGGCGGCTGAGTTCTGGACCAGTTGAAGTTTATGGAGCGTTTTTTGAGGGAGACCAAACAGAAGAGAGTCACAGTAATCCAGGCGGGAGGTGATGAGGCTGTGCACAAGGACGGCAGTAGAGGGCGGGGTGAGGGAGGGGCGCAGTCGGTGGATGTTTCGGAGATGGAAGTAGGCAGAGCGGGTGACATTGTTGATGTGGGAAGTGAAGGAGAGTGTGCTGTCGAGGATGACACCCAGACTCTTTACCTGTGGGGAGGGGGTGATGGCAGAGTTTTCAAATGGAATGGAGAAGTTAGTGATTTTATTAAGTGTGGATTTGGTGCCGATTAGGAGCAGTTCAGTTTTATTGCTGTTTAATTTAAGGAAGTTTGTGGTGAACCAGGGTTTTATTTCACAGAGGCAATTTATCAGGGAAGAGGGTGGGAGTATGGAATTTGGTTTGCTTGAAAGGTAGAGCTGGGTGTCAACCGCGTAGCAGTGAAAGTGAATGTTATGTTTTTGGAAGATGTGACCAAGGGGGAGCAGGTAGATGATGAACAGCAGAGGCCCCAGTACCGAGCCCTGGGGCACACCTGTGGTGACGGGGACAGGATGGGTGGTGAAGGATTTGAGCTGGATGAACTGAGTGCGGTTTGAGAGGTAGGAGTGGAACCAAGTGAGGGCTGTGTCTGTGATGCCAATGGAGGAGAGTCTGTGGAGAAGGATGGAGTGTGAGATGGTGTCAAAAGACGCAGTCAGATCGAGCAGGAGGAGGATGGAGAGTGAACCGGAGTCAGTGGAGAGGAGAAGGTCATTTGTTATTTTAATGAGGGCAGTTTCGGTGCTATGGAGGGGACGGAAGTCAGACTGGAATTGTTCATAAAGATTATTACAAGATAAGTGGGTATGAAGTTGAGCGGCAACAGTTTTTTCCAGAATTTTGGAAATGTAAGGAAGATTGGAGATAGGGCAGAAGTTATTGAGGTCTGTGTGATCTGAGCCAGGTTTTTTGAGTATGGGTGTGACAGAGGCAGTTTTAATAGGGGAGGGAACAGTTCCAGAGGAGAGGGAGGCGTGAATAATGTTAGTGATGAGAGGGGACAGAGATGGGAGTGTGGCTTTGACGAGGACAGTAGGGAGTGGGTCTAATTTGCAGGAGAAGGATTTGGATTTTTGAATTAGAGTTGTAATTTGGCTGACAGAGGGAAGGGAGAATGGAAAAAAATGAATGGATAGAGGTAGATGGAATAGGGACAGGTGAGCAAGGAGCAGAAGGGGGTGTGAGTTGCTGGTGAATGTGCTGGATTTTAGATGTGAAAAATGAGGCCAGGGTATTACAGAAATCTGAGGAGTAGAGGTGAGGGGGAAGTGAGTCAGGAGGCTTTGTGATGTTACTGATGAGTGAGAAAAGGGCCTTGGAGTTTCCTTGATTGGAGTTAATTAAACCGGAGTAGTGTGTAGATTTGGCTTTGGAAATGCAGTCTTTGTAGTGGAGAATATGGGTTGAGTACATGTCCTTGTGCACAGCAAGTCCAGTCTTTCCAGTTGACGACCTTTTGCTTTTAACTGTCTGAGTATGGGAGTGAACCAGGGTGCGGAGTGAGTGAATGACACAGATCTGGTTTTGAGAGGAGCAAGATTGTTTAGGATGCTATGGAGGTGTGTATTGTAATGTGAGAGTAATTGTTCAGGGGAATGAAGGTTGTCTGTACTGGGCAGGTTGTCGATGTGAAGGGATAGATTGTGCAGGTCAATGTCCTTGATTCTGCGGAAACTAATAGTGCGTGGGGGGTTGGATTTGGATAGCGACAGATTGACATTGAATGAGAGAAGTAAGTGATCAGAAAATGGGAGGTAGTTTGCTTTACAGTCAGTAGGTGTAATGCCAGAGCAGCAGATGAGATCCAGAATATGTCCTTTTGTGTGTGTGGGAAAGTTGACAAATTGCTGAAAGTCAAAACTGTCCAAACAGGATGTGAAGTCTTTAGTGAGAGTGTTATTGGAAATGTCCATGTGAATATTGAAGTCCCCCAATAATATTATATTGGATGAGAGTGTGGAGAGATGTGTGAGGAATGCTGTGAAGTCCGTGATAAAATCCTTGTTTGTCTCCGGGGGTCTGTAGTCTGACAGTGGCCACAATAGTGGGAACGGTTCCAGAGAGTTGACAAGCAGTAGTCTCAAATGAATGGTAGGTATCCAGCTGTACCGGCGCTGTCTTCCAGGTCTCGCGACCGCGAGACCACCTCCTCGGCCAATGGCACGTGGTTGGGAGAGGTAAACAAACCCCGGTGGAGTAGCGTCATTGAGATGCATGTAGTCGTTCGGCTGCTGCCACGTCTCTGTTAAACATAGAAAGTCCAACTTACGGTCTGTCAGGAGATCTCGGACGAGATGGCCCTTATTCGTGAGGGCGCGGATGTTGAGGAGACCAAAGTTGACCGTGGTGGTGCTCAGGCTGACAGCCGTAGCCGACCTCGGGACCCGGGCCAGCACACGGAGATCAGCGCGGCGACCGGTGTTTTTCTGTGGGCGGTGAGAGGTGGACCAGAATGACTTGATGGAGTTGGAGTTGTCATATTGGAAATTCCGACGTGAGCCCCGGTGAGTACATCTCCGACGGGGCACGTATAGAACGCCCGGGTGCTGGAGCAAAGCTGGCGCTGGTGGACCGTGAGGATTATGGATGTTAAACTCAGTGGCAATGTACTGGAACAGTGCAGCCGAAGGGTGGTAGATTAAAAACAGCAAGAACCAGAGGAATACACGCCACGTATAGTTAATCCACATAGTTGTCCGAGGGTTGTAACGGTAGCAGAGAGGTGGCGACAGGTAGGCTAGGCTGTGAAAGTGACGAGTACGTACAGCAGGTAAGCTAGTCGCAGCTCATGCTTAAACATAAACAGATGAAAGTCTGTATATGTCGATAGGATGATTGTAACAGGAGATAGCCTACTCATAGACCACAAATGCAGGGTCCACAGGCGTAGATATTACATAAACTGAGGAGAGTAGCGGCAGCCTAAAAACGCGCCAGCATTCACTCAACCCGGAAGTTTCATGACATCACATGAAGAGAACTTTGCTGAACCTAATGTAGATTACATGGGAAATTTCAATGAGGAGGAGGAGGACTCTGACATGGAAACACAACACAGCAGTCACGACTCATACATTTAATGTCTTTAGTAAGCAAGTCCATTGTATTCTAGATGTGCAAGCAATTATTTACATTCCCAACTTTTAGAAATTTGTTGTATATTGTCTCCTATTAATTTACAAATTTTATGTACATTAAACTGAAAGTATGTTATTTTCACAAGTCCATTAAATTTATAATGTGTAATACAAGTGTGTGGTGGAGTTTACTTGTTGTCTCTCTTCTTACAATAACTTGACACACAGGAGGCTCAGTATGAGAAAAGAAATAGCTTTAATACAAAACCAACAAACTAATAAATAAATTAAATGTCCCATATTATGCTAAATCGACTTTTCTGAGCTTTTAACCATGTTATAATGTTGTTTCTACCTCAAACTAATACCCAAAGTTGTGTTTTGTTTTATTCGCGCATGTTTAAGTAATTTATTTAGTTTGAGCTACAGTCCTTTCAACGAGCTGTTTCACGCAATGACGTCAATATGTGAAGTAAACCACCCCTCTCCAGGAAGTGCTCCTCCACACTCCTCCAGCCCCTCTCTCCTAAACTGTCAACAAGTGCCGTGCTCTGCAGCTCAGACGCTCAAAGAAGCATCGCTGCTACTCTGTTAGCTTACTTACCGTCAGTATACATTCTCAACCTCAGTAGGCATTGTATGGCCATTTCCACATGTGCACCTATAAACAGAAGCAGTTAACATGCGCTATGCTACGGGCTACACCATAGAAACATACACAATAAATAGTTTCTCATTTACCAAGCAGAAACGTCTTGTAGAAGCCTTCAAGGTTTTTGTGTTTGCTCATGTTCTTCGAACTCAACTGCATTGAGCTGCATTTGGACAAATATAAAGTAGATTAAAGTGGACCATATGAGGTGTTGTATGGATCAAAACTGGTTAAGCCACATTTGGAGTAGTGTTGAGTGGTTACACGCAGACTTTCACCAACCATTTGGCGACTGTTTTAACCTGCTTAAAACTGGATTTGGACAGGTTTAAAGTAGTAAGACAGATTTGGAGTGGTGTTGTGTGGGTACACTTAAATCTGGTTCAAAACTTGATTTGTACAGGTTCAATGTGGTTTAACTTGGACCATAACTGTTTTTTAAGTGGATTTAAATAGGTTATAGATTATTTTGGGTTTGAATTGGTTTAACTTGTGGCTCTACAAAAGGTTGGTCTGGATGCAGACTTTAACCAGTTTGACAGGCATTCAACTTTGTTATAACCAGGTTTGGTTTGCTTTTAATAACCAAGCACAACCCAGAACCAGACGCCGACAAACTCATCCCTAACATAAAAAAAGAACGTTTTATTGAGCAAAGGCTTTGGCTTTGGTTGCCTTGTGGCATTGGAGAAAACAATGATAAATGTAAACTGCCTGGCCAAAAAAAAAGTCACCAATTAGATTTATCTAAGCAATACAAGATCTTGGCAAAAATTCAGGCAACTCTGGACATGAGTAACATTGCATGTCATTTATTCCCATCCAGAGTTGCATGAATTTTTGCCAAGATTTTAAGTTGATGACGGGAGAGTCGACCGTTGGGCAAAGTCTTCTCCAGCATATTCCAAAGATTCTCAATGGGGTTAAGGTCTGGACTTTATGCTCCCTGAACCACTCTTTCACAATTTGAGCTTGATGAAACACAACCACAGGATGTGTCTTCCGACATGGTTGTTTAAGAAATGAGAAAGTACGAGTTTGTTGCCAGCAGAAGCATGCAGTGATTATTCAATGGGAGGCGCGTGCCTATTTGCTTAGTTAAATTGAGGTGTTGACTTTTATTTTGGCCGGCAATGTGTATTTATGTCTGTACATAAACACTGTGTAAAACTTGCATTATTATTAAATCTAGATCTGTTGGCATGGCTTGGCAGTTCAGGCAGGTACACCAAACTGGCTGAGCCCTCTTTGATATGACTGGTCCTGGTGTGGTTCGCCAGTACTCCATCACATCCAGAAAAGCCCCTGGCAGACAAGATACAACTAGGGATGCACCTTTCCAGCTTTTTTAGTAAAGATCCTGATCCATGTGCTTTGAGTATCTGCAGGTATCAGAAACCGATCTGATCCAACTGGTATTTTATTATATATAAAATGTAAATTAAGGCACTTGTATTTTATTTTAATGAGTAGATTTCTCTAAATAAAAAGTAAGTTAAGACCAGCTCTTTGACCATTGTATAGACATACAATATCAACTTAACAGTAAAGAGTAATTCATTTTATTTATTATACATTTTTTATGATTCTTTTAGTAGCTACTATAACCCAGAGGTCAGTACTGATCAATATGCTATGAAACTCTGATAAAATATAAGCTACAAACAGGTTTCATTTAGCTCGCTGCTAACAAAAAAATGCAGTCTAAACAGCAGTTAATAACAACTGTGGATCCCTGTGTGGGTGAATATATCCCTCTTACATTCCCTCTCTCTGATTCAGCTGAACCCTGCTCTGCTTGTAATCGCGCAGCTCCGCTGCTGCTCTGTCCGTCTGAGCAACATAGAGAAGGCAGCTGGACAACATGTGGCACGCTGTTCTTAATAACAGTTAAATAGTTTATAATAAAAGTAATCTCCACACCACTGATTTGACCCGCTTCATTTTGTCATCTTTCCCTATGACCAGACAGTGTACACATCACAGATATAGAGTCACACAAAGTAGATCGGACCTATGTATTTATTACAATGACCGGTAACCATTCCAGCTTTTTTTGTATGGTTTGGGACTAGTTTTTGATCCAAGTCAGGGTTGCCAGGTTTGTTAGTCAAAATCCGCCCAACAACCCGCCAAAAAAACCTGCGGAATATAATAATAGGGGGACAGCATGTAACTTGGTACTGGCGTTGGCACATCTCCGCAGGTCAAAGACAGGAGAAGTTGGAGCATGCAGAGTTCCGATTGTGTTAATTAAACAGAAGCATCAGAGACGCGAGGCGAGATAAAAAATAAAGTAGCAATCTGTTGTTTCAATTAGGCTGTGTTTTCAATAGATAGCACTTTTTCTCGTGCTGCATGTTGCAGCGGGCAGTGGCTGAGGCATGGGCAGTTAGCACCACTGGCACTGATTCTGTGTGGTAGCCGGTCTGTATGGGGACGGGTCACACAGGGTCATGGCATATACATTTATTTATAATAAAAATAAATCACACATCTGCAGTTTTTTTTTGTGCTAAATTTCATATTGGAGGAATTCTGAATAACATAAAGAGTGAAATAAACAACGGTAAGCTGAAATGACACAGCAAGGTTAAATTGATGCTGTTTCAATCTAATGCAAGACTAGTTTCGAACAGCAATGGTTCCTAGAAACAAGCAAAACTTTTTTATTTATTTTTTCTCTACACAATAAATAATAGGTCAGTGCCTTTTGTTTTTTTACTGTGGTGTTTGTCACTGATGTGCTACACAAGGTTTAGGAGCAGTGCAGCTGACATTAGTTGAGCAAAGACTCAGTAATAGTAACACATTATTAATAGTATCCTGTCTGATTTAAGTTCACAAACTGTTGTCATTATCCTGCTGAGAGTCGTGTGTAAACACTGCAGGGTCTTGCTAAAAGTTTTGTGATATAGCAAAGCTTGCTGTCAGCCAGCATTAGGTTTTTTGATGAACGTTACATACGGTCAACAATATATATTTGCTCTAATCTCTGTATTGTGTTGAATAATGCTTTATAAAACACGCCATTGTCAAACATCAGTCATTCTCTTATCTCCTACGCCTCAAGAGTTTAATTTACAGCTGTGTCAGCACTTAAGAGTCTAATATAGTTTATTCTTAAATAAAGGGAGTGGTAGGGAGAGATGTCTCTACCGCGGCCCCACCACCTAGAGTTGTCCTGGCCTTAATGGGGCAAAACATCTGTGAAGGGTGGCTCCAAGCTGATGAACCTGGTACCAGCGTAGGTGCGGCAGATGCAATTGTCTTTCATGAAACCTGTGCTTCTATTATGTGATGTGTAACATAGGTGAAGGAGGCTTGTACGATATTTACAGTTAAGCTCTCAAATTAAGAACAGCTAATGTATACTTATAGTATAATTAAATATTAAGGTAGTTAGCAGATCATTGTAAGTCCTCCTCCATGCCCTGTGTTTTGAGCAGTGCAACAGTTTATATGTCTTGGAGGAGTTGATATATTTAAACTCCGATGCTCCTGGTGGAACCACATCTCTGTTAGGGACATTAAATCTATCCTCTAATCTGCTGTAAGGTCATTAACTAGCAAAAATTTTGATTGTCATAATCTAATATTAAATAAGATACTACTAAAAATGTTATTCTGCTTTATGCTTACTGGCATTGCCTTGACTGTGCACACCCGCTCTTGTACCTCTGCCAGCCTGGCATCCAAAATTGCAAAAAAGCTGCACTTGATAGAAATATTACTATCCCTATCACAATGAGACAGGTGTATTGCTAAACAAATGGCAAACTGAGCAAGACGAGGAGATGAAGAGAAAGAAGAAGAAACTAATCTTGACTAGGGGTGCAACTCCAGCCTCAGGTCATCAATTAGACCAACCTCAGGTCATCAATTAGACCAACCTCAGGTCATCAATTAGACCAACCTCAGGTCATCAATTAGACCAACCTCAGGTCATCAATTAGCCCAGCCTTAGGTCATCAATTAGTAAAGTATTTACATAATGTTTAGCATAATAGTGGCATTTATGGGGCTATTATTGTCCCGCAAAAAGTCTTGCCCCCCCCAAAAAAACCTTCCCCCAAAAAAAAAAAAACCGCCCCCCGGTTTGTGCCCCCCCCCCCCCCTTGCGTTCCCCCCCTTGTTTTGTTGTTTCCCCCCCCTTTCCTTTTTCCCCCCCCCTGTTTTGTTTCCCCCCTTCCTGTTTTGCCCGTTCCCCCCCCGCGCCCTTCCCCCCTCTTTTTTCCCCCCCCCCCCTTCCCCCCCCCCCCCCCCCCCCCCCCCCCCCCTTTTTTTTGGGCCCCCCCCCTTTTTCCCCCCCCCCCCCCCTTCTGCCTCTCCCCCCCCCCCCCTTTTTTTTCCCCCCCCCCCCCCCCCCCCCCCCCCCCCCCCCCCCCCCCCCCCCCCCCCCCCCCCCCCCCCCCCCCCCCCCCCCCCCCCCCCCCCCCCCCCCCCCCCCCCCCCCCCCCCCCCCCCCCCCCCCCCCCCCCCCCCCCCCCCCCCCCCCCCCCCCCCGCCCCCCGCCCCCCCCCCCCCCCCCCCCCCCCCGCGGGGGTGGGGGGTCCCCGCCCCCCCCGGGGGGGGGGGCGGTTTTTCCCCTTTCCCCCCCGGCCCCCCCCCCCCTCCCCCCCCCCCCCCCCCCCCCCCCCCCCCCCCCCGCCCCCCCCCCCCCCGGCGCCGGGCCCCCCCCGCCCCCGGGGCCCCCCGGCCCCCCCCCCCCCCCCCCCCCCCCCCCCCCCCCCCCCCCCCCCCCCCCCCCCCCCCCCCCCCCCCCCCCCCCCCCCCCCCCCCTTTTTTTTTGTTTTTTTTCCCCCCCCCCCCCCCCCCCCCTCCTTTTTTTTTTCTTCCCCCCCCCCCCCCCCCCCCCCCCCCCCCCCCCCCCCCCCCCCTCTTTTTTTTCCCTCCCCCCCCCCCCCCCCTTTTCCCCTTTTTTTTCCCCCCCCCCCCCCCCCCCCCCCCCCCCCCCCCCCCCCCCCCCCCCCCCCCCCCCCCCCCCCCCCCCCCCCCCCCCCCCCCCCCCCCCCCCCTCCCCCCCCCCCCCCCCTCCCCCCCCTTTCCCCCCCCCTCCCCCTTCCCCCCCCTTTTTTTCCTTTTCCCCTTTTTTTTTTTTTTGTGTTTTTTTTCCCCTTTTTTTTTTTTTTTTTTTTTTTTTTTTTTTTTCCTTTTTCCCCCCCCCCCCCCCCCCCCCCCCCCCCCCCCCCCCCCCCCCCCCCCCCCCCCCCCCCCCCCCCCCCCCCCCCCCCCCCCCCCCCCCCCCCCCCCCCCCCCCCCCCCCCCCCCCCCCCCCCCCCCCCCCCCCCCCCCCCCCCCCCCCCCCCCCCCCCCCCCCCCCCCCCCCCCCCCCCCCCCCCCCCCCCCCCCCCCCCCCCCCCCCCCCCCCCACCCCCCCCCCCCCCCCCCCACCCCCCCCCCCCCCCCCCCCTTCCCTCCCTTCCCCTTTCCTTCTTTTTCTTTTTTTTTTTTTTGCATTGGTCATTTTGTCACTGGTCTGACACTGAATTCAAAACTTTGGATTTCCTATTTACTTATACAAGTAAATAATTTACTAATACATGAGACAGTTACAAACATGGCAGAATGAATTGTAGCCCTTTCTTTGTAGTTTCTCTCATCACCACAAGGGGGTGGTAATTTATTGTTTTATTTCTGCATGGCATAGCATGAAAAAAGAGCCAGATATATCAGGTCTGATGTGACTCTCATCTGCAGCTTTTCTGTTAGCAAATTCCTTTGGAGAGAGAATTATTTTTATTTTAGGTACTTTTAGGTGTTTTCGGGGAAAAGAACAATCCAGCCTATTCTCTACAAATATTGAAAATGTAGTTCATACCAATATTTGTGACCTTGATGAGCATTAGGATATACAGTTGACAGACATACGTTGTGAAGGACTAACGCAGCTCATATTTTGTGTCATAGGCAGAAGTGGGGATGTGGTGGGACGCAACTGCCACATCGCTCAAAGGTACAAAAACCACATCCTCAAAAAGACCAGCGCTCATGATGTCATCACAGTCCCACACAATTAAGTCCTTGCAGTACATGGCTGTTTATTGAGCATGTTTCGACAAAGGTACTTTTAAATAAGGTAAGAACTGATCATTTTACCATTATTTTAACATATAATTTATGTTATTTACTGCATCAGCCTGGTAAAAGAGTTAGGCTCGGTTAGTGTCAAGCTCACATCCATAGTGCATTTGATGTGTTTCTCTAGACAGTGAAATTTCTCAAGGACAACATGTATACAGCATGTTTCCCCACATATTCTTTTCTGCACATTTTATTTGAAAATACACGTAAAATGGCATTGGCTATTTATATACACATCACCATGGATATACCTTCTGCCTTGAAATTGTCAGAGATCCTGGAAATAAATGATTAAAGTCAGAAAATTGAACTATGATTTTGCTCAAACTATTATACAGATACTCAATACTTGAGAGGTGAAGTATGCCATGGGGAGATCAGTTGTGGAGGCACTGTTGACATTTGTTATAGCTATACTTTTCTCTAATCACACAGAAAGAATTCATTCTTGTCTTTGAGGGAGTATTTCAAACATCATATTAGTCGGCTGTTTTGTCTGTCAGTCCGACCAACATCTGCACAAGCCGTGACTTATGGCTCTGAGACCTGCGATCCTGCTGTTAATAGAACTCACTTTTTTAATTTACACTGGTAAGTCTGTTTATCCACTGTTTTTTAAGATTTCAGGATTATATTGGGGTAGTCTAAGTTGTGGGAGAGGACAAAAAACCTTTTATCTGTAAACAATATTGAAAAAATGTATTTTTTTAATTGTTTAAAAAGTTATGTCTGAAAATCCTTGGTTTATGACAAAATTCAGAAAACAATGAACCACGCAATTCAAACTGAATGAATGAAATCAATATGTATGAGTACATGGAGAGCTAGGCAAACACAAATTTCAATGTGTCACAGTCTTCTTAAGACCACACGAGCTTTTATATAAAATGAATCAAAAACACATGTCTATTTTAAGTATAGCTCAACTCCAGACTGTTTCATTGCAAAAGCAATATCTGATTCAGTCCATAGAGATCACTTCTGTAAGTCCCTGTTTAGATGTGGTTAGGATGATTCTGAAACCATGTCAAATAAACATTAGTGATTAAGAACCTTTTAGTGCCCTCGTCATTAAATGACTCGCACTGATTACATCAAGAAGATTAAATGTCAATTAAAGCTTGCGTTGCCATGGTAACACAGTTGCAGGTAGGGCTGGGTCATTTGACATTTATGGTCAAGGGACCATGAGAGATGTGTGTACCAAATTTCATCCATCTACGACAAACTAAATTTCAAAGTCAAATTCAAAATTTGCAGGAGATGTTGGAGAGGCATTTCAAATGGTAGCCACTGAAGGGGCATATCATTGTGTTCAGAGCTTCTTCATTTGGTCCGACTAAATCTGCCCATGCGGAGGAAATAGTAAAAAACGGTCAAAAAATACCAAAAATACTGAATTTTCAGATGGCACTGTAGGGCTATTTTAAAAGATAGCCATTATATTGGCATATCATTGTGTTCAGGGCGACATTGTGCACAACTGCCTCATTGGGTCCAAAACTATTTGAGAGAGATAGGGGAGGTGGCAAATCACAAATAAACACAAATAAAGACTTACTTTGATCTCAGACTTCTGAAGATAATGCTCAGCAAATTTGAGTCCATTCCGTCCAGCGCTCTAGGACTAGTTTGTTAAAATATGAGGAGTACAAATTCTGAGACTCTTGGACTGCATTCTGCAACTTCAATCCAAAATGGCCGAATTTGCCTTGACATTGCCCAAGTGTCTACCAAATTTGGTATGCCTGGTATTGAAAAAGGTCACTTTCCCTTGGCCTAATGTTATTTGATTAAACCAGAGGTCACCCCTGAGCCATTGGGCAATATGTTTTAATGGGATCTTCAATTAAATAATTTTTTTGCCAAGCCTAAATTTTGGGTAAAATAAAATGTACTTTTTGTTAATGTTCCGGGGGTTAAATTTGCAATCAAAGGTGCGCAAGAAGTATAATTATAACACAAAAATAATAGGCCCTCCTGACCTGTCGCCAGCTCGGGCCTAAATACCAGTTTCAATAAAAGATTGTGAGATTACCTGGCTTTATGACAAAGTAACCACTGCTATCTTCTCTGTTGTAGTGAAGTCATGTGCTGTGAACTGCTCCACAGACTATGAGACCTTACTCAACTGTTCATGCACAGGCTTAGTGCCCACAAGACCACTACTGCTCCAGGTCCACTGCAGGTACTGCTTTTACAGATCCTGATCCTGATGCTTTTAACGAAATCTTAATCTGATTGAGCCAAACACAGCAGTCTCAGGTGTGTTCACACTTGCCCTGCTTGGTTCTGTTAAAACGAACCCTGGTGTTGTTGCCAAGTGCAATATGAACCATTAAGTGCCACATAAAGTTCGGTGCCACCATGCTCCAAGACCCCTCCAAAATAAGGATCTCTGTTTGCTTTCAACTGAACTCTGGTACGGTTCCCTTAAAATGTAAACTCTAAGTGAACCACAGATGTCTAAACCTAACCAAACAGGAAGACTGTCATAAATAGGCGACAAAAAAGTCACAAAACGTTTAGCTTTCTTCAGAGCGAAAGACATAACCTGCTTGTTTTGTTTAGTTGTTTGAAAGAAAGAGCAGGGCAAATGTGAAACACTGAGGTGGTACATGTGGGCCGACAGCACCATCAGTGGCTTCTTGAGAAGGCCGTAGTTTTTGGTCACAGTTTGAAATGGAGTTGAAATGCGGACCAAACTATATAAATTGTTATACATACAACATAAAAAAGAGTTGTATAAAAAATGTATCATCTGTATAATGTTACTGTTGCCTCTTTAGGCGTTTCCTGTATCAATCCATATTATACTGACCTATACTGTACAGCTTTATACAACTCTTACTAATTTCAGCTACCTTATTTATGCAAATCCACCCCCTCCAATTGGTCAGTAATACATTTATAGAATTGATAGGCACTCAAAAAATATACCATAAACTATTCTATACTTTAAAACACTTCCAAATGTTGTATCACAATGTTATACCATATATGACCTGATGTGAATGTGTGAATGTCATACCTGTGTGTTTGCCTGTAGGTATGCTGACCTGACTCTAAATGCTAGCTGTAAGGTGAGTGCCCAGCAGCCGTTCTGTGTCATGTATCCGCAGATCATGGATGAAATTGCAGATTTTGAAACAGAGTGCATAGCTGGCGCTGTTCAAGACGATGACCACTCTATGATAACTGAGGACTTATCTGCCTGGCTACTCAGACATGTTGGCAAGTCAATACAACTCATCCATCATTTTTATACCTAATATGTAGATTAGTGATGTAGTATTAGTCACAAACACTCAGGAACTTCTCCTTTACCAAAACAAAAACAAAAAAACAAAACACAATGGGTTTATCTATGGTAAAGTGCTTAGTGTGATGTACATTTTCAGATATATATATATATATATATATATATATATATATATATATACATATACATATATCAGTGGAGAGTCTTTGGGGCAGACTGATGGTGACTGAATGATAAAGAAGTGCTGTAATCTAGCCTGGAAGTAATTGTAGTAGTAGTAAGTAAATGTATGGTCTAATGTTATGTAGGCAAAGAATGTCCATGAAATGTGTGATATGTGTGAGTTAAACAACATTTTAAACACTTCTTCTTAATAGTAGAGCTGGTGGCCAACATAACGACATTTATGTTGGCTATATCATTACATATTTTGTTTCTGAGATGTTTAGGGCCAAGCACAACAGTTTTCTTCTGAGTTTAAAAGTTGAAAATGTTCATATCTTTAAGACATGCTTAAATTATGGTTGTTGCATAACAGTGAGAATGTATGTTTACTGTTTTGTGTTTTCTAATACTATCAGTAATGGGGAGCATGTATAGGGAGGAATAGTAAATGTCCAAGCCTAGAACCTTTGGGAAATCCATGACTCACTTTAGTGTGAGTAGAGGACTCTTGTTAACATGAACAAACTGAGATGTATCAGTGCTATCTTTATCCTCTGGAGTATACAACCATACAGTGTACCATACAGTGAATAATAGTCCAAAAGGTTAATTTAGTCTTTTCCAAATTTGACCTTTTCCTTAAAGCTTCATACAAACAAACCTGTGTTTTTATTATCACTGATATGTTTTGACTTCCTAAAATCTTCGTGAGAAAAAATAACATCACTTGACTCTTCTGAGAAAAACGGCAGGAAGTCAAAACATGTCAAGGAAATCTTTATGTAATAATATAGACTTGTTGAAGTCTGCCCCTGCCTTGTTCAGTCCTATGCTTCAGATGTGATATAGAAATCAAGCACAACAATTAGATCTGTATGTAGTATGCTATAGCTGGGTGGAGTGGGGTTGGGTGGTCATTTTATGTTGTTATGAATCTGTTGTTTTATTTTTTTCTGTTATAATATACCTAAAAACAGAGCAACCAATTGTTTTTTTCAATGTCTCATGTTCGTACAGTATGTGACTTGCTCAATAAAAAGTAAAAAAAAAAAGATTGCCATTTTAAGGTGTACATATTCCATTCATGTTCCACTGCTCCCTGTTTCAGTAAGACCTTGGCCTCCACTCAACATCCAAGTGAGAAACACCAACAACTCCTTTAGGATCAGCTGGGACAACAAGAACCATCGACACTGTCTGACCTACAGAGTCCGCATCAAGTCCTGGCACCCCGTAGAGTTAACACTGAGCCCAGAAGAATGTCTGACTGCATCTGACCTGGTGTTTTCACTGGAGTCAGTGTACACTCTGGAGAAAACAGAGCCATATGTCCTGTTAGAGCATTCCAGGCTGCACCCTTTTACCTGCTACAGAGTGGACGTCCAGGCCAGACTGTGCCCTGGGTTCAGATACCAAGGTCCATGGAGTGAGTGGAGCGCAGCTACATCATGGGTCACTGCAGCCACTGTAGGCAGCACTCAGGCTGGAGGTACATCTGCAGAGCTTTGCTTTTTGTAGATATTTTCATTTAAGTCAGCACTTACTAAGTCTTTCTTTTAGGAGCAAATGGATATTATTGGCTTATTGCACTGCCCATTCTGATGGTGCTGTTGTCGCTGGCTTTTTCAAAAAAAATGTAAGTATGATGTGCAATATTTTCTTTTGGGAATAATACATGTTTGACATGTTGATTTATTTAACCTGGTTAACTACGACCAACACATTTGAATATCAGAATATAAGGCTTCATCTGTCTTTTTTGTTTAACAGAAAAATTTTACTCACACAGATTGTCATTATTGCATAAAAATTAAACTATACTTTTCTTTACACTTTACTTTTGGTAGAGGCAGAGCGATGCTCTATGCAAAAAAATCCTACATTTAATAAACAATTTTTTTTTGTATTAATTTTGCTCTTGAGCAGAAATTCAGCAGAAATTCACCTTACGCAAAAATACATAAATATAATCCACTAATTACTGCAAAGTTACATGTTTGTCAGTTATTTAGACCTATTTTAGAGTTTTTTACATTTAATTTGATACTTTGTTGTCATGGTACTCAGATATATAGAATATAGATACAAGGTACGTAGGCATTTATCAGTTATGTTAGTTTATAAAGTTAGATTGGCTGAACATAAAGAGAGCTTAAACCCCCATTTCCTGATTAGTCTAGTGCTTTCAAAAAAACTCCACGAGCCCAGGGCAATACCTAAACAACATGGACAAAAAAAGCAAGTAGACCTGATATCTTATTATTTATTATGTTGCATGGTTACATAACCTAGCATACCAATCCAGCTGTGAAAGGCCCTGCTTTTAATCTCATCATCTCTTCATTCTCCACTGTCAAAGCAGACAATTGCTGTTGCCTGTGTAACATGTCTGAAGTAAAAAGTGTTGTGTTTAGTGAACCTAAAATACTGTTATACTGTTACGTTTACGACCTCATTTGCCGGTTTCTCACATTTTCCATGCAAAGGCGGGCCTTGCTGTTGCTCTGAGGTTGAAATCTAACAAAAACCTAAAAAAATACAGCAATATGTAAATATTGCAGTATATTTTGCATTTCTAATTAGCACTGCACTGAAGCACACAATGTAAAGAACATTCAGAACATGGCTAAATTTATGGCCACATATAACCTACCAATCCAGAAAAGTTAGTACAAAAAAAAACAACAAAAAAACAAAACCATATCTAAAAAAAATGGAATGGGTCTGTGGAAATTGGTATGAAATGAGTAAAAAAAAATATTAGAAAATGCAAAAGACAGCCTTGTGAACAAGGGCCAGGATTTAGTTTTATGCCATGTCATAGGAGAGTTGGAGATGGGGAGCAGTATTTAACTTTGTGATCTTGTCAGTTTTATATCTAAAATATAGTTTTGTGTTCATAGTATACATCATATTTTCTTTAGCTTGTTTTTATTGTATGTTGTTGGTGCATAGTTGAATTTAGAGACCAAACAGGAGTTTATAGTTTGATAATGAAGACACTTGCTGTGGTTAAAAGGGGGAGAAATATGATGACCAGACTAATTCACAAGTTTAGAGTTTATTATCATTTATATATTATTCATAACATCTTATCTATTCTTCTGGGGGATATGATGCTTGCGATTGCTAATACTTTGCAAAGGGCTAAATACTTAAGCAAAGCACTTATGACTAATGGTGTTACAGTAAATGTCAGCCCTTTATGCTACTAATTTTACCGGCAGTACCTCCCACAGAGAAACCACTGTTCATGCAGCGTTGCACTTGCACAGCCAGTGCATGCAGATATGCACTCTGACTCAAACAGTGAACTTGAACACATTAACAGAGCTACCATGGGTAAAAGTTGATAAAACTGTATTTTTGTTCTATAATATAAATGGGACAAAGGTTGTATACATTAAGAACTGACAATCTATGCACCATTAACTTGAGTGAGTTTCCACATAAATGGCCTTCTAAGAACTCTACAGCTCACTCTACACCTCATCCCACTCTACATTTTTTCTTTTTTTAATTTCTTTTTTTTTTTTTTTTTGCCTCATTTTGTGTCAGGTTTTGGCAGAAGAGACTGCAGGTGATGACATACATCCCAAATCCCAGTCAGTTTTTCAATCCACTGTACTACAGCTACCAGGGCAATTTCAAGGTAAGTGAGTGTGTAGCACTAACAGTAGAGAGCCTCAAGGGGTGCTCAGTTCACTCATTGTTCACAGGGACTTCCCTGGCCTTTAGAGACTCTTCTGATGTGAATGAGTCAACGTGGGGTCTAAAGAGCCCATTTGTTGGTGGAAAATACCCTGATGACATTTGAAAGCAGGTTGTTTTTCACATGTAGCACCATAGTATATGTGTGGCTTCAACAAATGGCAAAATATATCATATACTGCACTTATTAGTTTCAACTTTAAGTGGTAGGAAAGTTTAAGTAGAATTACAAATTAAGAGACAAACATGCAAAATGCAAAAGTAAAAAAAGAAAAAAAAAAAAGATAAATGATGTGGCATTTAATTCAAAAATGTAGCAAATTAACATTAGTGCAATGATAGCAATGACAAAAAAGTGTCATAGTCTTTTAACTCACTATTAAAGCTAAAATAAAATGTATATACTTATAACTTACATATAATGCAAATGCAATCTAAATTAAACTGGATTAGTGATGTTTCCAAGGTATTCATCAGTAAATCTTAAATTACAGTTACATGAAATTACGTTTAGATAAGATGTGAAAGAAAAATAGCACATAAACTCCATCCAAATATATATATATGTGTGTGTGTGTGTGTGTGTGTGTGTGTGTACATATAATTATAATTAAAATACATTCAAATCCCCCTTTAGATCTTTAAAGTGCAAAAAGCAATGGCAACGTGTCTCCAAAGCAACCATATTGTAAACCCAAATGATTGGCTTGTTAATGCCACTAGCAAATAATCTGAAAAGTAATTGATCATTTTGATTGGGATGCGTGTCTAGATGAGGTTGACCAATTTTTACGTTTTCAAGTTTTAATTTCTACAAGGAGGTTTTTAAAATATACGGGCTACCGCATATGGCTATCACAAATTCAATAAAAATGGCCGCCTTTCAGTTGGGGATAGGGCAAAAGTGGACAAACCTTTTGGCTCGAGGGCCACACTATGTTTTAAAATCTGTCAGATGGGCTGGATCAGAAAAAATAAACTAATACTTGTGAATACAGCTGAAACTCTGTAAATTGGCTGCTAACCTCTGAGCAGTAGCCCCCTTTTCTTGTACAGTATAATTTACAGTCAAAGTGGCAACTGATACTGTATTCTTTGAAAACCCCAAGTTTCTTGGTAAATAAGACATATGGTTACAGATTGGACTTCAGCTAAAAAATATCTCCATCCACTCCAAATTTAAATCTTAGTACTCACAGTAAAGTTTTTTTCTTTGGTCCATTCATAGCTTTAGAAAAAGTACAGGGTATTGATAATAACTTTTTATTTGTGAATGCTTGGCAGGCCAGATTACACAGCTCAACAGGCTTCATGTGGCCCCCAGGCTTTAGTTTGCCAACCACTGTGGTAAGGTGTGGTCCCCACAGACATTTTTGCTTATTATCCCATGCTAGATGTCTGTACGAAATTTAGTTTGGATACAACAAAGTACTTCAGCTCCCATTCAGTTTTTTCATATATTGTGTGCGTTGCCATGGAAACATGGTTGTACATGGGCCATGGTGCCCTTTAGCTTTTTTGTTTGTCATCACATAAGGGATGGGGTCCCATTCAAATTTTGTAGGGGGTGCTGGATCTCTGTTTTTCAAGATGGTGCTTATTACTGTCATAGAGTTCTATTCGGACCATGAAGACAAACAATTGACCATAGGGACTCATTTCAAACTAACAATTTCTGTGAGAATTACACCAGATAAACACGAATTTAGCCTCAAATTACAGACTTCAGGCCACATGGTCCCTATGGTCAATTGTTTGTCTTCATGGTCCAGTAACTTTTTTTTCTTTTTTAACAAATGGATAACTTTTGTTGGTAAACGAGTTTGATGATGAAGATTTCAGACCAAAAATGTAGGAGGAGATAGTTGTATTATGTAGGCAATAATTTAAGGTGTTTACATGTTTAATTCAAAATGGCCACCTTCCTGTGTGTGATAGGGCATGGTACCCTCTGCCTTTTTTTCCTAATGAGACCATGCAAGTGAGTTTAATTAGGAGTTAACAAAGAGAGATAACACTTACAGAACAGTGAATGTATTTTCTTAAACCATAGTCATATTCAATCAGACCTCTCTAGACAGACACGAGCTATTGCTTGACTACAACATCAACAGAACATGTACAACATTTATGTATAAGGCTACTTCCATCCTCTGTTACGATAGAACACACAGACTCTGCTGTGACTTCAGAATCTATTTTAACTCTGTCACAGTCTGTAGCTTTTGCTGTGTGCAGGTTTTTGTACTTGTCCTAGTGCTGTAGCGTGGTTATTTTCTTAAACTATGGTCTCATTATCTTCACAAACAAAGGTTCTTTACAAACATTCCTCCTCTCACCTGTTCAAGAAACCCGGGTTTTCAGAGTCCACTTTTTATTTGCCATTTTTTAAAGAAAGACCTTAAAGGTCCCATATTATGCTAAATCGACTTTTCTGAGCTTTTAACCATGTTCCAACGTTGTTTCTACCTCAAACACATACCCAAAGTTGTGTTTTGTTTCATTCACGCATGTTTGAGTAATTTCTTTAGTTTGAGCTACAGTCCTTTCAACGAGCTGTTTCACGCAATGACGTCAATGACTCTTACCATTGCCTTTGTGTGCCAGGACAGACTCATCTGCTGTTATGGCTGCCTCTGAAACAGTTTTTACCCCCGCTCAGTGATGTGATTAGCATCTTCAGGTGGAACACAGTCTTTAAACTGTTCAAGTACTATCAGATCAGAAAGTTCATCAAAGTTTGTGACATCTAAAGCAGAACACCACCCATTTGAATGTTTACACAGATCCTTGGCAAACTCAACATGTGGGTCGCTTTTCAGACTTCCTCAATGACCTAAGCCACTGTCTATAGGCCTCTGGGACTCATAAGTCATAACTCATGAGCCTTCAGTACACCCTCTTCGACAGTTTTATACAACTGGCTATCACGTTCACTGAGGGCAGAATAGGCTGCTTGAGTCTTACTTGCAAAGACAAACTGCAACATTGCCACATGATCAGCATCAGGCCAATCTCTAAATTTGCTGTTTGCTTAAAGAGTGAAAAAATTTATCTGGATCACTCTCATCACACTTTTGAACGAGGCACAAATTGGTCACAAAATTAAACTCTTTAATTAAACCCTCTTTGACTAATTGCAGCCTGTCCTGCTCAAACTTAAGCTTTTCCTTCTCCAATTTAATTCTCAAATGTTCTCTCTCCTTGGCTAACATTTCTTTCTCCATTTCTAGCAAAATAAACTCTTTTTTATCTTCAAAAGTTAAAGTAAAAGAAGTGTCTTCACTCAAATTAGTTACAACTCCGTTACTTTTACCTGGCAAAATGCCATCATGCACTAAAACAGACCTCAAACAACCCTTTATTTTACCTTTTAATTTTGATCTCCTATGTCAATGCCATAGTGTTCGACTAGCTGCAGAAGTTGCTCCCTGGTCAAACTATTTTTCTTCTGATGTCAACTGAACAAAACTATCTACTGAAGCCATAATGAAAATAGAAAACAGAACTATGAACTAGGACTCCCCCGCTAGCTACCTAACCAGAATCTGACTAAGCTCAACCCTGGTCTTCGAGCAGTTACTGACAGTGGGTTTTTCTATGCACTGTAAACCATTGGGCCGAAAAAGGCAACTGCTATGCAGCGACCCCTCATTCCAGGGACGTGCTCCCAAGACAACCGCTCCAGCCACTTTCAGCTGCCTAACAAATATTATGAGAACGAGTGCAGGGGAAACTCTCTTCAGCCTACAAGAGGAAGCTCCAATTCTGACAAAGTGCTTAGCTCACCCAAACCAAACTACAAACACTGCCAACCCAAATAAAAATAATAAATCCTGAAAATATCAAAACCCAAACACAACTAAAAAAAATTGTTCCCCAATAATAAGAATACTGGAATGATTACGTAAGTAGGTATTTTCACAAAGTTACCCCAAAATCCAGGATTTTGATCCTGGAGGAGCGCCCATATGTCACATATTCTGGCTAAATGAGTAAATAACAATGAGGGAAGACCACACAACTATCAAAGGTTTAGTTTACATTTATTAAATAAAGATAAACATGGCTGTGTAAGTCAGTGTGAGTGCATTGTTGTGTGTATTTGGTGTGTGAACGTGTACAACAGGTAGCCAAGGCAAGGAAGCAGAGAGGGTGGAAGCCATTGGCTGTTTCTCAATTCCAAACCCCACCTCCTCCCAAGGACTGAGTCCTCCATTTGGCAAAAATACCAAGGATAAATCTATGTATCCTTCGTTGCCTTACCCTACCCACAATGCACTGCAAGTGTTTTGAAAAGAAGGCGGAGGAAAAGGAAGTGAGGCTTAAAGCTGAGAATTTTAATATGAGTGTCCATCTGCTGTGTTCATTGAAAAGGTTTCATTTTTAAAACCTTTGTCCAATAAACTGCACAGGCCTTGTTTCTACACAAAAAACATATGACATAAATAAATAGAAAATAAATAAATAAAATTCAGCTCCACAAATGTTTCTGTCCTTCAATGATTTTTTTTCATGATCAATGGATTAGTCATTATAAAACGTAGCTATCTTGGGCTTGTTTTTTGTAAAGATTTTATTTATATATTTATTTGCTTAACGTTGCATTTTATATCATAGTTATCATATATTTAGTTCATTTAATTTAGATCAATGACTGTTCCGAAAAACTCATGAGGAGCTTTGGTTTGGGAGGAGCCGACTCCGAAGGAAGCATCCTTGCAATTGGGAAACAGCCATTGTCTCAGGCCCTTCTAAAGGCCTGCTCCAGGTATGGGCCTGATTGACTCTGCCCACCACTTCTTGAAACACAGGAACAAGAGAAAACACAGACCAGGTTTCAAAATAAGGCCACCCATGGCCATCACACATGTGCGATCTGATTATTACAATTAACTGATTACGCCCAATTATCAGATTATAATGGTCATGGAAACGGACTCACTGTCAATGGGCATAGTGCCTCTGAGTGATCGCAGATGTGCAGGGTTCATACTTTACTTGAGCTGAGCTGTAACAGAATGTGAAACTTATTACACTTAAGTGATTCATTCACATTTAAGGGTCGTGGAGCTCTATTAAACTATGGCAAAGAGATTCACAATTAACTGGTTATTGACTAATTATTGATGAGAGAAGATGATCTTTCTTTAATTGCCAACAGCACTATCTGTTGCTTGTATGTATATAAAAGAAGTATAAAAGAAGTCTCTGTGTAAAAGTTAGTCCTGACTTGGAACCTGGTACTTTTCACCATCCCATGTCTTTAACAGTTAAAGTATAGAGCCATTAATTCAAAGCAGAAATGTGTGTAGTTTAAATGTTAGAGTAATGCAGAGAAAATGTTCTGTCTGTGTGTTGCAGGCCTGGGTGATGCCTGTATTCACTGAGCATGACTTCCTCAGGATCGACTCTGTGGTGGATGCAAGCACTGACAAGAGACTGGACCAGTGGAACCAAAACTGTTTACTTCAGACAACACCCCCTCCATATGATCCCCTCCCCTCTCAGAGCCCTTCTCAGAGCAGGGGCAGCTCCCATGTGTCTATCCACACGGTCACCGTGTGCGGAGAGGACAACCTGTCCCACTGCTCCCTGAGCTTAGGTTACCCACACAAACCTGGCTGTGAGACATGTTCACCAGCCAGAGAGCAAGCTGGGTATGATTCAGAGGAGAGTCACAGTGGTGTTTTAATGGTCAATGAACACCTGGAGTCACTGGACTTATCCCTGAGCAGCTTGAACCTGGCACAGGAGCTGGATGAAGAGGTGATGCTATCAGAAGACGGCTACCCTCACATTGACCTGGACACCATTGATAGTGGCTTTGGAGATTGCAGCAGCCCCGCAGCCCCAGGGCCCAGTGCTGTGAAGCTGTGTGAACACTACCAGTCTAACTATGTCAAACAATGGACTATCAACCACTGTCAGGGCGACTCCAACCTGAGCACGCACTGATCACCCATTTTGAAGCGTGACTGTGTACAGTTCTTTTACCCTGTAATCATTGCTTTTAAACAGTGGCTTTTTAAATGTCCAGTACGAGTCTAGCAATGTCTATTCTTTGTAGAATCTTTCATTTGCTTTCTATGATTACCATGAACTTTAGCAAAAGCTTTCAGATGGTCTCATCAAGATCTAGATTTCAGATAATGTCTTTATTGTGCGCATTAGGAGTTTATCAGTAACCATGCTGACCACGCTGTTTTGTGCGTTATTGAAGTTATTGAAAATGGCAATGTTGAAACATATTCTTTGATGGAACATACCAGCCATCGTCCAGACTAATGAGTGTTGCACACCATTCTAGGGTTTTAGGATTGATTAAACAGACATAATAATAACTGTCAGGGGTAAACAATACTGTGTCGTTGAGGAGTTTTTTTTAAGAATACAACAAAAATCCAATCAAAAGGAGGGGGAGACAGGAGAAGTTGAGATAAGATCCAATCGGAACTCATGTTTTTGAGCGTCGCAAAAGTGATGTCAGACAATAAGAGACAATGAAAAGAGAATGGCTTTTAAATATCAAACAATGTTGATGCTTGGGAGGAAAAGAAGGGGGACATATGGACACAGATTTCACTTATGTAAATGTTAAAGGTGAATACTCAATTGATGATTAATGTTGTTAAACCTATTATACAGGTCATATCACGGTATTCAGTTTGTTCAAAAATGTATAATTTAGGGAAAGACATCTCTTACTAATTTTATTACTATTGAGATGCTCTTTTATTTAAACAATTATAAATAAAGATACATTTGTCTTTGGAATAACTAGAGTGATATCTGTGTGTATTGCAAATTCAGACCTTAATACTATGTTGTTAGTAGCAGTTTCATTTCATTCAGGTAGAAATTATTACTTCAGGTAAAAAAAAAAACATTAAAGATGCATTATCCTTTTATAGTGTAGTGACTACATTTATTGTAGATATAGTCGACTAAATTCTTATGATGTTTAGTTGACTTAAACTAATAAGGATGGAATGCATTTTCTGAAATAACCGGACAGCTGACAAAAAAAGAAAAAGAAAAAAGAAAATTATTATTATTTATTCATAGTATGTACCTGGTGGTAGCCTCTTAGTTTTAAATGAATAACATAACATCAAAAAGTTTTATTTGGTGTATCTCTGATGTAAATAGTGCACCTCCTGGTTGCATAGCCTCTAATGGATGTAAATAAGACAGACCATACTTTTGATTTAACAGGTGCAAAGCAATTATTTTTGGCCCACTAAAGGATTTCACATTTCTATTATGGCCGATACAGCGCCTCGTTCAAACTACAAGTCCCATAATGCATTGCAACAACAGCCGTAAGCTCTTCCGCTTCACCGCTTCTCTGTTGACACAGTGGAGTTTAGTGAGCTACAAGTGAATAAATGCACAATGAGTTTACACAGTGACATTTAAGGTTTTTTCTCTAAAACTTAAAATGTGGACTGTGAAAACAAGGGTTTCTTGAACGGGTGTTTGTGGAGATAATGAGACCGTAGTTTAAGAAAATAACTGCACTATAGCACTCTATGACAGAACTGTGAGACAGAATTGAGGACAAGTACAAAAACCTGGACAAAACAGAAGCTAAAGAATGTGACAGAGTTAAAATAGTGTCTAAAGTCACAGCAGCGTCTGTGTGTGAGTCATTCACTAGGCTACGGTCTGAAAGTGAAGCTGCAGTGAGGCTCGTTCTATTATAACAGAGGATGGAAGTAGCCTCATCCGAAGTAGCCTCATCCGTAAATGCTGTACATGCCCTGTTGATGTTGTAGTCAAGCGATAGCTCGTGTGTGTCTAGAGAGGTCTGACTGAATATGACTATGGTTTAAGAAAAGATGTTTTCACGGTTCTGCAAGTGTTATCTCTCTTTCCGTCGCCGCAGCCCGCTACATTACGCACAAATAAAGAGCGAACTCCTAATTAAACTCAAGCTGAAACTGGTTCAAACCAACTCCACCCTGTATCCAAAACAGGAGAGAGGTGGATAAAATAAGCAAAAGCAAAGCTGCTGTATATGTCAAAGGTCCAGCCTGTTGTCTTCATGGGGTTGTACTGTAAAGTGCGTGTAAAGCTAGTGTTTGCAGCGCACCTGAGTATGCTACAGAAAACACAGTTGGTTTCACTTTCACCGTGGAGCCCTGTAACGCAGGGCTGTGAGTGTACAGCGGTAAAACAGACTTTGTGAACAACTCTTCCGTTGCTCTCTCTTGTCCCCAAGTTAATATCTCTAGTTTTTTGTCAGCAACATATGAGGCGATGTTCATTTGTAGACGAAGATGACGCTGCTAGATATTAGTTTAATCGACATGCGAAAATTACTCTATAACCATTTAAAGCTGTTGAAAACCAGTTTACCCTCGTGTTGTCCTTTGGGTCATTTTTGACCCCAAAGAATATATTTGTTTTTACAACAGAGGTCAAAAGGTGTATGGCAATTGCGAGGACATTATGAGGGTTAGGACCAAGTTAAACCATTTAAAACCTCCAGATCTGGTCAAACTAAGTTTAAATCTGTTCCAAACCCATCTAAGTTAAAAGCCTCATCTTCTTACACGTATGGAGAAAACTCATTTTCAGGCCCCTGTATCTGACATCTTGTCCTTTCAGTCATGACCCAGAGCTTGTGACCATAGATGAGAGTTGGAATGTAGATGGACAGGTAAATTGAGATATGCCTCGTGGCTCAACCCTGTCTTCACCACATCAGACCTCATCACTGCAGACGCTGCACCAATCTTCCGTTCCATCCTTTCCTCACTCTTGAATAAGACCCTAGGATACTTGAACTCCTTCACTTGAGGCAAGAACACTCCACCAACCTGAAGGGCACAAGCCACCCATTTCTGGTTGAGAACCATGGCCTCGAACTTGGAGGTGCTGATTCTCAACACAGCTGTTTCACACTCGGCTGCAAAATGTCCCAGAACACACAGAAGGTCCGGGCCTGCTGAAGCCAACAAATCAACATAATAGTGATCCCCAAACCAGACTCCCTCTGGGCCCTGACTGCGCCAGAAATTCTGTCCATAAAAATAATGAACAAAACCAGTGACAAAGGGCTGCCAGAGTCCGAACCAGAGCACTTTTTGCTTTCTCAACTAAATTATTCTGAATCATTTGCAAACAGACTGGCAGGAAAACTGCCTGTCTCAGTGCCTCAACGCAAATTACAAGACAAAGAGACGTGCTGCTAATTTTGGTGGTGTTTAAGTGCTCAGTAGGCTCTAACTCAGGTTTTCTGTGCTGAAGCTGATGCGGCCAGCTGCCAGGAAAGGTAGTGTCCACCCTGAACCTCAATAATCAGCAAATAATCAATAGGTTGACCTATCCTTAATGTGATTTTTTTTGATAATGTGCACTAATAAAAAGATCTCATACAAAACCAAACACTGTGTTTTGCACATAAACCTCACCACTGCGTTTCAGCTTTCAGCCTCAACTGCTTCACACACCCTTGTGGTGTTTTTCAAGACTCCCACCGCTGTGCAAGGTTCAGCAACTCTGTCCTTGTTAACCCTGTGCGCAAACTGAGAGGTAAGCTTTGGCACATTTAGAGAAGTAATTCAGGACCCACTGAAGCTCCCCTTCCTGAGGCAGAGAGCCCATGCTGCCGCTACAGACCTTGTAGCTATTATTTCTAAACTGTTAACATTCACTTAAGGATGCTTTGGTTAGGGCTGTAACTTGGCTGTTGTTGGAGTGTCAATTCAGAAAAGAGAGAGACGAAAGTTTGACTCATTTATTCTTTTCAGCATGCTGTTTCTCACACACAACCCAAGGTGAGATGTGAGAGAGGAGGCCCCCGGACACAGCCAGCCCACAGCTTTTTATAGAGGAAGATACACAGAGATACATGTCGCGAGTTTACGCCAAGGTACATGACAAAAGAAACTTATTCTGCATATATTATCTGTCAAGGACAAATACTGGTATTTTTCCATCCACTCTATACTTATTTTTCTATCAGTTGTGAAAGATTCTGGTCTATGAATCCTTTATACATTTCTTAAACTTAGGTGGAATTAAAGGGTTGATTGCAGATGCTATAATGTATCGTGGATATAACTGATATAGCGATTATATCCTTCACAGGCACTAATGTAAAGTTCACTGGTATGTGTCTCTTAAAGAGAAAAAGTCATGTATTAACAGCATGATGAAGCATTCATGAGCACTCTGTAAATCCCAGGGCTATTACACACACATTTCTTTAGCACTTTCTGTTTAATCTTCTAAACAAAAAGGCCTCAGAATGCCCCACACTTTATTAATCACTGATTTAAATCATAAATCATTGAATAAATGGGCAATGTGCTGTATTTAGAACATAAAGAGTCCAAACTGAGCAGCTCAGCAACAACTGGAGAGTGTTACTCACTATATTATTGATCAGCTCAGCTGGGCACTGTTTTTGAAAAGAATATTTAACCTGAGCAGAAGTGTCAGTATTGCAGTTGTATTGGCACAGTTTCCTACATCACTACACTACAATTTTAACAATATCATACAAATATAATAAATCCTTAATTAAAGATTCTAAATGAAACCCTAAGTACTTATCACTTATCAACTTATCGAACCAAACTTTTAATTGATCATTACATCCCTCGCATGAATAATGCAATTTATGCATTATATTTGCATCTGGTGTGAACACAACATAAGACCCATCCACTTCTCTTCACAGCCAGTTTAAATTTGTTCTATACCAGTTAAATTCCATGGATTTTAAAAATACCTCTACAAATTTAATTATAAAAAGTTTAAATCCATTTAATCCATTTTGAGTTTTTTTTACCATTTAAAATAAATCCAAATCTTGTCAGAACTGCTTCACTGGTTTTCTCGTTCTCTTGTCTGCATCACTTCCTGTTTCCTTCACTAATCTGTCTTGTCTTTCCAGATTGACTTCCTGCCCTTGTGTTTTTTACCTCCACTGTGATCACCTGCTCCGCTCCTAATCTGCTGCTAGATGTTCTTGTTCCTTTGTGTCAAGCTTTCTAGCTTTCTCTAGTGTATTCCTTGTGTAGTTCTTGATCACTTCTTTGCTGAAGACCCTAATTTTGCTCATTCCTTTGGATTTGGTTGCCCTGGGTCTGGACTTACTTTCTCTGTTTTTTGATTAAAGACCTTACTTCTATTTTTGTCCTATTTGTCGTGCTTCTGATAGTGATGGTGAAATCGAAGATTCATGAAGCAGTGAACCACTTTGAGACAACTGCTTAAATAATGACACACTGCTCCAAAGCAGACAGAAGAGTGACATCTGCTGGGTGTGTGCTAGAACTGCATCTGAGTGGAAGGGGCCAGGAAGGGACCTGAAAAAGCCTCAATACTGCCTATGTGTGTGTGTGTGTGTGTGTGTGTGTGTGTGTGTGTGTGTGTGTGTGTGTGTGTGTGTGTGTGTGTGTGTGTGTGTGTGTGTCTGCATGCGCGTGTCTGTGTGTGTGTGTGTGTACTTGTGAAACAGGGCTTGTGCTACCTTGTTGATAAAATTGTAGATCTACCACACCAGACAAGACCCAAGGTGTAGGCTGTGCAAAGAGGCCCCTGAGACAATCCAGCACATAACTGCAGGGTGTAAGATGCTGGCAGGGAAAGCATATATGGAACGTCACAACCAAGTGGCAGGCATAGTGTACAGGAACATCTGTGCAGAGTATGGACTGGAAACCCAGAAGATTTTATTAAAAAATCCAGCTCATATGGCACAGATGTTGCTGGCATGTGAAGATATTTTTTTGGCCATCTCGAAGAGGTTTGGGTGTATGCCTTTGTGTGATGCCCAGTAAGTGAGCAGGTCTTCTCCTCTGGAGAGGTAGGGCTCAAACAAATAACACTGAACCTCCATGGGTAGCATTTGCAGTTGAACTCTGACATTGCTGTGTTTCACCTAAACAAAAAGAAATGGGAAATTAGCCATCTTTTATAAGAAGACAACAACACACATAAATATAATAAACAATGACGCGCCACAATATATACCAACTCTGCTATCCTGCTATCCAAAAGATCTCACATGTTGTCTTCTGCTGAAAGCCCATGTTCTGCCTAAGCAGCTGACTGATGATAGCATTTTAGTACATGTTGCTAGAGAGGTATGGAAAACACAATAATAAAATGGGATAATAATTGGTACACTACCTGTGATTTCCCCCTCTCAGCCCTCATCATTGCAGCACATTCTGTGGTCAATTTTGACACGGCCTCTTGTGCATGTTTGTCATTTCCAAAAGCTAATGGCTTAAAATGTGGGTCCAAAATGGTGGCTAAGGCCAGAACTCTAATATTTTCTATGGTGCATCTTTTGACCAGCTCATGCTGCAGTTGTTTTGTAAGATGAAGGGCTGTTTGGATTTTAATGGTAGATGCCTTTACAGCCAGTTTGTGTTGTATCATTCTAATGAGTGGAATAACCATTGATGCAGAAACATTATTTTCTGCTCACATCTCCGTGGAGGCCAAATGAAAGGGTGCTAGAACATCTAAATTCTCACGGATAGTGTCATAGTCTGCAATTGTGAGGGTCTGTAGTGAGGGATGACACTGCCACACCAACAGGTTCTTGTTGTTCATACATTCTTTGAAACATCAAATATGTGGAGTGCCATAGGGTTTCAACATCTTGAACCAGATTCTGCAGCTGGGTTTACATCTGAGTTTTTCTTTAACTTTTGTGCTCGTCTTAAAAATGTGACAATTCTTTGGCCCTTTTGTTCTGATGTCTGCAAGTTCAGGGGTTTGATCCAGTGCCTTCTTCACGATGAGATTAAAACTGTGGGCTAAACATGGCACATTCCTGACATTCAACAATTTGGCACAAAGAATCATATTTGATGCATTGTCTGTGATCAAATAATACACTTTATTTCTCAAGTCCCACTGCTCCATTTGCTGCTACATGGCATCCCTCAAATTTTCTGCTGTGTGGGACTGTGTGAAATGTTTCACACCAAGCAAAACACTAATTTGCTCCATGTTCTGATTTATAAAGTGACAGGTGACTCCAAGATAGGCACCCATGTTCATGGAGGTCCACATGTCTGCAGTTAAAGAGTAACTAAAACCTAAAACAACTTTTTTTAGTTAATGAACTGTAACAAAGGTGCTTTATTAGTGCTCTTCATTGAGTTGAGTAAAAGTTTTCATTTAAAAATGTCTTGTTCTGTCAAAACAAAGGAGTCAGGTGTTGGAATGGTGAGCATTGAAAACCATTAGGATACCGTATATTAGTGTCTAGTTAGCATTTCTATTTATATAGTTATTTAGAATATGTCATTTTTATTTACAGCCAAGTTGTTAGTAATTAGTATAGTTGTTAGTGTAGTATTGTGAGTAGCATAGTATTGCATCAGTAAGGATAGCTTCATGTTGGCATTAGCTTTATCTTTATTTAGTAGCTTAGATGGGACTTAGGCGTAGCTGACTACAACAGCTCTGCTGGACTGCACTGCTTTCCATCAGATTTGGAGATTAGGCGCCAGTGGTTGGTCGCACTTGGCCTGGAAGACCGTGAGCTCCGACCGAGCATGGACTCCTCCACTGCAGCAGTGTCTTGAGTTGAGTGAGCATAGTATTTTAATGAGTTTATGTTCCTTCCCAGTAAAGCTAAATATAATGAATTAATTTTGTCATGTTGCTTATTAGGTAAAGTATGTTATGTTAGCTTCATGGGGGCACCCGCAGTTTTATTATGTCCTTGTGACCCAATACACATACTATGTATTCAATATTCCGTTAGTCATTTCTCTTACACCTGCAGCACTCTGCTGTACATGTAGCACAGACTAATACCTGTCACAGGCTTTATTTTCATGACTCTGGACTTGACTTAACATAAACATCTCATGTCTTCACTCGTGTATTCAACTACTGGTGTAGTTTTTACATGACAGAGGGCGCATGCGTAAACTTTTTTGGCCAGATTGTAAAGTCAGATGTTTGGTAAAACATACCGGAGTGTCTTTTGAGACCTTTCTCCGATTCTTGTAGAAGATCGGGTATTAAAAGAAGGAAGTGAGGCAAGTGTGGAGGTGTCAAACTCCGCTTCAAAAGACAGCAGCTAAACAGGATGCCTCTGTCCTCCGTCATTCTCGGAAACGTTCGCTCACTAAGGAATAAACTCGATGAGCTTCAGGGCAATACTCGTTTCCAAAAGGATTATAAAGACTGCTGCATACTTTCTTTTACGGAGACGTGGCTCACAGAACGCGATCAAGACACTGAGTTGTCTGTGGGGGACTTCCGAGCGCCTATTCGACTGGACTGAGACCCTGAGGTTACGGGCAAAAGTCAAGGAGCAGTGGTGTGTGTACATTAATAAGAGGTACTGTACATCTGTGACTGTTCGGGCCCGCATTTTTACCCCCGACATTGAGCTTCTGTGCATATCTCTGCGCCCCTTCTACCTACCCCGCGAGTTCCCGCAACTATTCTTATGTATTATATACATTCACCCCAAAGCAAATGCGGCATCTGCGTGCAACTCGGTGTTCGACACTGTACAGAAAATGCAGTCCATCTCTCCCGATGCGCAAATGCTTGTAATGGGAGATTTCAACCAGGTTTCACTTAAGAAGACCCTGCCGAACTTTTACCAGTATGTTTCCTGTCCAACCAGACGGGATAAAAAAAATGGATCTTTGTTACGGGTCTGCTAAAGACACGTATAAATCAGTCTCACGTCCCCCGCTTGGCTTGGCGGATCATAATTGTGTGCACTTGCTTCCAACTTAGAAAACGGTGTTGAGGTCTTGACGAGTTAACTGATGTTTGTTGTTCATATGCAGTATTCTGCAGAGATATGATTATCCCTATAAAATCTATAAGGATGTATCCCAACAACAAACCATGGGTCACTGGAGCAGTTAAATGTGCCTTGGACAAAAGGAAGGTGGCTTTCACACAGGGGAGTTTGAAAGCCCAGAAAAAGGGCCACCGGGGAGGTCAGAGATGAAATTTTAAAAGCAAAAAGGGCCCATACAGCCAAGCTAGAGGAGGATGTGGCAGCTAATAAGCTGGGCTCGGTGTGGACCAGCATGAAAACAATTGTGGGCCTGCAGGACACCTACAACAACAGCCATGTGTGTATAGAGGGTTTCAGCTCTGACACTGAGTTAGCCAGTACTTTTAACTGTTTTTATAACTGTTTTAACACTGTGGATTTTAACTCTGAAATTCAGGAACTGATGGGTCAACTTGTGGACACTCAGCACTTTAAGACTGGACAAAAGGAAGTAGAAAGAGCCTTCCATAAAATCAAAGTCAAAAGTCCTGGTCCTGATAAAGTTTGTGGGCATCTGCTAAGGACATGTGCAGCAGAACTCAGTTGTGTCTTTCATTTTTAATGCGTCTTTAAGGGAACAAACTATAACAAAAATATGGAAAGATGCTAGCATAGTCCCTGTTCCTAAATCAAGTTGCCCAAAGACACTCAATGATTTCAAACCTGTTGCTCTTACTTCAATTTTAATGAAAATTTTAAGGGCAGAAATTTTAAGGTCAGTTGAGGGGGTCCTTGACCCTCTCCAGTTTGCTTACAGACCGCACAGGGGAGTTGAGGATGCCACAGTTACTTTTTTGAATCTTGTTCTTAATCACCTGGATGGGCACAGAGCTCATGCCAGGCTTTTATTTGTGGATTTTACCTCAGCATTTAACACCATCCAGCCCCATATTTTAATCTATCGGCTTTTAGACCATTTTAAACTCAGTAAGAATCTTGTGGGGTGGATTCTTAACTTTTTAACTAACAGGACACAGCAAGTAAGGGTCAACTGAGTCTTGTCTAACCCTGTCTGTACTTCTACTGGTTTACCACAAGGGTGTGTTCTTTCACCTTTGCTTTTTATTCTATAAACAAATATGTGTCAGAGCCAGTATGAAAACAGGTATATTTTAAAATATACAGATGACTCAGTTAATGTAAGCCTGCTCCAAGATGGAGAAAGTAGTCATGGTCCAATTGTAAATGACTTTGAGAAATGGTATACAGACTCCTACCTGCAGCTGAATGTAGCCAAGACCAAGGACATGGTCATTGATTTTAGGAAGAGTGGCCACAGATAGTGCCACCACAATCAAAGGTCAGACGGTAGCAGGTCACAACATATAAATACCTTGGAACAGTCATTGACTCTGGGTTGAGCTTTGAAGCCAATTTTGAGGTGGTGTGTAAGCAGGGACACCAGCGCCTGTACTGTCTCAGGAAATTGGCTGTTTTTAATGTTGATTGAACTCTGATGTCCTTCTTTTAATTCCATGTCAAAGTCAGGTGATCTAGTCATTTCTCGCTCAGATGTAGGTACTTTGAACCTGGATTAAACAAAAATCCCACAGTAAAAGTTCTTGATACTATGGGGTGTAGTAGTACTAGAGGTACTCAGTAGATTAGCACAAGTTTCATGTTCTGCTCATGGGGAATTTTCTTTTAAATCCATCTTAAATTAAGCAGATGTATTCATTTTTACTCAAATATAGGTACACATTTCACGTTGTAGTCATGGTGAACATAAACACTAAGAACAATTATAATGCAAAGGACAACAGTTACCTTAATCTAACTTTTAGAGGGCTTGGGCACAGCCACAACAGTGGAGAGAGCCCCGGGCCAAAGCACAGCCAACACACAACACCACGATGACAACTGAGGCAACCCAACGGCAACCAACTAGACCGAAACCTTGAGTGAATTGCTTGGCGTTCACACCTGTTTATACTCAAGCTCAGGGGTGCCCACACTTTATCGGCTTGTGAGCTACTTTCAAACTCAGTAAGGTCCGGAGATCTACCTATAGATTTCAATTATGTATATATTTTCCATCTTATTTGACATTTTTTTCTGCATGCCCTTAGCTTATAGCTTATAGTTTTATATATATTTTATTATTCATCAGTATTTTATGTTTCATGTTGCACAACAGCACCGAGAAAAATTCCTAGTCTATGAACTTACTTATGACAATGGCAATAAAATCTTTTTGATTCTGATAGGCGCAAGAGCAGAGTCTTTTAATCGAGGTTATTACTATAATTTGATAACTAGTTCAATAAAATTAGACTATAATAAAAAAAAGAACATGTTCAACTTGATAAAAAGAAAGAAAGAAAGAAAGAAAGAAAGAAGTACACACTTTTATCTCGCATCACTGCAGCTGATTTATTATGGACTTACACTGGCTACTTAAATGTCATATTGTTCAAAATGATCATATTAGTATTACATCTCGCTCTTAAACATTATTTGTATCATTTTGGTGAGTGACAGGAGCTCCATGGTAACGCTCAGGGGCAGGGCTTCAGCTTTAGACAAAAGTGAGCTCTTTTGGCTCAATATCTAACAACAACAAAGTACTTTATGGAGGATGGAAAATAACATAATACTTTGGTGTACGGTTCTTTACTTGTAAATTGGTTATTTATTCTCTTAATCTAGACACCGCTTCCTGGTGAATCCATCAGACGGTCGGTCGTTCCTTGCATCAAACCAGCGCTAAATGTGAGCAAGACATTACACTGTATTTAGGGAGGTAGGGCTCCGCGGTCGACTCAGTTTGCGAGGGCGATCGACTGGTAGCTCGCGATCGACGTAATAGGCACCCCTGCTCAAGCTAATCAACTTGAGCGGTGCAGCGAAAGGGGTAGACGGGCAAGAGATGCCTTCATGGCCACGCAGTGGGTGGGAAATTACAGCAAACCAGAAACGAACAATACTGTAAACGACCCGGTTACAGTTGTTAATCGGCTGCAGCAGAGCGGACCGAGCTGCTCCAAGAGGAGAGGTGGTCCTGTAGAGGGGACAGTGTAGAGGGGACAGTGTACCATGATGGCTGCAGACAGACTGACTCAGTGACACACGAATTAAAAGACTAGCACTTTCATGGAGGATATAATGATTGGTTAGAGTAAAATTACAATGAAAAGAGATACACATAAAACTGATGACAGACTCCACTATGACGCTAACATGTAAGCTATGGCAAAAGTGAGAGTTTGTGTTTGGACATGTCTTATTTGAGATTCTTTGCTTTGGGTGTATATTCGTGTCACAATATTTTTAATAAACATTTAAAAATCTCTCAAATGAATAAATATTAGGCTGTAATAGTAAACAATAACATTATGTTTCAGCATAAGATGACCAGGGTAATTGCCAGACTGAACTAGTCACCTCCAGATGGGCAGGTTCACAGGCTAACGTGAACACTATCAGGAGAAGCAGGTGAAGGGGATTTTGAATAAAATGGAGTTACTATAAAGGTTTATCTTCTTGTTGATAACAAATCTATTAATTTGTGCAGCCAACCAGGACTGAACGTCAAACAGGAGTGTGTCCTGTGACACAAGCTCACAAATGGGCCTTTCCCAGAGTGTCCCAGGGCTACCTCTACACCAATTAAGAGGAAAATGTGTAACTTGTCCACTGATGACTTCAGCTACCATCCAGACAGAAGTGCAGCACCATGAACTGTACAACGTAATGCATTTATTCCTGTTAGGTTTTTCAGTGCTATACACTTAACAAAATTATAAACGCAACACTATGTACACGAAAGGACCGAACAACTAATTATTTACGAAATACTACCATATTCATATCATGCAAATTTGTTTAATATAGTTTACATTGGTTCTCCTAATCATTGATAGCGTGTAGGCTATAGATTTAATTTGATAATTTCCTCATATTTGTTAAGGTTTAACAATATATTATAAATAAAATAGACTGAACTGACCCCCAATATACTGCCCCAGCTTTAGAGTGAATGAGTACGTGCTTGAATGCGTTAATCAAAGCGGAGAGAGAATGGTACTTCCGTGATGTAAAACACTATGTACCCAAAGAAAAAAAAATGTGAAAGAGTAGAAAGGCATGTGCTGCATGCCAAACATCTGCCTGCAGAGGGGTGGCCTCGGATAATTACCTGCAATTTGTGTATTGGTCCAGCTGCCCAAAGTGGAGGTGGCTTCATTACGCATGATGCTAGAAAATACAAAGTTCCCATGTTAAATCATAAGCAACATAAGTACTCCGAAAACAATGAGCTGTGTGTTTTAGTCAGACGGAAAAGGCTTCAGGTAACCACAAAAGCTCTATTCAATCCATAACCATATCCATATCAATATATAATTAGCCTAAATAAATAAATAAATATAGAAAAAAAAGAGCCTGGTGTCACAGTTCCAGTTTACAGTCTAATGAGAAAGAAAATTAAAACAGCAAACATTTAGCCACCTAACTATGTAGTCACAACAGTAGCACAGATATAAGCAAGTTTCTCTTCAGAGTAGGTAGGCATAGACCTATATTTAAAATTTGACTAAATAGTCATTTATAAGTTCTTTCTTAACTTCATCCAATCAACTACCAAGTTTTTGACAGAAGGTGCCTCCCTTTTGCAAACGCTTTCAACGGGAGCCTTCCCAGATGGTACTGCGAAATAGACTATGTTCTGTGGAGCAGTTCTATCTGGCAGAGTCAGGTTAGCTCGACAAGGCATGTGACAAAATGAGGACTCAGTCACGTGAAATGAGGTGTGCTGAAGCAGTGTTGAGCAAACAGGCTCAAGCATAACTTCACTAGCTTTTGAGTCCTCAACTGTCTGCCGCCTCACAAATCTAGTTTAATCAGTTTTATTAGTTTTGAAACCGGTTAAACCACTTAAATACATTTTTTATATATATAAAAACTGGGGGATGGTCCTGGAAGCTCAGGCAGAGCATACGCCTTGTGACCAGGGAGAACCAGGTTCGAATCTTGGTAAGACACTTGTCATTCCCCATTCTCTCTCACCCCATTTTCACTACTGCTCCTATCAATAAAGGCCAAAAGCCCATAAAAATAATCTTTAAACACACATTACGCAACTTTTGACCTACAAAAACAATGCATCAAAATCATTGCCAATGGTTTTTTGCCATCAAATAGGTTCAATAAGGCTCCTCTCATAGCCTGAGGCTGTCCCCTATTGGAAAAACCTAAAACGCTGCTTTGGCCTGGGCGGCCTGCGCGACTCCACATGTCACGTGACCAGTGACGCTCCAGTGAGGCTCTGAGACCAGAAAGAGGAGAAAACATGGCAGTGCTGAAGTGGCTGAAATCTATCGGGCTTCCTCGCTGTTTTAGCAATATTTGGTATTGCTAAACGCTCAAAGGACACAGAAAACACAAAAGTGAGAGGAAAACATTTCCGAGATAAACTTTGGGCTGGGTTGCACTCATTGAAAAAGTTACAAGAACAGACCCGGTACTTGTTGCTTCTGTGTTTTTTTTAGTTCTGTAGTAAAACTACCACTTATGTATAGCTCTGTGTTTTCCCAGTTTATAGGCTACAACTGCCAGCTGGTATTTATACCGCTGTAACATAAAATGAGCTTATTGCCTTCCCCCTCCATTGGCCGCAAAAACTTTGAAGTAAATTAATAACTGTTGATTTTGTCAAGGCCTCTTGCTCTGCAAACTAGTGTCTCTTTTGAATTTGAGAAGCTTGTTGTTCAGTAGCAACGCTAATCAGTGTGTTTTTCTGCATTAGCTCCTCGGTTTACAGTCAGTGTAACGTACAGTAACACATATATAGGCTGTTGCACTCAGTGGTTTAGTGGTTATTTTACCAATGTATAAAGTCTATATTCTCTATTTTTTCTGTTCATTTAGAAAGAGAAGAGAAGGTAAAACAGGACGACTTCTGGAGAACTCCTACAATCACAGCCTACAACCAGCGTCTGTAAAGTGTACAGAAAGTCAGAGTGAGACAGAGATCTACAGCTCATCACTGAAGGAGACTCTTCACAGAGACAGAGGCCTCAGTCTCTGGCCTGAGACTGCTGCTACTCCACTGTTTGTGTTCACAGCTGCACTCAGAGGAACTGCTCTGGAGTTTTTACACAACACACTTACTTTACATGACTGTTCTCAGAGAAGTCACAGTAGTGTTACCATTTCTACAGTAGATTACCTGTAGATCTACAACAATGTCCACTACACCTGTACTGTAGTGGACATTGTTGTGGACATTCAAACGAGACAATCCAGTTCTAATCAGTTCTAACCAGTGATTCACATCACATGATAATGTGAAACATGACATAAAAATACAATAAACCAAATAAATACTTCATGCATCATGACACTTTTTCTCTGTTCAGTCTGTGGACTGTATATTGTCTCTGGATCTTTTGTCTTTTGTCTGTAGCAGTGTTCTCTTCCTCTTGTTCTTTATCCTTCTACAGTCAGCCTGGACAAGTCTGGTGTAGGACATAACTTTAGTTACAACACAAACATAAATGTATATTATAATATAGTTTTGAAAGATGAACACATACCTCTGAGCTGTGGCTGTGTCCTACAGCTGCTACAGTCTCTTCTCCTCACTCTGCCCCTGACTTTGGACTCTTCTCCAAAAGCAGAGCTGAAGAATATAAAAAAAATATAAAAATATATTTGTGAAACAAGCTAAAATCCCAAACTCTGGTAGACATAAACAGGACTAACTGTATCTGGCTGATTGATCTCAAATGTATGTTGTACAACGTTTTTACTGACAGCAGGCTGCAGTGTGATGTCTGCTCATAACATTACTGATTGTACATGTGTTATTATAATAATATCCTTTGTTGAGGTAACTATTATTTCTCTGGGGGCTAATGGAGACAGAACAGAGACGACAGAATATATTTTACATCGTGTTTACATGTTAGCGGTGTAAAGTCGTAACTCCACAAACTCTCAAATAACTCTAGCAAGTGATAAATGCTCTTTTCCGAAGTGAAGCTTTTGTACTTTGAGGTTTTGAACATGATACAAATAACCTTAGACACACGCAAACAGCGACAGAGGACTCTAACAGACATATATCTGCAGAAAAGTTATATTGTCATATAATACTGTACCTTGTCAGTCTCAAAGTCTTCTCTTTGTCGGTAGTGTAATGTAAATGCAGCGTCATAAGGGCATTGCCATCTTGGAAAGCGAAAAGCAGCAAAAAACTACAAATTCAGGTAGCCTCCCCTGTGGCCCAAAAGTTACACAGTGTGCCTTTTGGGAAAAAACTGTTCAAAACCCATTAAAGACCAAGTTAAACTACCCAAAAAAAATTTTACCATACCAAATTGTTGTGTTGTTTGTGTATAGTTGTGGGGGCAGTTGTATCAGTGTACTAGAGCTGCAGAGAGTCCTCATTCTGGAGGTGTGGACTTGAGTCACATGACTTGAGTTACAAATTTAATGACTTCAGACTTGACCAGAGGAAAAGTAAAAAGACATGACTTGTGACTTGAGCCCTCCAACTTGAAAAGACTTGAAAGTTATAATAATCAGGACTAGAACACTAACAGTTGTCCAACTAACAGTCCAAGCCCATGCTCACGTGCAAAGTCCTCTGTAGTTGCCCTGTTAGGAAAGTATTAATTTTATGTCCCATTGAGAAGAATGATCAAGCACCAACTGACCCTTAGCCATAGTTTAAGTCTGTCCACTGAGGTTTGTTAAGACTGTGGTCACATTGGTGATTTCAGAAAAAGATATTAAATAGCTCCATCATGCTGTCCTGCTCATTTATTTCTCTCTTTTCATTCCATCACTGCAACCTTCTCCGTAATGCACAATTGAAGAGCAATGCCTCCCTAAACTCACTCTGAAATTAGTATAACTTCAATCTGTGTCAGAACAGGGATGGAGACCATAGTTTGTTGAATAATGGTTAGTAAAGCAGCTTTATTTGCCTCGAGGCTTGATTCATAAGCAGCACTGTGACAGATGCACTATTATTAAACAGGAGCATCATGCAGGGCTGGAGCAAGGAAAAAGGGGGCCCACTTTTGGGAGCGTGGGCTGATGGGGCCCAGTCCCAGGACTTCTTTTTGATGCAATATTTGTATTATTTTTTACCTTTATAAATGTAAATAAATAAAAATATTTTGCATTAATTAACTGTCACCCTAACAAGAATTGGGGTGACAGTTAAGGGAAATTTAATCAACATTCTAATCAAAAATTTTAGATACAGTTTGTCTACAACTGACCACTGCAAATTTTAGTACATTTTAGGAATTGCCTAAATTTAATCTGTTATTAGTGTAAAATCATCCTAGTCTTCTTAAAGATGATTATAAAACTAATATCCTTTTTTGTTAACATTTTTTGGACAGGTAGATCTTGTTGTCTTGTCAAGTAAATTGTGTCTGCTACTTGCACTGAGGGCAAGTGCTTAAAAATGCTTCATGTCAAGCCCTAACAATAATGTTGTTTTTAAAAAATTCCATCTCTCCGCAAACTGCATAGTCCACTTGAATACTTCTGATTGATTAACAACTGCAGTGACAATCTTTCTCATTTTGTCAGTACTGGACAACAAATCTCAGATCTTTATCAAATTATCAACAGCCAAAGAAAAACACACCTACTTCCTTTGTGATGCACATGAGTTATTATTAACATTACATGTCTTTAAATCTTTTAGGGTTGTATTAGATTGTTGTTAAAAGGACTTGACAGGAATTGAAACTCGAAGTGTTGGACTTGACTTGAGAACAAAGACTTGAGAGTTACTATGTAATGATTTGGTCCCATCTTTACACCCTCCCTTATTTTGTACTAGAACCAGGCCTGGATTAGACAGCAGCTGGTTGGTCATGGCCACAGGGTTTTTGATGATGTCATGAGCAGGGTGTGGATCATGTGATTATCAGACATCGTCTCAGTTCTACTCAGACTCTGTCCCGGCACAAGGTAAGTCCTACAGCTCCTCAATAACTATTAACTTCTTTTGATCACTCTTCTGTATTTTAATTGGCTCTGATCTTTAATCTGATTGAATCTAATTTAATTGGGTTTAATGTGGTTTAACTTGTACCATCAGCCTCTCTAAACAATAATTGAATCCGATTATATTATTTCTAATCATTAATCTCTTAAACTTTGCTGTAATTATACCAACTCTACATTCTTTTATAAAGCAGTTTTGTTTTTGTAAATGGACCTTTGGACTTAAACTAGTTTTAAAACTGAGACTCAACTAGCGATAAAACAGACCTAAACCAAGGACTCCAGTAAGACTAAACCTGGACTAAGACAGTCCTACACTAGAGGCACAGTCAGTCCAAAGCCAGTTTCTTTATGAAATATTTCCTTTTACAAAACAAATGAAGACTAACCCAGGTCTTCATGTGGGTTTACAACAGGTCTAAAGCAGACTCAATCTGGACTTACAAGCATCTAAAACAGGTCCAAAGATGACTTGAAGTGTTTGCGTGTAACAGGAACAGACATCATCATGGAACGGAAGTTGGACCTGTCTCGTTTGACGGATGAAGAGGCCAAACATGTGTGGGAGGTAATCCAGAGGGACTTCACTCTGAGGAAAAAGGAGGAGGAGCGCCTCGGGTCAGTTTTCTTACATCTTAGACCAACTGAACAATGAAAAATTGTGTTTTCATCATAAAAGTGCGTGAAGGTCTAAGATTGGAGGTTGAATTCTGGCATAGAGACAAGGCCCCATCCACCAAGACATACAATGTTGAAAAAATCAAAATCCCCTACTACCCATTGACTTGATCTATTCCCCTCTGTGGTCTAGAAATGTCTAAAACATTATGCTCACAGAACTGCAAACACGACAAAAGAAGCCACAACTAAGTTTGTATAAACATCTAATACATAAAACCCAACCATAGAAAAGAAAAAGTGGACACAGGCAGAGGAATTATGAGAAACTCTAGAACCAGTCTCTTACTGTCCAGTCTCCTGCATTAACAACAGTTAGCATTAGAACATTAGCACCCAGATATTTTCCTCTTGGGTGGGTTTTACATCTCACATGTCAATGTGTAAAACATTGAACATCAAGCTTTGACAAACATTCCTTGACAAAGGGCCTATCATCATTATTTTTACATAAAACTCAAACACTGAAACAATATATATATATATATATATATATATATATATATATATATATATATATATATATATATATATATATATATATATATATATATATTTGAGTCCATTTTGTGTTTTTGTTGGTGGAGAGGTGAGAGTACTTTTTCAGTTATCGTGTCGGGATGAACAGTACAGGATCCATTGGCATTTCAGAATTCATTCTTTTTACAATTTCACTTCCTATGTCCTGCCACAAATTTTGTTTTACTGTGAGTTTATTTGCCATGTTGGCAGTTCACCAAACTGTTAAAAGAGTAAAAGAGATGGAGTTTAATGAGGAGTTTTATTTCAATTCACATGACAAACTGAGTATACAGATCATTGAAATGCTTTTGAAAACTCTATTGACTCCTAGAATGTAAAACACCAAAGACTGAAAACTACTTGAAAAGGCAGCAAAATTTTTAAAAAGAGCTCTTATCTGCACAGAGCCATTTTTATGCCATGTGTTTTCTCTAATTATGACAATATAATTAATGGTCCCTGTTAATCTCATTGTAAGAGTGACTTGTTTGTTTACATGAGATTTGAGGAAATGTAATTATTATTATAATCAAAGTGGACTGGAATAGCACTGAAGTGACTTTGGGTGAGCACTAACACATAGTAATGTAGATAATGCTGTAACTGCACTAATCATCTGCAAATGTTCTCCACTGAGCAGCAGCAGGACACAAACATGAACCAGAGCCAGGGCACACAATTTTGAAGATGAGGAGGCAGGCTGTGTTTGTTTGGTCCTTTACGTAAATATATAAAACAGGCATCTACAAAGTTCAATGTTACTTCTGAAATCCATCAGAGGTTTTTGCAGCTTCTCTACTTAAAAGACTGCAGTGCGGGAATCTCTTCCCCATGTTTTGAAAGAATTCTTGTAGAAAGATGTTGTTGTTCGTATCGAGTCACAGTGAAGTCACACGGCCAACCTCAAACAAAGAGCCTCTGTAAAACTGCGAATCCCAGCAGCCCCAGGGGCATAGGCTGCTGTCGATCATGTGACCTGACTGCAAAACACAGAAGTGAAGAAAACAACACGAGGAATGAGTCAGACAAGACACTTCCACCGTCGAGGAAGGGCAGTACAAATGGTGTTATGTGTACCACGAGTGGTACTTCAGCTTTCTCTAGTGGTACATGGAATTTCGATTTTTGCTTTCTATAAAAGCAAAATACAATATAATTATATCAATTTTACATTAAAAAAGCCTGAATACACAAGATTGGTTAAATTAACTTTAAACATCATTATTTAAATTTTTTCCTAAATGCTTATAAGGGTTAGGGTTATAAATTGGCGATGAAAACATTGTTGATGGTTGTTTTCATCACCAATTTATGACACTCTTCCTGTTTGGGCTTGTCCGTGGTTCACTTAGGGTTCACACTTTAATCGAACTGTACCAGAGTTCAGTTGGAAGTGCCCTGAGACCTCTGTTTTAAAGAGGTATTGGCACGCATATTTGGTGTGCCCTGAGGTTCATATGGCAGCATTTATTTAAGTGTGAACAACCCTATAATATTCATTCATTCATTTTCTTCTGCTCTGGGGTGTCACTAGGAGTGGGTTTAATTTTCAGAAGGAACGATGTAGATCCTATTGTTACATTAATGTGCTACAAATTTCCAATTATGGGCACAAAAATGAACAAATACATATACGACGAGGGGGGGTACACAATGTAGGTATAGGAGAGATGAAATATAATAAAACTATAAATTGATTTAATAACTTTACCTCCAGAATAAGTTAGGTTTGTAATTTCCACACTTTTGACTATCAAGTAACAGGAATCCGACAACGCCACCCCAGGAATTTCACCTGGAGATTCAAAAAGTAGAGCTAAGGCCCACAGATACGTTTCACTGATGAGGCAGTAGACAGCGTTCCAATCAGTTTGTTGATAATTCAAGTATCAATAATAAAAAAACAACACACAGTTCTAAAACCACTGACCCACACACGCACCCACACACTAACCCTGATAAAATTCTTGCCAAGGCGACACAGTCGGTTAGGCAAAAGCAAGGCACAGTTCAGCAAAGGCAAAAGAGCAGCGTCTGAAGCACAAAAGCAGGAATTAGTAGTATTTACAAGATTAATTTAAAGCTCATGCACCAGAAGACAGACTTTATACGTACCACTGTAGGAGCAGAATGTAGCTCCGGTGAAGGGGGAGGCAAAGGCTAGCTGCAGTGGCTACCTACAGAAACAATAGGCATTACAGACACTGTAGTGTACACCATAACTCAACCAAGGGGGAAAACCTACCGTAATCATGTAGCCAACGTTGCTGTGATTGACGGCGCATGCAACCGTAGATTAATTCATTCATTTTCTACCGCTTAGTCCCGTTTGGGGTCGCAGGTGGCTGGAGCCTATCCCAGCAGCTTTGGGCCTTAGGCGGGTTACACCCTGGACAGTGGCCAGTTTGTCGCAGGTCTGACACTTACAGACGAATATTGACAGACAACCATTCACTCTCACATTCATTCACTAGGGATACTTTAGAGTTGCCAATTGACCTGTCTTTGGGCGGTGGGAGGAGTACCAGGAGAGAACCCACAGTGACTCGGGGAGGACATGCAGACTCCTCACAAAACGACCAGTAAGCTGACGATGTTTGAGTCAGCCACTTTATCCAAGGACAAAGGAGTCTGAGGATCCTCCCACATAAAAATTTTACCTAAACAATTTCCTTCATTCTGGCACATTTTAAGGCCTATGAGCAAAAGAGCAAAGTAGACACTAGCCTGGCTTGCCAGATTCATTTACATTCACTTTTAAGATTCATGGTGGACAGGGCCCTGCCAATTTTTACACTACACTATAACTCTCTTTTTCCACTGATGATAGCATCAATACCTTAGAACTAAGGTGTTTTTAAATGACCTAACCATTTATCAGTGTGGCTCTTGCCTGATTATTCATTCTTTCTGTTTAAAGTGTCAAAACAAATTACTTCCATAACTACAATTCATAGCATGAATTACTTTTCTGGAGCAAAGTAATTACTTTAGCAACAGTAGTGTTTCTTAATGAAGAAAGAACATTTTAGGGGAGCTTGAGCCAATCTGCAATAGGCCTAAGGACATCTCTGCTTCTGCTTATTCCTGTTAGGGGTGGCAGGTACTAGAGCCTATCGCGGGCAACTTTGGGCCTTTAGCAGGATACAACCTGGACAATGGTCAGTTGGTCAGGTCGCAGGGCTGACACAGGCAGAGTTGCTAACCACTCTGCAACTGTGCTCCTCTCTGTCTATGTTTATCACAGTGCAGTACAGTTCATGTCACGCTGTGATAGGTTATTGATAGATTATTTGTTGTCACTGAACTTGTTAGTGTTTATGTGCACTGCACATTTTGATTGCAGTTTACCATTTAGTTGGTAATATTGTTTTTTTTTATTTTTGTTTAAAGTGGTGGTACTTGGAAAAACCCAAAATGCTTAGAGGTGGTTCTCACTGTGAAAAGTTTGCAAACCACCCGAGAAGAGGATGTTATACTCGATCTGCTCCATAGGGTCTCCTTTCACCTGAATGAACCAGGTTGTTATGTTAGGGTTATGTTCACCATCAGACCAGCTGTTCTTTGTGAAAAACTTACTCCTCAGATGTGGGTGGACTCAGTAATAGTTCATCTTACTAATTTACATGGCTTAAAGGTGGGTTCGTTTCAGGTTGGTTTTTTGGTGACATCTGGTGGCCAAAATGCAGACTCCAATTTCACACCTCACACTCCTACTTTACAGCATGTGAACAGCTATGGCAGCCCTGCAGAGAGATGCTGCTGTATATTTTAAAAAAACTGTACAAATAAGTTTGATGGTGATTTCATTCCAAGCTAAATTACTTCAAAATGTCCTAAACCAGTGTTCTCATCAGTGAGAATGTGTGCTCAACAAAAAAGATGAGTGTGCTTGTCCTCCATCAGTGCTTAGTTTGTCCTCTTTAGGCATGTGTACTACAACGAAGAGGAAGAAATGGAACTTGTGCTGCGTTCTCTGGAACTTAAACTTTTTTTTTTTTTCAAAACAGTGTTTTTTTAAATGTTTTAATAAAAACATACCTTGGCTTGATTTATTCCATTTGGTTATTTACAAAACAACATTTTACATAATGCACCAAAATGTTACTGTGTGTTAATGTTAAACTATGAAAATATGTTTCAGGAATTGATTGAATGTATATAAGAAGAAAGCAGATAGAGGCTTGAAACCAAAGTCTCCTTTTTCTTTATCCTGGTTGTGCCCCTCGCTGACACTATTGTCCTTTCACAGGGACTTGAAGATCCGCATTGAGAAGGAGGACACCAAGCGGGAGCTCCTGGGGGCCCAGACTGGACTGGGTGACTCTCTGTGCATCTGCTGCCTGCAGCCTTTCAAGTTCCTACTCAACTCAAAACGCCAGTGTCTGGACTGTCAGCTGTACACCTGCAAGTCCTGCTCCCGATACAACAAGAAGGAGCACGGCTGGGTCTGCGACAACTGCAGAATGACACGGTACTGCACTTCTGCTCCATAATAATAATGGATTAGATTTATATAGCACTTTTTTGGCAAGTCACTCAAAGGTCTTCACAATTGAGTCCATTATTCATTCACGCCACAGTCACACACTGGTGGTGGTAAACTACCTCTATAGCCACAGCTGCCCCAGGGCAGACTGACAGAGATGTGGCAGCCATTCTTCGCCTACGGCCTCTCTGACCACCGCCAAACACAGTCACACATTCATACACCAGAGCCACAGACACTGGAGGCAAGGTGGGTGAAGTGTCTTGCCCAAGGATACAACGACAGTATGAAGAGAGAATGAGAGAGAATAGCTAGGCTTGAGACTGCAGCCATTCTGAAGTACATTGTACTAATAGTCCAGTTTGGTTTAATTGTATTGCCTTCATCTTTTTATCTTTCTGTCTTTTCGGTGGTTTGAATGGGTTTGAATAATAGGCAGGAGTGCTGGTAATTTCTGGAAAGATTATACTGGTTGCAGGCAAATGTTACAAAACAGCACGCTATAAGGGAATAGCATGTCATTTTAGCAGTTTAGTGACAAAGCATATGGACAACTCTGAAGTAGACTCTATTAAAACAAGAAGCTTGTTTATAGGAAAATTTCTGATGAATACGCACAGTTTGAGGACTGTATAATTTTAACACATATAATATATAATAATCCATGTGTCTTACCGCTGTTGTCTTTTTGTTGTTTTGTTGTTGTTTTGTTGTTTGTCTAGTGTTTTAAGTGATGTGTAGCTCTGAGAAGGTGGGTGTTATATTTCCCTCATGAAGTAGTTCATTGATTTTACTTTCCTCAATTGTTTCTGGATAAGACTGTGTGAGTCTGATGTCTCAGGCTGCGAGTGCACTCCCAACCTGAATAATCAGCAACATACTGATAATGGATGATTGTCAGTGTGGCAGAGAGTTCATGTGCACCCATTGTACCAGTCTCCTGAGTCCTGGAAGATAATGGAAGCACTCGTATTGATGCGTATTTGTCAAGTTTTAATGTGGCTCCTCGCCTGCCTCCTGTTTTGTTAATGTCCGTGCACAAACAATTCAGGCCAAAGGCTCCTGCTGTGGTGAGTAGGCTATTAACATTTCTACTGCAGTGGGCAATAGGCCTAATGCATGGTAAGGCGGCACGAGTCTGTCTACTCCACTTCGGGACAGACAGGCAGAGGGACACGTACATTTAACATCTGGTCGTGAAAAATCAAAAATGGGTGTTTCACGTTAAGCGCTTGTAAGCCACTCATAATTGGCATGATGCTGTGTTCAAGTGCACTCTGTAAAACTCTGTAAAGTAGGATTTGAAACACTTTTTATCACTATTTATTGTTCTTTAGTTTATGACAAAAAAAGACCATATATATATATATATATATATGGCAGACCGTGCATTTCACGCTTAGGCCTTCAGTGCAAATGACTTACTGTTGCTGATTATACTCATGTAAGCAGATTTACTAAAGTAATGTAATGTAAATAATGTAGAAATCTAGTAATGTTGTGTTTCGCTGATGTTTAATTCAATGAATGAATGGAGTCGTTTCAATTCACAAAACCAAAAAAGGAAGACTGCTTTGGTCAACAGTCTGCAGTATTCAGCTATACTGTAGTTGTAGTTTTGTTCTAAATGGAGGGGGCTGAGAGTGGGCTGTACATTTATTGAGAGACCCTTGACAGTGGTAAAAGTGTATTGTATCTATTCATCAGCTCTTGTCCATTTCAGTGAACTTTAGTTAGTTTAATTTTGCCTCTAGTCCACACCTGAGTCTTGTTCCTTCTCAGGGTTCTGAAGATGGGGACTCTGGGTTGGTATCATGACAACATTCGAAACCGGTTCAAGCGATTTGGGAGTGCTAAAGTCATGAGGTCCCTGTACAAGAGGCTTAATGGAGAGGGTCAGTGTCTCATTCTCTTTTCCCATTTTGAAATAAAGGTTGTATTCTGATACCATGTGATTGGTGTTTTCAGGAGGCCGTGATGACGACACACAGAGCATGCCTGATGTCCGGAGCCGTGAGTGATACGTGTCATTTCTTAGTCAAAACTAGACTAGGGCTTGGATCAAAAACAGATCTTCCACCTCAACAAGAGAGCAGATTTATCTGAGATTCTAAGACAAGACCGAGGATCTCAAGCCTCTTCCACTATTGGTCAACATTGTTTAACCCATTTGGCCTGTATTCCATTTTGTGCTGTAAAGTATCAGCTGAAAGGTTGATATCTCATGTCTTTATTTAAACCACAGATATGTACAATGGTAATGACGATGAGTACGGAGACATTGAGGCCCAGAGATACAAAGCGGTAAGCCCAGTCTCCCATACATTTCAGCAAAACCACCTCCTATTCATTTAAATAGCACCACGTTTTTTTTTATCATTTTTATGTAATCATTTTGCATTCACTAAAATTGAATCATTGTTTAATTCAATGTTTTTTTCCTCAGATGAGGAAGAGTAAACGTCTGCTTTCTGTTCATCCCATGGACTTTGACTCTGAGGAATACTTCCCTTATTCACGACGCCCCTCAGTCCAGGTAGAAAATAAAACTGTACAAACAATACAAGTGTCCAATAAGTAATTAGCCTGGTCTGCCAGATGATACGAGGAACCAATCATTCATTGTTTATCTAAATGAGGCGAGCTTTAAGGGTTATTTAAGCTATATTTTCTGATTGGTTGTATGTTTTTCAAATTTGTTGGCACCTAGGGATGTTGGTACTGCCTCCTAAATTTTGATTGGTTATGTTTGTATTTGTTTTGCCCCATGGAAATCAAACTTAAACCGACAGAGACCAGACTAATTCTTAAGTGGCTTGTTGGGGAAGTGGTTAGTACCCCTATAACAATCATATTTTTGCTGTGTTTTTTTCTTTTCTTTTGTAGCAGATGCAGGATGACCGTGCGTATGTGGATTATGATGTCCACAACCATCGCATGAACCGTCGTAAGAGTCTGGATCGATACAACATGAGAGCAGGTCAGTACCAAAGCCTTGACACAAAGAGGGGGCCATAAGACACTAAAAATAAGGGGATTCCCTGCTTGTGCTGTTGTTTCAGATGACTATGGTGACAGTCGTATGGTTCGAACACGGTCTCTGTCCAAGATCTCAGCTGTGGCGCGGCAGCAGTATGTGGACACTTCGGACGAAGAGGATCAGCGGTTTCCAGTTTATGGCTCATATCGCCGCAAGAACAGTCGTGGCTCCCAGGAGCAAGCTCCGCCTGTAAGTTCTTTGTGTTGTGGGAAAAAAGATTTTTAAGGTTTTTAAAACACAAGTGACAAAGTGACAAAGTTTGAGTGAAACATCTCTAAAAACTTCTCAAGAGATGTTTAAGCAAGCAAAGGAGGACTACAAAAACAAGGTAGAGAGGTAGCAACCAAATAACAACACTAGATACCTATCTAGTGTTGTTATTTGGTAGCTACCTCTCTGTGGAAGGGAGTCTCTAACATCACAGAGAAACAACTCTGTGACTATAGCTAGAGATGAGGGAAGAGCCAATGAGTTCAAGACGTTCTTCAACAGGATCAGCAATACCTGACCAGCCCACAGTCCAGATGATGTTCATCCACAACTTTTTAAGGAATGTGCTGGTTAATTCTGTGTACTGTTGCAGAAGCTATATTATATTATATTTTGTAAGAAAGAAAAGGTCTTTTAATGTAAATAATAGACTGCTGCAGTTTGTGTTTTATCATGCAGTAATGGCTAATTCTGTTTTCTATGCAGCAGCTGGTTGAGGGGGCTGTCTCAGAAAAACAGATCATACGCAACTTTAAAAACTAATAGAGAGGTTTGGTTCAACTATAGGTATTAGTTTGGAGGCTATAGTTTAAGTAGTGGTGCAACAGTTACATCACTGGATGGATACTATAATAAACAACTTGGACCATCTCCTGCTTTTGATCAACAGAGAGCAGCCAGTGGACATCTGAAATCAGTGAGCTACAGGATGGAACACCACTGAATTTCTCCTTGGGGATCAATAAAGCTATTTTGAATTTTGAATTGAATTTGAATTGAAACAGATTTTTGTACGTTAGCACAGTTTACAAATGAACAGTTCATAGTCCAATTTTTCCCAAATGGTAAGCTCCACCCACAGGTCACACAGGCCCCACCTACAGGTTATATGATCCTAACCAGGTTTCTTTCTGCTACAGATTAATGAACTGAACAAGCGCATGTTTGCCATTGAGAATCTGCTGAGTCGTCTAGAGGAGAAGATAGGCCCAGAAGACCAGGTAAGATCAGGATTAGACCTGAACTGGGCCTTTGCCTGGACTGCATCCTAAACTAGAATATCCAGTGCTGTCTTTTGTTTCCTGGCACTAACTGATGCTATTCATACAGGGTTCAGCTCAGACAGAGGAAGAGAAACTGCGCAGGAAGTTGAGTGAGCTTGCAGGGAACCTGAGCGACCGGAACTTGTCCTCCGATGACGAGACCACCTCAAAGAAGACCTCCAGCAAAGCCTCCAAAACCAAGACTGAGACCAAGGCCACAGAATCCACCCGAGACCCCAACCCAGAGCCAGACCCGGGGCTGAGCTCCTCCAGTGATGAGGCCCCTACCGATGCCCAGAAGGTAAGATGGACCGGTGTTGTCCTACTTTGTCGGGTTTTGTTCATTTTGAGCTTTATTTTGTGGACATTTTGTTGAATGGTTGACATTTTACATTTAATCAACAATCACTGGGCCTTTCTAAAATTGCTACAAACCCTGATGAAAACAAGAACTAAACATATTTACAGATTAAGTGCAAGATGCATCTGTTTCCATTACCTACCAGTTGTTCCACTTATCTGGATACAGTGCAGTATGATGCATTATAGTATAATGCCCTATTTTGCAATACTCTACGTAGGGCAGGGCGATATGTAAAAATAGATAAATATGCCATATATTTGGCCAAAATCTCGATACACAATAAATATCTTGATATTTTGAAAGATCCTCTAAACTAATAAATATTGTTATCCTAATCAACCTAAAATGACAATACCATAATGACTCAAGTAGACCATTGAATTGGATTTTTAGAAAATTGATGGTATAACTTTTGGGAAAAGATTCTGTGGACTGACGAGACAAAAGTTGAACTTATGTGGAAGTTATGTGTCCGATTTAATCTGGTGTAAAAGTAACACAGCATTTCAGAAAAAGAACATCATACCAACAGTCTTATAAGGCAGTGGTAGTGTGATGGTCTGGGGCTGCTTTTCTACTTCAGAACCTGGACGACTTGCTGTGATTGATGGAATCATGAATTCTGCTCTCTAACAAAAAATCCTGAAGGTGAATGTCTGGATGCACTTGGGTTCTGCAGTCAAGGTTTTGGAGTGGCCTAGTTCAGCATCACTTTTAGATATGATATTCCTAATTTTGGCTATGAGAGATAAGCAGATGAAAAAAATGCAGTTTTATATGTTTGATTTATTTGTGCTGTAGACAACAAATATTGTTCAATATAACTCCAAGGTTCTTAACAGCTGAACTTGTTTCTACACCATCTAGACTCACTATTTGGTCAGATGGGGGCCTGGGGCCAAGCATAATTACCTAAGTTTTTTGTTTTTTGTTTGACATGCAGGTCTTTATGTCTTTCACACAGGCATTTAACTCAACATCATTTACTCAAAATAGGCAGGCACATATATTCATTTTTTAGTAAAAGTCATCAGTATATTCTCCTCATATAATTAAGATAATATTGCATGTAAGTGTTCTTACATTCAAATTTACTTCATCAGCCCCAGCTCATGCACAAACCATTACAGTTCTGTGTGCTCAGGTTTTTGTTTCTTAACTAAAATGAAACAGAAAACAAAAGAAGGTTCTAGTGTGCCTTAGTAAACACACTGGACACTAACAAAGCTTGGACAATGCTAATATTTGGCCAAACCAAATATTAAATTAATACTTTACAAATCTGCTCTATAAGTTTAACAATACAGTTCATAATTTTGTCTGTGTTGTTTGGCGGCTGTTGCCCATTACCCCCCTCTTTCATTGTTCTAGCCCTGCATGATGCATGTTCAGAAAGTGCTGCTCTACAGTCAACTGAGCCTTGAGGCACATACAGCTTCTTTGCTAACTTTTATTTACAAACTATTGTCTGTAGAGAATAGAAGTTGCCCCCTTCCTGATTTCTTTTTTCCCTTTTTTTGTACATTTGTCACAAAACATTTTCAGATCACCAAACTTGGATATTAGACACAGATAACTCAATTAAACACTAAATGCAGTTTTAAGTGATACTTTCATTTATTAAGGGAGATAATCTATAAAAACCTACCTAGCTCCATGTGAAAAGATAGTTAATAACTGTGCTGCCTGCAGCAATAACTGCAATCAAGTGTTTGAGATGACTGGCAATGAGTCTTTCACATCACTGTGAAGGAATTTGGGCCCACTCATCTTTGCAGAATTATTTTATTTCAGCCATATTGGAGGGTTTGCAAGCGTGAACTGACTTTTTAAAATCATGCCACAGCATCTCAGTCAGACCAAGTCCAGACTTTGACTAGGCCACTACAACAAGTTTTGTTTTTGGACATTCTCCTTCAGGATTTTTTCATAGAGAGCAGAATTCATGGTTCCATCAAGTACAGCATATCATCCAGGTCCTGAATCATCAAAGCAACCCCAGAGCATCACTTTACCACCACCATATTTGACTACTGGTATGGTGTTCTTTTTCTGAAATGCTGTAACTTTCACACCAGATGTAACGGGCCACATACCTTAAGGTATAAGCTTTGACTTTTGTCTCGTCAGTCCTCAGATTCATTTCCCAAACGTATCAAGATGTTTTTTGGCAAAAGTGAGACAAGCTTTTATGTTCTGTTTGGTCATCAGCGGTTCTTGCCTTGGAACTCTGTCATGGATGCCAATTTTGCTCAGTTTTATTCTTGTGGTTGAGTCATGAACACTGACCTTAACTGATACAAGTGAGGCATACAGTTCTTTAGATGCTGTTGTGGGTTCTTTGTGATCTCATGGATGAGTTGTTGCTGCTCTTAGGTTAATTTTGGTAGGCCAGCCACTCCTGGGAAGGTTCACCATTTGCTCCATTTGTGGATAATGGCTCTCACCATGGTTGGATTGAGTCCCAAAGCTTTAGAAATGTCTCTGCAACCCTTTCCAGAATGATAGATGTCAATTTCTTTGTTTCTCATCTGTTCCTGAATTTCTTTGGATCATGGCATGATGTCTTGCATTTTGAGATCTTTTGGCCTACTTCACTTTGTCAGAAAGGTTCTATTTAAATGGCAGTAATCAGGCCCGGGTGAGGCTAGTGAAATTGAACTCAGCTTTACAAAAAATGTGATTCACAGTTAATTCCAGATTTCACAAAGGGGGCAACCACCATGTCACATAGGGCTAGGTAGGCTTGGACAGCTTTTTTCCCTTAATAAATAAAATCATCACTTAAAACTGCATTTTGTGTTTACTTGAGTGATCTTTGTCTAATATTTAAATTTGTTTGATGATCTGAAACATTTAAGTGTGACAAATGTGCAAAAAAAATAAGAAATCAGGAAGGGATGAACTACTTTTTCATTCCACTGTATACTTTTATTCTGACCTCATCACATGACTGTGCTGGCCCACCTCTTTTTATTTGTACTTTTTAAGTCAAAGATGCTACTCAACTCTGGTTAAAAGGATGGGCTGGGCGTATAGTCTGCTCAACTGTGATTGGTTATTTCAAGGAGGGAGGGTCTAACTTATTCCACAAATGGTGGTGTGCTGCCTCCTTAGGTTGAATACTGCCCACCGTACTTCCTGATCATGATGACGTCATTATGTACATTAACCACACCTTCGGTACATTCCTCAGTACAAGCTCACGCACAAGCTCTCACCAGAGGTGTTCTCTGTCTGTCAGAACGAGGTCAATGCAGTTTTTAGATCAGCAGCACACATATTTTGGGTCACGCTGCCACTGGCTCCTGTTTGTCTGTTATTTTGCTCTGTTCATGTCGTAAAAAGTTTAGAAGAACGAGTTCAGTCTATCTATTACGTGTTCAAGTGCTTTCACACAGCGTTGTTGCAGAGAATTCAACATGTTGTTCTTAGTTTGTTGTGGTCATGTGTTTTTAACTCCTAAAGACGGAGTGTTACCGTTGATTTTTATTCAATATAATTATATATAATAATTCATATTAGCATTAAACGCTACAGGTTTAACGTTACTTTCTTTTCTCTTTTTTACAAAGTCCTAAAGCTGTTAAATACAAGGCCACATGAATGCAGCGTTAGTCACTTTGGTTCTCTCTCTCTGTAGAATAGTTTTCACTATATGTACAACTTATAACATCAAAATTAATCTAAAGCAATTTTATTATTTTATTTTTCTTCTTACAGTTCGTCAGTCTATGCTTTGTACATCAGCCTAAATGAGCTGTAATGCTAAAGTTACTCTACCATCACTGCACCCATTGCCTCGCTCTTGGGGACTGCTTTGAATTTTGAAGAGACTGGGCTTTGACTTGCTCTGGCTAGGCCTGGTGTCCACAGATAAAGTCCCTCCAGCTCTGGTGAAAGAGGAGAATAAAGAGGGACCACTCCGTTGCAAAGATACTTCTGCCAATCTAACATCTGTCAATCAATCATTCACTGTGCGTCTCAGGTACACACCAGGCTTTGCTTAGTTCTGAAATCCTCAAACTAAGTTACTAACGTAACCCCCTGGGTTATTTTAATAATTGCACGCTTTACTACTTCTTTCAGTCTAATATCCAATATACTTAATCCTTGTAATATTAATAAATTCATTCATTCATTTATTCATAAGTCTCATTGGGGGTACACTCTGGACAATGGCCAGTTAGTTGCAGGGCTGATATTAAGACACAAACATTGAGAGACAACCATTCACTCTCACATTCATCCACTAGGGGCATTTTAGATTGTTCAGTTGACCTATACATGCACATCTTTAGACGGTGGGAGGAACACAGAGTACCTGGAAAGAATCCACGGTAAAACTGAGAGGACATGCATGCATTGCCACTGTCTCAATAGCGTTGCAGCAGGGTTACGCAAGGTCACAGAAAATCATGATGACACAGAAAGTGAGGAATGTTCCCCATCAGGGGATTTCAAAATGCAGGGCCAGAGCTAGAGAGTCAGTATGGTGGCCTGGCATCTCTGCACAGATAGCCCACATGGTGGACAATTACGAAATATGTCAAAATTACAGGACACAGAACCGTGAACCACTGTTGCCCACTCCGGTTCCGGACCACCCGTGGCAGAAGGCTGGTATGGATCTGTTTGAGTGGTCAAAGAAACAATACCATCTCTTACTTTTTTCTTGATGTCGAAATAGCTGAACTTAAAGGTCACGTTAACACGCGCTATGCTACGGGCTACACCATAGAAACATATACAATAAATAGTTTCTCATTTTCCAAGCAGAAACGTCTTGTAGAAGCCTTCGAGGTTTTTGTGTTTGCTCATGTTCTTCGAACTCAGAGTCAGACTCTAGGTGGAAGATATATGGCTCAGTTACTCTCAAAGCCATTGCTGAAAAAGTTATTACTACGATGTACCGTGTTTACTTCAGTCTGTTTCCAGCGGCAGCGCTAGCGTGAAGTCATGAGTGGGCGGAGCCAACACGGGAGAGCTTAGCCTTAAAGTGACAGCGCCAAATCACTTTGGACTCATGATGAGAGCTCATCCAAAGCGCTTGTATAAGATAAATATTGTGTGTTTCATGTTGCAAAACGTGATATGGTAACTTAAATGTATCCAAAATACACTGTATAATGTTCAAAATAGTATAATATAGGACCTTTAAACACACTATTTTATAGACGACCCCGTGGCTTTCCACCATCAGAGTTTAAAACAGGCTTGGAACGTTGAAAAAGACTAAACTATTAAAGCTTTAGTATGTGGGCCTACAGTGTAATTTTGCATGCGGTGTACATTACCTAATATTTTGAAGAGCTTACCTGTTTTACATATGGGTTGTTCATAAGTGTTAAATTACAGTTAAGTCCTCTTAATACCTCTATACAAAAGGTTTGGGTATTGTGATCAAGTAAATATTTTTTCGGTGATATTTTTAAGAACAATTGTCCTCGACGATTAATTTATTGACTAGTTTGGAGTAATAATGGTAATTTTGCTAGTTTGACTTTAAAGGTGTACTACAGGTAGGTGTTGTTTATTTTATCCAACAGAGGATGGTCACACACTCCGTAGGCTCTGTAGTCGCTGAATTACACTTGTAAGTTGTCTTTTTATTGGCTACCAACACTATAGGATGTAGGTAAACGAATCTGGGTGCTGTTCATAAAGCGGGTAAACTGAACAGGGTTCCATTAGCATGACCTACTATAAAATATGTGGTGACTGGCTATTGTGACCGCTCTGAGTCTAGCACAGATCGGGGAGCTACACTGCCCCCTATCAGGTGGAGGGAGTATCGATATTAGGGACTGGAATATCAATACGGTATCATTTAAAAACACATTGAAATATATCTAAATATCTTAGCTTGATTTTTGCACAGCCTTATTTGGAACCATTTAGTCCAGAATGAATTGTCTTTAAATTGCTTCTTGAGCTTGTTTTAGATACAAATGAGGCATGGAACAACCATTTTTCTGCACACATATAGTAGCCAACACTATTCAGAGTTATTTAATAGCATTTGTGGATTATTTGACTCTGAACCAACAGATATTTTAACTAAATCAATGGTTGAGTAATTGTCAGTTGACAGATAATTTGACTGATGTGTGAGTTACTTTAACTCTCTTGAGATGAAAGCACATGAACACACCAACTGTGAGATTCATGGCAAATCATGAGGGTGTGGTTAACCATGAGGGGCGTGGCTGTCCTTGAGGGGCGTGGCTAATGGTGTGCTGTGCTCTGCAGAGATCAAGCGCTGCGGCCCTCTGTGACCTCACCACTGAGGTTTTGAGAACAATCAACGCCACTGAGACGGCCATGGTCCAGCTGGGTCTGAGCGAGCCACGCCCCCCTGTTACAGGCCACACCCCTGATGGCTCTGACCACCCCTCCGACCATGCCTTTAGACAGCTGGAGGAACACGTAAGAACCACACGGAGTCTAAAGGGTTAGGGAACGAGGGTTAAAGACGGAAGAACAAAAACACAAGAGAAATCAGAAAAGTTCTTTCTCTTCACTCAAAGGAGGATACAAGAGGACCAATGTTTTGTAAATGAAGGACTTAACACCCACTATATTCAGATGGATTTCAGCTTTAGCTCCACAGAGGGTTTTTCCATTCCATTTTTCCAGTGTTTTGCAGCATTTACTTACTTATTACAAAACAAAACAAAAAAACTTTACTCATTAAAATTATAGAGTCATATACAAATATAGCACAATGCTTAATTAATAAGACTGGGGGGGTGTGAATGAATTATAGAAAAGGGGGAATTAGAGCAAAATTGGCCACAAAAGTGGTATTGGTTTTCTGCTAATTGAATTGTTACTTTGTGTCTTGTGTGGCACATTAGCCTCTTTTCCAACAACATTTCCAGGACCCTTTATTACGAGGAATTTATTTACCTGGGTAACATAATTCCTGGTTGTCTATGTTGTTTGCATTTTTATCCTTGAAACCCTTCATGGACAATGGCAGGCTAACGACCCAACAAATGATATACAACAACACACAGCGCCCTCCTACCCCCTTTCTAGGTACTTTTTTCATAGAAAGTTCGCCGTGGATGGAAAATTTTTCAATTTCGTTTTTTTTCACCTGTGCTCTCACTTGTGCAGGTTTATTCACCAGTGCTCTCACCTGTGCAGGTGTACCTGGCAGCGGGGCAGTCATACGACCTGGAGATGAAGTTGCGGCGCCTGGAGCAGAGTGCAAAAAACCGTTTTGGAGGAACCACAGACTCTGAGCTGTCAGAGCTGGAAGATGTAGTGGCTCTGACTGCAGCCAGAGTTCAAAGCGCAGAGAGCGAGGTCAGATAAAACTGAGTTAGAAGAAAACAAAATGAAGAAAAAACACAAAACTAATTACATTTAATGAAAGAAGATGCGGCTTAGAAAAAGCTATAAAATGCATAGATATGCGCAGAAACTTTCCAGATTGAATGGGATCTAAATTTTTGTTCCCATCATTTTATGCCTTGATAGATTGAGCTAGCCTAGTTATTAAAATGATTTATTACCATTAGTAGCATATACACCCAATAACAATCATGTTACTTGATGTTTATTAGCTGATTAGTCTGTGTTAAGCCATGCCTTCTGAGCACATTCTCTGACTGGTTCCTGCAGGTGTCAGACATCGAGAGTAAATTGGCCGCACTGAGCAGTGGATCCAAGAAGAAGGTAAAACCAGGTGTAAATCAGGTCTGAACCAGCAGGACCACCTTATCATACAGGTTCATCTAGATTGCAGCCCAGGGGCCCACTCAAAACAGGGACCAGTCATAAGCCAGTAAAAAACATTGTCTTTTATCGTGATAATTGACCCACATCACAAGTGGCTTCATCACACAACAACATCAGAATAATTAAAACATGTAAAATGTAATTACACTGACTCAAGGATGAAGTGATAATAAAGGCAAATACTGAGGTGTTTTCTGGTTCTGAGAGGGACATGTCACAGTCACTACTGAGTGACTTTTAGGCAAACATCACTGTTATTTGGAAGGCCATCACTAAACCAGCACCAAACAACGTCTAAATCAAATCAAAAATCAATCAAAGTCTTGTGTTCTTTAGGTCTCTGGGTCCCAGAGGAAAAAGAATGGCCCGGACTTTACCTCAAGCAGTAAGGCTCTGACTCGCTGGGTGTGCTGTATCTTGTATCTGATTCTATTTTGTGTCTCATTAAATGTGTTTGTGTTGTATTTTGCTTCACACTGACTGGTTATGCTCTGTCTTAAGTATATTGACTGGTTGCATCTTGTGCCTCATTGGCTTGTGAGATTGTATTTTGTGTCTGATAGACTGTTCATTTCTTTTACAGAGGGATCTCACTGGAAGGGCGTCTACTGAATCTGGACCTGAAACTGCTCTGAACCTGGACCTGGACTAAACACACAACAACATTACTTTAGTTTTACAATAAAACACAAGAAGATTCTGTTGAGAAAGTCTAGGAGACCTTCATGGACAATTCCATCTTAAAAAACCCAAGGATTCCAAAACCTTAAAACTTAGATTCTACTGGACATGAGTCAGTATTGACATAGACTCTTAGATAAAGTTACATTCTGTTAATGTTATGTTAAACATACAGGAAAAGGTATTTCAACTATCTCACTAGGACATATTATGGCCCAAAGAGAGCGCAAAACTCTAACCAGTAGACTATTATTAGGAATGGCATTAGATCTGCTTTTCTCCTCTAAGCCAAAAACCAAACACTTACTTACTGAAAATACAAACAGAGTACAGAGTACAGTATGAAGACACATGTTTTAAATGTTAATATTTTATCTCAGTTATCCTCTAAAAGTTTGAGCCAAAGACAGGAGTTCCCAGTGAATGTGAATTTGGACCCATGACTAAGAAAACATGAGAAAAAATGTAATCAAACAATCAAAATATTCAATCAATTTTAAAAGAATAATGTAATAAACTATTTTTTTTATAATTTCCTCCTTCTTTATGAATCATGAATGAAGTTTGCTTTTTTTCCATTAAAAAACAAACAAACAAATAAAAGAAAGTTCACCAAAACCAAATGTTTTGTCCCACAGTGTTTTTTCTCTGGACACTTCAGTCCAGTATTTTGTCATAGTTATAATAACTGATTGGAACAGCAGTATTTCAAAACAGATTTGGAAAGAACCTTGCATTTTTAAGGGGACGAGTTTTGTAGCAGACTGTGTGTGTTGTTTAGGATTTTGAGAAATATATATTTTAGTAAACATATGCAAAGGCAAACAACAGAGCAACAGATCAGACAGCAGCAGAAATCTGATGGCCTGTCAGTTTGCAAGACTTTCAAACACAACAGAAAAAAAACATAAACACAATTCAGTCTTGCTCAACATATTGTAAAATTGAATGAGTTGCATGTTTTCCTAACATTGTACATCAACAGAGTAGTCAGATTGGTAGCCTTTTATATAATGTTTCCTTACTGACACTTAGAAAAGTGGGACTTACAGCACAAATTCCAGCCTGTCAGGCTTGATAAGCCACAATTAAGCCATGTGTCTATGTAAGAAAAATTGGTAACCCTTTAGATTACAGACCGCTGCTTACAAGGTAAGTATTAGGTAACAACAGGAGTAATTATTCTAGTATTTACTGGTAATTACGGGGTACCTACAGGAATAAAATACGTAAGTATCGGAGATATACTGGGTAAAGGTTGTACTTACTGGTAACAAGATGTACTTACTGGGTAAAGGTTGTACTTACTGGCAACAACATGTATTTACTGGTAACAAGATGTACTTAGTGAGTACAGGGAGTACTTGCTGGTTGTAGGGTGTACTCACTGGAAACATGATGTGTTTTACATTGCCTTTTAGAAACCAACCTATTGGTTGGTGGTTGCTGTTTAAATATTTGTTTTTTAGTTTTAATGGGGTTTTGCTGGTCCAGACCAATATTTCCCTTAATCATCTATGTCCAAAAAGTTTTACAAGGAATTGAGGAGAGTCTCCACAGTTGCTGCTTTGTGTGGGCCTACCTGATACCCACTCCTGTTGTCATAATAACTTCCACCTTTGAGGTTTTTAGAAACCAAAGTGGGTCAAGCCATAGTTACTTAACCAAACAGATGCAATGAAGCTACTCTTGAGCTGTTGAGAAGTGGAACCTCCTGGTTTTCAGACTAACCCGTGCAGCAGGAAAGAGGGAGAGGCAGGCATTACGCCTTGCTTTGATATGGGTTTATATCTCTCTCCAGCGAGACATTACAGAAAAGTAAAACTCCTATCTCAAAAGCAAAGTAAGATGTATCTACATTATTAAGTGCTAGTGCAGTAGCGTGTCGCCATGCTAAGCTAGCCACATGGTGCTAACATTTGTGTCATGGTTATGTGGCGTATGGGGGGGGGGGGGGGGTATGTGATATATATATATATATGCTTGTCTACAAGCCCCATAGAAAGATGCAAAGACAGGAAAGCTTTCATTTCAGAAGACAGGAAAGCTTTCATTTCAGACACATATACATCATGCCCCATAGAAAGATGCAAAGACAGGAAAGCTTTCATTTCAGAAGACAGGAAAGCTTTCATTTCAGACACATATACATCATACCACTTATGAAACCTAGACTGTGGCTGCAGCTGGTTTGAGGCTTAAACCTGCTGAGCATATCTGTTAGCCTCATTTGTAACAAGGTTCCAAAACAAATCATCCAAAAAGAGGGACAGAAAATCTATTGGATGAGCATTTGCAAAAGCCTCTCCCTCGCCGTTCTCTGCTCCCACACCGGCCTCTTCCACTTCCAGTCAAACTGTCAGAAAATGTCAGCACAGGTTCAGCAGAATGGCCAGAAACACTGCTCGTCCCCGCTACAATGCACCCTCAACGAGGCTATCATGACTCACCCGTAGTTTTCCGAGAATAAAAAGGTCGCTCCCGGAGTCAGAGTAGGCAGCAAATGGAACTACTTGTTCATGAAATATCTTCTTTTCTCCCAGAGCAAATGAAGAAGCAAGTGCGAGAACAAACTAGCAAACACTTTGTTTGATAGTGTATAAAGAAGTACCAGATGTCAATAATTACATGGTGACCTTTGTCCTCACAACAAATTTGAATGTGTTTATTTATTTATGTCAGGGACAATGCACATAACACAGAAAACCTTACAAGAGCAAAAAATATTTTTTTATAGATTTTCTCACCATTAAGCTCCACCACTGAATGTCGCTTTGGCGCTTAAAGTGTTAATCTGATTCAGGTGTGGACTTTGACTAGGCCGCTCCAAAACCTTCATTTTGTTTTGTTTTGTTTTTTTAAGCCATTCAGAGGTGGACTTGGAGGTGTGTTTTTGTCCTGCTTCTGAACCCAAGTGTGCTTCAGCTTGAGGTCCCAGACCATCACACTGCCTCCACAGTATTTGACTGTTGGTATGATGTTCTTTTTCTGAAATGCAGTGTGATTTTTATGACCAATGTAACGGGATGCACTTCCAAAAAGTTCAGCTTTTGGCTCATCAGCCCAAAGAATATTTTTCCAAAAGTCTTGTGGATCATCAAGATGTTTTTTGGCAAAAGTGAGTCAAGCCTTTATATTATTTTTGGTCAGTAGTGCTTTTTGCCTTGGAGGTGATTTTGCCCAGTCGCTTTCTCATGGTAGTGTCATAAACACTGATCTTAACTGAAGAAAGTGAAGCCTGCTGTTGTTTAGGTGTTGTTGTGAGTTCTTTTGTGACCTCTTTGATGAGTCATCTCTGCGCTCTTGGGGAGATTTAGGTCAGGCCGGCCACTCCTGCAAAGGTTCACCACTTTTACATATTTTCTCCATTAGTGGATAATGGGTTCCAAAGCTTTAGAAATCGTTTTTTAACCCTTTCCAGACTTATAAATGTTAATTCTCATCCGTTCCTTAATTTCTTTGGCTCACAGCATGATGTCTTTCTTTTTGGGATCGTTGATTTTTTTGATTCAACAGGTCTGGCAGTATTTAGGCCTGGGGGCGTGGCTAGTGAAATTGAACTCAGCTTTCCAGCAAATTTTGATTAATCACAGTTAATGCATGATTTAATAAAGGGAGCAACTATAGTACTATACTCACATAGGGCAATGTAGGTTTGGATAGTTGTTTCCCTTATTAAATAAAGTCATGACTTCAAACAGCATTCTGTGTTTACTTGAGTTATCTTTGTCTAAGATTTAAATTTGTTTGATGACCTGAAACATTTAAGTGTGACAAATGTGCAAAAAATAAGAAATCAGGAAGAATGCAAACACTTTCATGGCACTGTATACTGGATGTAACTGATATAGCGGGGATATCTTTCACAGACACTAATAATCATAATAATACACTTATGCTTAGTTTTCAAAGACATTTATTAATCACTTGGATAAATAGGTTGTGTGCTGTCTTTATTGGTCACTACTGAGTTGCTCACTGTATTATTACCATATTTTCCGGACTATAAGCCACTACTTTGAACCATGTGGCTTATACAGAGATGCGGCTTTTCTATGAATTTTTCTTCAGCCCTCAGGGGGGCGCTCTAGCAGGAAGTGCAAAAATGAGACAGGCAGCGGTAGTCAGTACAAACAAGAAAGCGTCAGTTTTTATTCTTAGCACATGCAACCCAAGACGCACAACAGCAAAATACGGTAATATTTTTACACCCTCACCCCCTCATAATGGAAAACAAATGAAGTGACAGTGGTTTGGTGTTCAGTAGTTTCAATGCTCAGGAGGAAGATGAATAGTGACTTGTGGTTTCAGTGCACGGGAGAATGAAGCGACTTTAATAGTTGCGCAGTTGTGCTTTAACAGTGCGCAGGAAGAAAATTGACAGTGGTTTGGTGTTCAGTGGTTTCAGTACGCAGGAGGAAGAAAAATAAAGCAGCTTGGTTTTAGTGCACAGGAGGAAGATGAATAAAACCATCAATGACTTTTCTGTTTTGTTTGATCAGCACTTTTACTGCCGTGTTACAGGCACTGTTCGGAAACAATCAGTTAAGGTATATGAATAAACACTTATGGTACAAAATCTATGTAAATATCTTATTTCTCAGCCTGGATATCGGCAGCTTATAGTCCGGTGCGGCTCATATGTGACAAAATATATATTTCTTTTAAATTTTAGCTGGTGCGGCTTATATTTAGGTGCGCTCTATAGTCCGGAAAATACGGTAATCAGCCCAGGTGGTCACTGCTTTTGAAAAGAATATTCAATCTGAGCAGAAGTGTCACTGTTGTCTTGGCTGAGTTTCCTACATCACCACTCAAATCTTAACAATAACATTTAAAATCCTTAAAGATTCTAATTGAAACCATAGATACTTGAGCCTGCCAAACCGAACCTTTAAAAGGTTACATTTTATCCATTAGTTCTACATCCTTTGACCATTTCAAACAAGGGGTGCTAGGGCACAAAAATGATCAGAGTTCTAACGGACCTGCAACAATGAACTGTTACTGCATATAACACATGAAATATCAGTTTATAATTACCATTACTATAATGACATCTAAACTCTACTATGATGACCATATGCTTATTTTTGTAATGATGCAACACTAGTGATATTTTACCTATATTGACCTGGTGCACAACTTTCACAGAACATAAACACTGCATTATTACAGTAACTCTAACAAACACAGTCAGAATAGTGCGTTTGCAGACAAGGTAACAGAAATAACAATGTAAATACCTGTGTGAAAGAATTAAAAAGCGATGGTGACAACCCTCCATGTTGGAAAAGCCCTCAAGCTCTGAGAGGTGACGTCACACACACACATGGATATATGCTGATGATAGGCTGTTTGTAATTAGCAAATGCTCCAAAATCACATTTTGTCTGCAATTAAATAATTTCTTTAGAAACAGTAACACAGTAGAAAAAAATATGTAAAAGATAGATGATCTATTGTGGATTATATTATTAAATGTTTTATCGAAAGAGCCACAAATTAGAACTCATGACCTTTGTGCTGTGAAGCAGGAGCGCTAACCACTCTGCTACCATGCACCCCACATTCATGAATCTGATTAAACATTGGGGAACCATCGTCAAATTATTGCTTTTATGCTTCTTTTGTTGTAAAAGTGCTCCGATTCATGACTAAACCTGACCCAGACCAGTTCTGAACCAGGACCAGACTCAAATTCCTTCAGTTTCCTGGAGTCTGACTCATGATGAGCCTGCTTAATGGAACAGAAATCACAACAAAATATGCCAGACTTACGAAAATAAGCCTAGTTTATTTAGTTAGCTCACTTCATGAAATACCCCCACAGTAAACTTAGTTATAATATCCTTTACAGACAAGGGCACATAATATTGTTTGAACCTAACAACCGTAGTCTGGATTGAAAAAGTGATTTATCAGACAGCTGGTTGTGCCACCCTCAGCAGCAATAACATCAATCAAGCATTTGCAATAACTGGAAATGAGTCTTTGACATCACTGTGGACGAATTTGGGCCTACTCTTATTTGCAAAATTGTTTTAATTCAGTCATGCCACAGCACCTCAATTAGACTCAAGTGTGGACTTTGGCTAGGCCCAAGTGTGCTTCAGCTTGAGGTCAGTATCAATCTTTCAAATACGAAAACCAACTGAAGAGAGAAATGTCATAGCCTGATTTGTTCTCCTGTTTACTGCAGATCCTCTGATGGCTTTACTGTTGGAGAGATCACAGAAAGTGCTGTGATGTCATCAATCAGAGTCAACTGCTCTTCACAGTCAGAGTCAAAGGTTACTGAGAAAGCCAGTACAGGAATCAAAGGTCACAGTAAAACAGTGATTAATTCTTCACAAACATGTACCCTTCACACACTGACCACTGCCCTCACCCAGAACTGTTCCTGACCCAGGTGAGTCCGGTCCACTTTACTTTCTGTTGTTTATGTCCTAATTATTTTGGAATGAAAAAACAAAACAAAAACAAATTTTAAAAATCAAATTTGGTTTATTCCTTCTGTAGTGTATAGAAATAATCCCAATACTATGTATGTGTTGTAGCTTACTGTCAGAATGATGGATGACACTTGGTGATTTTCAGACTTTATTTTAATCCTACAACCAATATAAGAGCTTGTGCCTCAACGGAAAATAGCCATGGAATACATCCATGAGGGTACCTTGTCCGTGTAACATTTTGTTTATTACACTTTTACTGACTCTTTTAAGTTAAGCTACCATTCACAATAACGCAAAACAGTAGATAGCTCATCCAAATAAAAGCAAACAATAAGGCACAGATACTGGACCAAGACACAGTTTTCAACTAAAAACCAAGTGACATGAAAAAAGTACAATAAGTATAATAGCATCTTTATCAACTGCAAAATATGACCCGGGTTACTTACATGTGTTTTAATTGTCATGTTAAGTCATTTTATGAGTATGCATAAACCACAATTACAAAAATGTATCTATGTTTAAGCAACTTTAGCTTTAGTAAACTCACAGATTAATGGAGTGTAGAAAACAATTTTTTGTAATATTTTGCATTGTGAAAGCACAGAATACAAATACACAATATTGGATACTCTTTAATGTAATCTTTACATGTCTTTTTAAATGTGTATTGGATTTGACAAGGTTTGTGTGTGTTAATTATTTTTTATAGACAGATCCTAGAGGAGGGCTATTCCATAAAACAAACTAACCCTAAGCTAGTCAAATGTCTGTAAACATTTTATAACAAATGAAGTGTAAGGTCCTTTATTTAATATTTGTATGTAATGTTTGGTCAGGTTAATATACTTTTCAAGACCAGAAAATAAATATATAGCTTTAACTGGAAAATAAGGAGATTTAAATGAGACTGGCAGTTTTAATATTCTCCAATTTTTTTAACCTGACTCCACCAGACTGAACTGCTCCATATAGTCTGTTTCCCAGTACCATCTGGGAAGCCTCCTGTTGAAAGCTTTGTAGGTGATTGGATAAAGCACTGACTAGTATCTGCCTACCATTAGGTTTCTTTAACCAATCATTGCAATGATTCATATGACATGCCACTCTTTGCTCTAGGAAATACTCTCTACTTCTGATAAAAGTGATCAGATAGCAGCATCAACGCTAACATCTTTTGGTGTAGACATGTTAATAACAAAGAGAAGAAGAGAGCGCTTGTTGCTTTCATCAAATTAAAAACCTGCCTCTTCCGGTGAGCCCACAGTTCGACAAGCAGCAAGCAACTGATATTTTTTTCTTCTAGTAGGGAAAATGGCTTAAACCCAAAATGATATACTGTAAAGCAATCATTTATGAAAAAAACAGGCTTTATGATGCCATCTACTGTTCATTATAAGGAATTTTAGAACATTTATTCAGGAATGGAAAACCATGGCCAATCACATGCTCGAAAAAGAAGCGCTCCCATTGCTCAACCCCAGCCTTTCATATGACGTTATGGGAAGTTTAAGCTGCTGTCAAAAAGAAAATAAGGCTTTGGTAATTATTTTTCATCTGCGATTAAAACGTTAAACACAAACAGCAACAGTTCCATTAAACTATTAGGTGGCACATACCCAAGATTAAATCTGTATTGTGGGATTAGGCAGAACTGTCCTGCAAGTGCCTACCTGTTCTCAATTGTGGCACAGTCTTTGGTTTATCATATTAAAAATAGTGCTGTGGAAGGTATCTCTCTCCTCGGAAAAGAACTGATTATAACACAGCTAGCGGATGACACTACATTATTCCTCAAAAATGAAAACCAAAATCCCTGCAGCCATTAATGTACTTCAGGAGTTTCTAAGGCCTCTGGCTTATGCTTAACATAAAAAAATGCGAACTTATAGCTGTTAAAGAGTGTGCTAAATCCGGAACGTCACAATATTCCAATTAGACATTAAGTCCAATACATAGGAATTCCAATTTCAAAGGATCAAAAAAAAAAAGAAGCACCTCATTCCTCAATCCAATAATAAAAATTATATATATATATATATATATATATATATATATATATATATATATATATATATATATATATATATATATATATATATATATATATATATATATATAAATGCACTCAACGCACGCAAAATCTGTTCTTCAGATGAGAGGCTGCATGATCAGTGGCGGGCTGTGCATTTCACGCTTAGGCCTTCAGTGACGTCTCACTTACACATTACAACATCACCTCAATACAGGCTAGCCAAGCAACACTTAATTTCAGGAGCATTTAATATCAATAAACATGCATTCACAATTAAGAGTAGAAAACTAAGTTCACAGATACTGTCAAAAATTCAAAATAAAAAGGCGATTTAAAGATGCCAAACAAAATGCAACCAATTTGCAGCGTTTCTCAGAAGCTGTGAGCCACGGGTACCGTTCATAGTTGCTCGTCTGGAAATGACGGACAAACCCTTTTCCTTACTGGGACAGGCTAGCTGGCACAGCACAGACCTCTTTTCACAATATCCAGCTTTTCATGAAAGGCCCGTCTTGAAAATGGCGTGGAAAGTATATCTGCAACCAGATCAATCTCTTCTCCTCCTTCAGCCATTATAGGTTAAAAATACAATGATAGCTGTTGGATCTCTGGGTTTAGTTCGATATTCTGCAAATTGCCGCCTTTCAGGCTCTAGCATGTGCTTATCCAATCACAGGACGCGTACATGTCCAGTTCAACGGAAGACCTTCTAGCTGGCCTTGGTCTGCAGAATCGAGATCTGATTGGTTATTGTAACTGACTGTGTCCGTTCACTTACAGTGCACAGGGGCCTGCTCTGTTGATTCTAAAGGTCTCAACACAACACAAGCTAGTTGAAATATAATTGGGTTTTTTATATATATATATATATATATATATATATATATATATATATATATAGTAATTGTAAAAATCATGAAGCTATTGTTAGTCATTTAAATTATTTGACAAATATAATATAATATATATTGTTACAGCTGGGTTTGATTTTTGTATATAATAGTTTAAAAACATAATCTTCTTATAAAACAATGGGGTGTGATGAAACTCATTATTTCCTTTGAGTGTTGTGATAAAATTTGAAAAAACAACCAAACAAACAAATAAACAAAAACATTTATTATATAATTGACTAAAGCTCAACAACTGCCAGATATTCTACAAAAGAACTGAAACATATCAACATATTAGTATAAAAATAATGTTAGACTCAAAAATATTCCTTGCCTGACTTTGACACACACGTACTTTGACTCTAAACTGCACTTGTCCGCATTGGCGCTCAGATCTAGATCTACGTTGCTCTGAAAAGGTGAGCTGTCCCGTTATTTTTGTCGCCACTGCAGTTGTATATTGGGCTGGAATGACGCCAAACTGGCGCTGCCCTCTGAGAGGGACCGGCAAATGGCGGCACTTCTGGACCGTTGCTATGCCAACGCTTCCCAAGTAGTGGCGTTGGCTAGCAATATGGCCTGGCCCAACTGACACATGAGCGGTCTGCGCTCACTCCGGAGGAGATAGATGAGGTCCAGACTACTGCAGCGGCGTTTCTGCGTATGTCCCAAGCTTTCGCCAATGACGGCGGCCGGACCATGTGTGCTGCCCAGCTCGGCGCTAGGCACCTGTGGCTCGGCCTGTCCTCGCTTAAAGAGCAGGAGCAGAGACGCATCTTGGGTCTGCTGGTGTCCACCGTGTCTCTGTATGGGCCCGACATCCAGTCGCTCGTAGACCGGCTGGAGTCGGCTTCCAAGGCTTTGCAACAGCTCACCCCTCATCTACAACCGCGCGGCGAGCAACGGGACACCTGGCGCCGGCGTGCGGATCGTTGCCGGGGCCGAACCTCCGTGGATTCCCGGGGGAATGTGAGGGTCCATTCCACGGTCGCTGCCGCTGATCCAACCCCGCCGTCTCGGAGTGTGGGCTGGGCGGGCTCAGGGAGAGGAGACGGGCCGCAACAGGGGAAGAGCTCCAGCTCCGCTCGCTCTCATTCTTCTAATGTGGTATCTAGTTATGCGAATAAAGGCCGTCAGGCCCATTACCACGTCCTTAAAGAGCAGGCTTCGCACACACATGCCACTTCACGGTCTCGGTGCACTGCTTATGCTGAGCCCCGTGGCCTCACCACGGTGGGGGCCGCTGACGCATGTGTGGCACGGAACTCTACTGTGCAGGGAGCGCTTAAGAGGCGCCATGGTGTCCGCGCGTCACCTTCTGTTGCAGCATGCAAACGGCCCAGATTTTACGCTGCTGCTGCCAGGGGTGGTGCGCAGGAGTGTGTGCCCCGATCAGTTGGTTGGAATCGGGACAGCGGGCGGGCCCATCTCTGTTCTAGGTCAGGTTGTCGTCCAGCCCCTGACAGCCTTCTTTGCAGTTTGGATACGGCTCCTCGGTCCTCTGTCACCTTGGTTGACCAGGACGCCGAGAAGGGGCTACGCTCTGCAGTTTGCCCGCCTTCCTCCTCCTTTCAGCGGTATCCTTCGCACTCGGCTAGTGTCCCCTGTAGTGGCCACTGCCCTTCTGGAGGAAGTGTCCTCGCTCCTGCGCCGCGGAGCTATTTTGGAGCTGGAGCCAGCGGAGGCAGCTTCAGGCTTCTACTCCCCCTACTTCCTGGTTCCAAAGAGGAGCGGGGGTGTGAGGCCGATTTTGGACCTACGTGTTCTCAACAGTTATGTGGCCACCAGGAGGTTTCGCATGCTGACGGTGAAGCACCTCTTGGAGAGCGTACGTCCGGGGGATTGGATGACGTCAATCGACCTCACGGACGCTTACTTTCACATCTCCATCTTGCCAAGGCACAGACGGTTCCTAAGGTTTGCCATCGGACCGTTGTTTTCAGTACAACCGTCTCCCGTTCGGGTTCTCCCTCGCCCCACGCACCTTTTCGAAATGCGTGGAGGCGGCGCTGGAGCCTCTGCGTCGTCAAGGTCTCAGGATTCTGACCTACATCGACGACTGGCTCATTCTTGCTTCCTCCCGTCTGGAGGCCGAGGAACACACGGCCAGGGTACTACGTCATGTCCAAAGGTTGGGCTTTGTAGTAAACCGGGAGAAGAGCATGCTGCTGCCAGCCCAGCAGGTGACGTACTTGGGGCTGGAGCTGGATGCACAGGCAATGCGTGCTCGGCTCTCCATGGAGAGACAGGGGGCTCTCCTGGGGTTGGCACAGAGACTGAGGGCAACTCCTGCAGCCTCATCTCATCTGGTACGGTCGCTTCTAGGCATGATGGCGTCCGCTCACCCGGTGGTGCGCCTGGGGCTCCTCCACATGAGGAGATTCCAGCGCTGGTTTGTTCGGCTTCGCCTGCATCCCACACGGGACAGACGGAAGCTGGTCTCACTCTCCCCGGCTGCGCGCGGGGACCTCTGGGGGTAGACACGTTGGCACACCGGTTGTGGCCGGCAGGTCTCCTCTATGCCTTCCCACCTCTGTATATACTAACGCCCCTGCTCCACAGAGTGAGGTTTCAGAATCTCCACATTCTGGTGGTGGCCCCCGACAGCCCGGGCGCCAGGTGGTACCCGGATTTGGTACAGATGGCAGTGATGGACCCCTGGCCCCTCCCTGACGAGCCCGACGCATTGCTGCAGGCAGGGGGGGGCTCTCCAGTCTCGTCCCTTCCTGGGACGCAGACTTCAGGTTTGGAGGTTGAGAGGGGGAGGCTTGTGAACCTTGGACTCCCCTCGGCTGTGGTGTCCACTATCCAATGTTCCAGGGCTGCTTCCATGACCAAAGCTTATGGCACCCATTGGCGGGTCTTTGCTGCTTGGTGTGAGGGTAAGGCACTGGACCCCAGCTCCTGCTCGCTCAATGGGGTTCTGGAGTTCTTGCAGGAACTTTTGGACAGTGGTCGCGCTGCATCCACCTTGGCGGTATTTGCAGCAGCCATTGCTGCTGGTCATGAGGGCTTTGGACGCTTCTCGGCACGTAGCCACCCCTTGGTTAAGTGTTTTCTCCGAGGGGCTCGTCGGATGAGACCACCCCCCAGACAGGTGGTTCCTCCCTGGGATCTCCAGACAGTTTTGGATGGACTGTCAGGGCCTCCATTTGAGCCTTTAGAGCGGGCAGAGATACGTTTCCTATCCTGACTGCCCTTCTTTTAGCACTGGCTTCTGCTAAGAGGGCGGGGGAGTTGTGCGCTCCGTCAGTCCACCCTTCGTGCCTGTCATTCAGTGAGGACGGAGGCTTGGTGCACCTTTGGCCCAACCCAGCTTTCCAGCCTAAGTCATCCTCTCGGCTTTCCGCTCGAGGGTGATCAGGGTCAGGGCCCTTTGCCCCCCTATGGAAGGGTTGGCAGTGGACACGCAGCTGCAGGTGCTGTATCCCGTCAGGGCTCTGCGCTGCTATGTTCGATAGACGGCTGGTTTTCGCACGTCAGACCCGTTGTTTGTTGGTTATGGAGCCAAGAGACTTGGGGCCCCGCTGTCGTCCCAGCGTTTGGCCCACTGGATCTGTGGGGGTATTCAGGCAGCCTATGAGGCTCAAGGTCGGCCTCCCCCGGCGGTGGTAAGGGCACATTCGACCCGTGGGGTCTCTACTTCGGTGGCCCTGTGTAGGGGTGTGACTGTGGAAGTTTGCCTGGCTGCTTCCTGGTCCTCTGTGTCTACTTTTGTGCAGTCCTATCTCTTGGATGTGTCCGCTGGCTCTGTTGCCCACACTGTGCTAGGTGTGGGTCAGGGCGCCCATGCATGAGGCGTGGGCTCGCATCTGCTGGTGTGCTTGTGGTTAGTGCCCATATGCTCTTGGGAGAGGCGATTGTGGGCATGGTGTCTAGTGTTAGACAGGCCGCTCTTGGGAGAGGTGGTCTGTCGGCCTTTTTCTTGGCCCCTGTTGGGGCTTTGTGTGCTTGCAACGGCCTTGGTTGCTCTTGGGAGAGGTGACTTGGGGGCCGCTGTTTGGGGTGTGTAGGGCTGCTCTTGGGAGAGGTAAGCCTGCATAGCCTTTTTCTGTTCCCGCGCCAATCTTTGTGAGCCTGTCCAGCTGGGAGTACATTTTTCCCTACGGCCTTCGCCTGGGTGGGTAACCAATAGCGAAGCCCGTAGGTGGGCGTAGCACACATGATGTAGAAATTATAGTTACTTGATGTAACTACAGTTACCTACTCTCAGGCCCAGCTGGACCGCCTCACTTTACTGAGCTGATTCGAAGAAGGGAGTGTGTTGGGCTGGCCTGTTTATATAGCCCCTGGGCTGTGCCAGGGCACGGGTGTGAGACAAACTTAGCGAGAAAATTCGAGTAACTTGTAGATTGTACAGAAGAGAAACAGCCATCAATCATGCAGCAGGACAATGATTCAAAAACACACCATCAAGTCCACCTCTGAATGGCAAAAAAAAAAAAATTTAAAAAAAAAGTTGAAGGTTTTGGAGTGGCCTGGTCAAAGTCTGGGCTTAAATCCGATTGAGATGCTGTGGTATGACCTTAAAAAGGTGGTTCCTGCTTGAAAACCTTCCAATGTGGTTGAATTAAAACAATATTTTCAAAGAAGAGTGGGCCAAAATTCCTCCACAGCGATGTAAAAGACACAAAGACTTGCCTGTTATTGCCAAAGCTTGACTGCAGTTATTGCTGCTGAGGGTGGCACAACCAGTTATTAGGTTTAGAGAACAATTACCTTTTCACATGGGGCTAGGTAAGTTTGGATAGTTTTTTCCTCTTAATAAAGAAAATCATCACTTAAAAACTGCATTTTATGTTTAATGGAGTTATCTTTGTCCAATATTTAAATTTGTTTGATGATCAGAAACATTTAAGTGTGACAAATGGGAAAAAAATAAAAAGGAAGGGGGCAAATACTTTTTCATGGCACTGTATTTGTACCTGAAGCAGATTTAGACAGATCTGATCTTTGTTCACAGATGTCTGAGAATTAGGAAATGTCTGTGGAGAGCCTTAGGGTGAGTTATAATATTAATTTAAGATGAAATATAAATAAAATAAAATTAGGAAATGAATATTAATATGCTGTAAAAATAAAAGAATAAATGCAACTAAACTGTGATTTACTGAACTTGAACCCAGAATGCTTTGGAGGAGCTGAAAGAGCGTTTCCAGGCAGTGATGGAGTACAACAGCTGTCTCCATGACAACCGGCTGGTGCTGCAATTTGAGATGGAGACGCTCAGGGAAGAGCTCAGTCTGACAGAGGAGTTGCTGTGGCAGGAGCGACATGAGAGACAGGACACCTTTCAAGTACAACCTATTTCCATTCATTTGATTAGAATCACTTTTCAGTTCATATTGACAGTAATAAAGATGTGTGTTTTTCAGGAGCTCCAAAGTTTGAAGAAAGAGAACATTTTGATGAAAAGCCAGCTCCAGGAAAGATCTCTGCTCAAAGTCAGTTGGTAACTCATCCATCAGAAAAATATCTAAAAACAGAGCATATTAAGACCAACATAGTACATTTTAATAAATACATTTAGGCAGATCTTGCAAGGAAAAGGGTGATAATTTAAAGAATCTGAAGAGCAATACTTTGACCAGTTTAACTGCTGTCCTTGAGTTACATCCACTTTTATCATTCATTTTAATATTTATTTGTTGTTGCTTTGTTTGGAAAAGTCTTGATGTTTAATCCTAGATTGGTTTAGCAGCATGGATTTGTTCAGCTTTAGTCTTAGAAATGTTCCAGAGAACCATAAACAGCACTTGATTGGTTTTGGTCCTGAACAGATGTATCAGGAGAAAGGAAGGGGCGGAGCTAAGGATGACAGCGTCGCAAGCATCACAGGTAAAATGGGTGTTTTTCTTGGTTTAGCCCTAGTTTCGACCTTGTCTGGTCCTTGATTAGTCCTGGTTTGATGCTGTTTTTTAGAGACCCAAGCCTCGCAGGAAGACAAGTCCAGATACAGGAGGGAACTGGTGTCAGAGGGAACTCAAACCGAACCAGACCCAAGTAAATTGTTGGTGGACTTCATTTTCAGTCAATTCCATCTGGAACCTGACAGAACAAGCAACTTCCAAACGGAGCCCAAAAGCTGCCAAAATCTGGAACCAACAGGACACACATGAAAACCAAACTATAGACTTTCATAGAAGAACAAAACCATAATAAAAAGACAAAATCATTATCCAGGTTTATTTCTAGCTTAGACCTGGTCTCATTTCAGTTGAGTAAAGAAAATAACAGAAATCTCTATAATCTTTTTTTTTTTTATTAAAACAGTTATTACAATGTCATGATCATTTCTCAGCCAATCCGATTAACACTAATTTACACTGAGACAGAACGGAAGTCTTCGTGCATTAATTGTGTTTGCTTTACAGATTTAAAAGGCCTAATTCAGTGTTATCTCTGGAGTCTGCGGCTGCGTAGCCCTTCCCTCCTCGGCGCAGTGGGAGGTACTGTAGCTGGTCGTCGTCGTGGAGATGGGACAGGGCATTGCTGTGTAGACTGTTTCAGGGCGAGGCCTGTGTTGAGCTCAGGGCTGAGGCTGCGGAAAAGCTGTCGTACACAGCGCAGCTTCACTGCAAACGGCTTAACTGTGAATGGTTTCACTGTGAACGGTGTCGGTGGCAGACGTCTGTATGTGACCTTTGACCCTGGAGGACAAGCACGTCGGCGCCGCCGCCCTGGAGTTGGGCTGGGGGTGGGATCAGGCCTATGGCATGCTTGACCCCAGGGAAAGCAGAGTAAATACAGTACTGAGGTCTGGCACTGGACTGGACTTAGCACCGAGTTGTACTTCTCGGGGAACGCTCCAGATAATAATGGCTGCTGACTGAAGGAGACATCCTCAGGGGGAGGGTTCTCAGCGGGAGGATCATCAGGGGGAGGGGCCAATGGTGGCAGGCGATCAAGGGGCGGGGCTCTAGCAGGACAGGACACACGCAGGGTCTGAGTGGCTCTGCTCAGCTTCACCACCTGCAGAAATATTATACAGAGTTATTACTGCAGTATAGTATCATCAATACAATATAATAATTTCACCTGCAGAGAGCATCCAGGAGTCAATAGATAAAGCTGGTATACTTTCTGAAAACATCTTAGGCACTGCATGTGTGCGTAATTAACACCTCTACAAAGGATGAAGTGGGGAAGTAGCAAAAGAAAGCACACCCCCTACTTGTCTGGCATTTGTACTACATAGTTTTGGGTGGCTCCATGAGAACATGGATTGTGCAAATTGCCAATGCCATGACTGTTGCGTATTCCTAAGCAGCGTTCTCGAGTAAATGGCCCGTAAGTGTTAACCCTGTGACCAAGTGGTCATTGTCGTGCCTTAGGCTTAAAGCAGCTGGAATAGGCTCAGGCCCCCGAGACATTGATCTTGCTCAGTCCAAAGGTAGGAGAGAAGAACTGTCAGGGACAAGTAATACTTAGTTTACATGCAGGTAGAGAAATATAAATGATTGCCTTTTAAACCGCTGTAAACACCTTATGCTGATTCGGAGTACAGTCATTAAAAATTTTTAAAATCACAGTAAGGATAATGCAGTTCATTGTCAGATTACTGCTGCATGTATACAGCTTTCTCTGACTAAGGTCGGACACAGCACACTGAGCATACTCCAGAGTTGGACAGAGGCACAGAGTAACACACATAAACAGAAAAACAGAGAGAAACATGAAGATGTTTAGAGATATACTCCCTAATTTTTAGACAAGCAAAACCATATATAAAGGGTCAGGCTGTTATTTTGCTCTGTCATGCAGTAATTCATTTAGAAGAGGCTACCGTAGCTCATTATGTATTCATGTGCTTAGTAATGAATGAATGTTTTGTACTGTAAGGGGCGTGTCAGAAATGATACAGAGCAGGCCTAACGTGTTGCAGGTGTTTGGCTTTTAGCAAATGACAGGGATTTCCTCCAGTGCTGCACTTAATAATAATAATAATAATAATAATAAAAATGATAATAATAATAATTAAAATTATTATTATCATTAATTGTTATCATTACCAGCACCAGTGAGTTTGTGACTGTACTCTGTAAGACCCAGCAATGCTCCTAACGCACACATCAAGCTCATGATCACTCCCGGCTTTGTGCCCAGTGAGTTTCCTGTATTCTGCTTCTAATGCCCTACTGTAGTGTAAGCTACCTATTTACTAATTTTCTCCGTCAATCACAACATGTCATATTCTGTCCTGGCTGTAGCATCTTTTTTAAACTCAGACTTTGTGCTTTTGTGCGTCTATAAAGCTGTGGATGGTTGTAAATAATGTGATAATTCATTTGCAATGTTTGGGGCTAACGTTTCAGTTTTTTTGGAGTAACAAGTAAGATGCGTTAGTGTTGTGATCCAAGTAATCCATTGTCTTGTTACTTTTTAAAATCCGTAGTTTAGAGAAAGTCACTTCATCAGGGACATTGATTTGCTTCTCTTCAGGCAGCGCAGCTCCAGTGGACACACGTGTGACCTGTTGTGTGTGTGTGCAGAGCTCCATGAGGAAGACACGTTGAACGGACGACTGACTGATGAATAAATACAGGGGCAGTATCGCCGATACCAACAATACTTTTAAATAATTATGGTGGCTGTATCATCAAATTGCTATACCTAAATGAATTTTCACGACCTTTAAGTGTTTTGTGATTTTTCCTTTGGATTATTATTTAGTGAAAAGCCAGGACAGAATTTGGGTAAAGTGTATAGGTAAATTGAAAATTCAATTAAAAATGTTTTCAGATAGAACAACAAATTTTTACATACATTGTCATGCCTGGATTTTTTTTTTCTTAAAGTGTACCAAATTATCACTCAAGATTGTACTGCTGGCCAGGCCTGGCCGAGCCTGCTTGCTTGTTTGCCTACTGCTGCTGAGTTACGTGACAGTACATCATCAAAACAGAAGAGGGGAGCAAAGCGTGCCTGTCTGCACTGTGACAAGGCACTTGAAAGCAGCACACATTTTGAGAAATATTTAAAATATGAACAATGGATTTATTTCCTATCTTTATGCCAATAATAATAATACAACAATTTTACGATCTAATTATTTGAACTTAATTTCATTTGCATCAGTCTGTGGACATGGACCTGCCCCATTGTGACACTTAAAAGACCACACAATGCTTTTTGACTTGTGCATTGACTAAGGCCAACTTTTTATACCAGCCCCATGTGTCTTTTGGTTGGTGTGTTACCGTTGATATTTAGTAATAATTCAGTGATTACTGAGAAAATCAACCAGGGTTATTAGCATTTAACACTACGAATAAGTCAGGGTTAACGTTAGATTTTTTATACGCTTAATGCTGTTAAATACAAAGACTTCATTAATACGTCATTAGTCTGAGCGGTTCCTTGGTTCTCTCTTATGCTGTAAACTCAGACAAGATGTGAAATCCAGCCTAGTCAGAGTAAGCTGTGCATGTAAACATACTAACTAATAAGTTGGTTGGACAAACAGAGGTCAGTAAATTAGTTTGTTCAGTTGAATGTTGGTCAATTGTTGTAAAGTTGAAGAAAAACGTTGGTATGAGGACAGCTGGATGTTTAGAGAGTGGTTTGGTAGTGGAGATTTGGTCAGTTGAGTAGGACTGAAGGGATTTCAGTAAAAAATAGCTGTAAGAAGTAAGAAGGATGTTTGAAAGGTTGATCATTTACTTGGCCAGTCTAAATGTTGGGAAGTCTGCAAAAGTTGGGAAACTCAATCAGGGATTTGTTTGAATTCTTGGCAATTTAATCCATAACTTCGTAAAAAAAAGCTTATTTGTGACTAATCTGCTGAGTACTTTTTACACAACTTTCCAATGACCTTTCAGTGACTCCATAACCTTTCACCACTTAAATATTTTTTATCATGTTATTAACTTTAAAAGAAAAAAAAAAGATATAAAAATATGATTTTAGACATTTGCCATAAGTGAACGAAATCTGACCTGACACCTGGCTGCCAGCCTGAAGCCCCTCCCCCTCGTGTGCTCCGCCTCCGCCTCCTGGTCAAATAATGGCAGTATGTCAGGCATCTCTTCTTTGTTCTTGTAGCTTCGCCTCCCATACCTGTGACACACCACATGAGTAAATACTCATCTTATCTTAATGGAGACAGAATGTCAGTTTAAAAAGGTTTTATGTCCATGGTGCTTCATATTTTTGATTAATTATTCAATCTTTGGGGCGCAGTGGATCAGGTGGTAGAGCAAGCCGGAAGGTTGGCTGTTTGATTCCTGCTACCTCCTGTTCATACTGTCGTTGTGTCCTTGGGCAAGACACTTCACCCGCCTATGAATGTGTGTGATTGTAGAGGTTAGTTTGGCGGTGGTTGGAGAAGGCCGTGAGCGCCTGGTGTATGGCAGCCCACCTCTCCGTCTGCCCCAAGGACAAGATCCCCAGCCACAAACAGAGCAATGTGTTGTATGGTGTTTAATGTAATGAGGAGTGCAGTGATAGTTATATAGGAAAGACTTGTCAGACTTGTCAAAGATGTATCAACACAGAAGGGCCTGAGTCTGCAGTCCATCTCCATGTCAAAGAGAAAGGGCATTCCTTTGAGGACAGCAATGTCCGAATCTTGGCCAAGGAGGCCAAGGTAAATTTACAACAGTGTTTTGAAGCCCAAATCAAAACAGTTTCACTCTAGTAGGAAACTAACACCTGGAGTTAGCAGTTATGTTAATAGATCACAGGAACCTAACGACTCCCCCACCAGCTCCCAAAATCCCATTCAACTCTTTCCGACTATGAAACCAGTCTAGTCTTGTCCAATCACAATAGTCTCAGCTAAATCTCTCCCTGTGAGGGATATATTTCTCAGCTCTTTTTCCAGTTGAACTCAGAATTGACAAAGTCCCTTGGATGAGGGATGAAATGTCATCAACTCAAACCTGTGTCCAGATGCCCTGCCAGAAAATGTTTTCTCTAAAATCTCTCCAAATCCAAATAAAACCTGCTTAAATCCAATAAAGCAGGTCAAACTAAACTAAAACTAGTTCTCATCCAAATAAAATCCATCTAAAGACTTGTTACAGGTGGTACTTACTTGGCCAGGGACTCTGAGTCAAAGTAGCAGGTGCGGACACCAGTCCTGAACTGTCGGACCAGCTTTAAGACTCGGGCCTCGTCTTCCTCCTCTATCTGCCTCCATGACTTTCCTCTGAAGGAGGAGGGGATGAACTGAGGTGAAGGTAGCACCATCTCGATTGGCTGCTCCAAGAATCCACCCCTGGTCATGCCTCCTCCACCCCCCTCCAGAGCCCAGTCCAGCTGTTGACTGTATTCTTGGTCCAGATCCACCTGGGCCTCCAGCAGGCTATCAGTCTGAACCAATGGGAGATTGGCAGAGGCGGGGCATATCTATGAAAAACAGACATGAAGTTGTGATTGATTGGGACACAAACAAACTGTCTGCCCTTCTTTGACAAAACCCTACTCACTGGCCTCAGGGGCCATGTAATTGATGGAGTTCCTGTTTGGCATACTTTCACAGAATAAAATAACTGGGCATGAGAGTATTTATGAAGTCCATTCTTTTGCAACTTACAAAAAACTGTTTGGACCTATTTCTTTGATTAATTCTAAAGTCACACATCATTCCCGCACCATTAAGTGTTGTTGCCATAGTTCAGAATGTAGGGAGTGAGCAAAGGCTGTTTGGCAGCCACAGAACTGCTTCCTGTTGCATGTCTCTCTGTGTCTTCAAGACAGCTCTGTTTTACACAGCATGACTGGGTGTACGTTATTGAATTGAGATATCTCTTGAATGAACCCAAATCCTTGCATGATTTTAGTATTTCTGTCGCTAAATAGGCCACACCCCCCTTGTCTTTGAAAAATCAAACTAAACTATGCACTTGGGCTTTGATGTTCAGCGTGGCTATGGATAATATTTCTTTTGACTGACAATGTGATGCTAAACTTAGCTCTTTTGTGCTGCTACACAGCTCTGGAGACAAGATGGCAGCTACAGAATTCTGCAGTCAGATCTGCCTGGGCCCAACACACTATATTTTATAGCCCTACCCTCCCCTGTTCTCACCTGTAACTCAGCGTCCCACTCATCAGTCTGCGTTTCCATGGAGATTGGCAGGCTGAAGTGCACACTGTCTGATTTGTTGTCATCGTCCTGGTCATAGCAATAGCGTCTGATAACCTGGAATTATGACAACAGGTTTTGAGAGGATAAAAGAAGGGGTGCTTTGGTTTTAAAAAATACAGAAGAACAGAAGAAAACAGGAGGAAACCTCTTCAATAGTGGAGTCGGTGTGTTCAGAGCTAAAGTCGTCTTTTTGCTGTTGTCTCCTGATTTGCTGCCAGGTGGACCAGGTGACCTGCTGTGTTCGAGGCGTCCCATGGACAAAGGGCGGGGCCTGGGAGGGAGGAGGTGTGGTTTCTTCGTGCTGCTGAAGCAGTGCAGGGTCGACTTTCTGGAGTACGGGGTCCTGGCCTGAGGGACCAGCGTCAGACAAACTGAGATGGACAGAACACAGGTTAGATAGTAACCCTAAGAGTAATGGGGGCATATCGATTAATCTCTGATCCTCTTACACAAATCAAAAAGACCAAACAGCTCCTTTTCCTTATTACTTCATATTTACTTATATATATCTGTTGTGTCATGCCTCAGTGGAGCTAAGTGAAAGGAGCAAGTGCGAGGGAAGCTGAAGTTTAGCGTGTCGACTTCAGGTCTCTGTTGAGGACACATTTGTGCTTCTCTTGTTTTGACTGAGTGGTAGCTTATATTTGACAAGAAAGTGTGTATAAATGGCGTAATCACTATATAGTAAGTGTGAGGGAAGGTGGAGTTTAGCATGTCCCTGTAAAGGTAACACTCATATCTACCAGCTCTGTAAAGGTACAGAAAGACAAATTCTGGAATGAGCTTGAAAAAGTGATGCAGAGTGTTACCAAACGAGAAAGAGAGGTAATTGGTGCAGACTTTAATGGACATGTTGGTGAAGGGAATAGAGAGCCGAGATGCAACCAGGGATAACAATCTCATGGAATTTGGCACTCCCTGTCTGTTTGTATATTTTTTATATTGTAAATATTCAGATAGAATCATTTGTTCTATTGATATTGTAAAAAGCTACATACAAAGTAATAGAATAATAGCTATAAAAAGAAACACTATAAAAAAATTAGGCATTTTATAAGATGTAAAATTTATTTTGTGTAAAATTTAAACTTATTACAGTGGTCCCTCGTTTATCGCGGGGGTTACGTTCTAAAAATAACCCGCAATAGGAGAAATCCGTGAAGTAGTCAGCTATTTTTTTTTACAATTATTATATATGTTTTAAGGCTGTAAAACCCCTCACCTCACACTTTATACACTTTTCTCAGACGGCATTAACATTTGCTCACATTTCTCTCTTGTTTAAACACTCTCAAAGTTCAAACCTTAGCATCTTCCTCTGCCTTTTGGGTGCGACCGCAGGTGCCTTTGTCGGTGCAGAACATTTCGTCGACATTGTGGGTTTTGTTGGGGAGAAAACTTGCAAACATACAGCACTTCAGAGTCACACTGCTAGCGATCGAACATTTATGTAAATTTGGCAAGCCAAACGCATTCTGTACTGTACAGGAGACACGGCACAGAGGAGATTGATTGACAATGGTCTACAATCCCTTAGCCAATCAGGACGCAGAACACAATTCGCGAGTTCTCCCTTAGCCAATCAGGACGCAGAACACAATGTGCGAGTTCTCCCTTAGCCAATCAGGACGCAGAACACAATGCGCGAGTTCTCCCTTAGCCAATCAGGACGCAGAACACAATGTGCGTTCATACGCTGTAAAAAAAAAAAAGCATGCAAAATTGCACTAAAAAAAATAAGGTGAACCGTGTTATAGTGAGGGACAACTGTATATCAAAACATAGATTGTCTACTTATCAGCATAAAATAATAGTTGTAACATAACTAGAGATGCTCCGATCAGGATTTATGAGGCCGATCACCGATTACCGATCACTGAAATTGTGATCGGCCGATACCGATCACAGCCGATACCGTTCACATTAAATGTGTATTTAAGGGCTAAATTAAGAATGCTATAAAACAGAAATGAACCATTGAATTAAACTGTTTAACTGTTCTTTTATTTAATAATTTTGTAATTGTTTTTCAAGTAACAGCCAGGTTTCCCCAAAACAAACATAGGTATAAACCATTAAAGAATCTCTGCCAGTCCACAGGTAGCTCTCAACGTTGCAGGACTTAAATAACAGTAAATAAATATTTCTCCTTTACTTAGTAAAGGTTTTCCATTTTCTAAAATTGTCCACAATTGGTCATTCAACAACAAACAAAAAACATATGTTGTGGCTATTAGCAAAACATATTGCCACAGTTTTTATAAGTGCAAAAACAAAAAGCAAGTTGGTTTATGAACCAAATAACAATCTTCTATGGTAGGCTATTTAAGGTAGGTATTCAACAACATGACTTGCCTTAAGGCAGCGGATGCAGTGGAAATGCTCTCATTGAAAACAACGGATGCATATTTGCTGTGGAGTGCGTGGCTGAGCGTAGCGGAGCCGCAACGCATGCAGTGGAATCCGGGAGTCTGTCTTTGTCACCTCGAAAAACCACCAGACCGGAGAAGCCGCTTTGAGTTAAACGCTATGGATAAACGTTAAGGACAAATCTCGCTTGTTCTGCACATGCGCATGATTGGTTTTTCTGATCGACCATTTTGCCGAGCACCGATCACACTATTTTTAGCCGTGATCATGATCGGTGACCGATCGATCGGCGCACCTTTAAACATAACATACATAACTGCAAGTCGGCGGCTCTGCGCGGCTTCAGGTAGTGTTAGAATGTGTCACATTTAGTGTTAAACCTAAACTGGGGAGGGCCTATTAAAACTTTTAGCGTCTGTTATTATTCTGCTTTTTTTTCCTGCCCTTAGAGAGCAAATTTCGCTCAGTGAACATGCATGAAAAGTCACGATGTTTGCCCAAAATTCAAGACCAGCAAAAGATTAATTTAAACACGCAACTTTTGACCCCTAAAAACAAAAACAAAACATAAAAAAAATAAAAAAATAAAAAAATGTACAGACAATCCCAGAGACCTAAAGCTCATCACTGAAGGAGACTTTTCACAGAGTCCTCAGTCCTCATGACATAAAAATACAATAAACCAAATAAATACTTCATGCATCATGACACTTTTTCTCTGTTCAGTCTGTGGACTGTTTATTGTCTCTGGATCTGGATGAAGTGTGTTCTCTTCCTCTTATTCTTCATCGTTCTAGACTCAGCCTGGACAGGTCTGGTGTGGACATAAAACTATAGTTACAAAACAAGCATAAATGTATGTTATAATATAGTTTTAACAGATAAAGCGGATCTAGTTAAACCTAATAGAGAGTCTGAGCATGACATGAAACCAATGGTATACAAAGACCTGTCTTCAAAATTGGCTCTCCAGCGCCCCCTACAAATTTATAATGGGACCCAAAAATTTAGTTAATTGTAGAGAGATGCAATTTTCTACATACATACTGCATGGGATTACGAACAAAAAAGCCAATGACAACCACCTGTCTATCTACAATGGGCGGTGAAATATTTAGTTTGTTGTATCCAGATGAAATTTGATACACACATCCAGTATGGGATCAGGAGCAAAAAAGTCTATTGTACCCACGCGCTATAACCAACTGGAAGGTGGCCATTTTGACCTAAGGATGTGAAAACAGAGAGTAATAGCCTTTGGCCCATGGAACATGGCTGAGAACTCACTACACTCACTGCACAAAATTCAAGACAAAAAGACATTTTATTTTTAGTCCCAAAGAAAGGGTGTTGAATATGAAACTTGGTAGATACCAAGCCGCTCAGACACACCCTCATAAAGAGTCCTCACGTAAGGACGCCACCATACAGCAATATTCCTCCATGACCACGACCGTCCAAGAAGCTTGGCTCCAGTCTTTTTGGTGAGTAACATTCAAATTGTATATTTGCTTAAGTCTTTATTAGCAATTAATTTTAGCAGATATACTAGCAGCCCTTCCAAATGAGATGGAAAAGTCCTTCAAATCATTTTCAAAAATGTAAGTAGTTAATGTAAAGCCAGAACATTACTGTGATTAGACCAGTTTTATAATATGGACTGGAATTATGCTCTTAAGACTAAGTTTATTTGTTCTAAACATTATACAATATTTTGTGATTAAACAAAATTGAGGTTAATGATGCAGTACTGCAATGCCATACTCCCTCATGCAGATTTAAATCTTATTATTGCTATTTTAAGGCAAAAAAAAGCTTACATTAGGGCTGGGCGATATGACCTCAAATCAATATCACGATAAATTGTGCAGTTTTACCTTGATAACGATAAATGCACAACAAATTCATCTACGGCTGTGTCAGCCGTTTCTTCATTTGAACCATCAGCCATTTCCTCATTGTCTGCTTCCCCTCTTGTTCAGTCAGTGTTGCCAACTCCTCAGTAAGAAAAGTAGCTATTGTCTGTCTTAAAAGTCGCTAGAAGTTGCGAAATAACGTCATTGTCTAATTTGCATAATTGTGCATGTAATTATGGATACTGTGCGAGGGAGGAATAACGCTGTTTTTTTTTTTTTTTAAAACCATAAATAGTTTCTTTTGGGTGGATCTGTTGTAAGCCTTAACCTTTTGAGCATGATTTTGAGTTGCGATTTGTTGTTTTTTTAAATTTTATTTAATTTTTTAAAAATATTGAAATCAGCCTAATACATGCAGTCTGCCCGTTTATCACCTCTAATAAACGGATTCAAGCAGCCTTTAGATTCAGGGTTTGATTCCCACTCCTTTCTGTATTTTTAAGTGTAGCTACCTGGCTAGGTAGAGCTGTGTGCTTCACAGAGAAGCACACAGCAGTGGACAAGTCTAGTGAGTGACTGAGGCTGTCTGTTTCTCTGGTCTTATGATAAATCCATGCTCAGGACGTGGAGAGGTGAACATCTCCTGCTCTGATGCAGGGGGGACTGCTGCGAGCAGACTGGACTGCCTGTGAGTGCTCTGGGACGGGGAGGGGGGCCTGACAGCGTCGACACCAGGAAAAGTCGCTTTGTTTGAAAAAGAGTCGCTAGAGGGGTCTGAAAAGTCGCTAAATATAGTGACAAAGTCGCTAAGTTGGCAACACTGGACCGGATGGGTGGAGTCACATGACTACACACGCTGTACACTGTCTGAAAGGGGAATGAACATAGCTTACCAGCACACACAGTCAAAACAGACAAAAAAGACTGTTTTTTTTTTTTTTTTTAATTAAAACACTGAATTTACCGACATGGGCAAAATGACGTCGGTTATTACATTGTTTGTGCACATTAATGACCTAAACACATTGATACGCAAATAATAGAGCTATCTTTAAAAATGGCTCTACAGTGTCCCCTACAAATTTATAATGGGGACAAAAAATGTATTTTGTTGTAGAGATGTGAAATTTGCTACACATATCCCAAACAAAACACAAAAGCCAATGACAAACAACTCCTATTTGCAACTGTGTTGCCATGGTAACGCCCCAAATGTGTGAAAAAAGTCAATGGGAGGTGAAAAATTTGTTTGTCTTAGCTCAATAAAATTTGGGACACACATCTAAGGTGGGATGATGTGCAAAAAAGTCAATAGCAACCATGCCCTATCACATGGAAGATGGACATTGAACATTTAATTAAACATATGGCCAGCCTGTTTTTAGTGTCATGGTTCCTTGCTTTAAAGACACAGTTGACATTACCATGAAGATTGTGCTTTAAAGCACAAAATGCAGTCTTGCTGAGCACAGTTGCCCCTGTGGTTGCAAGGAGAGGTGAAATGCAGTCCTTCTGAGGACAGTTGCCCCCTGGGTCGCAAGGGGAGGCGAGGGCCTTTATCGCAGCTTGCGGCTTTAATGTATTTTATTATCAAAATAAAACAAAAATAAAGTTATATTAGTTGTTTAATGCATCTGCTCAACTAGGGATGTCCCGATACAACTTTTTCACTTCCGATACAATACCGATATTGCAGCCTTGAGTATTGGCTGATACCAATATCGATCCGATACGATATCAGCACGAATCATACATACTTTTATTACTTATTTTGTAGTGTGGAATGTTAGAAAAGGCTTGATCAAGCCATGTTACTCAAACAGAGAACAATAGTCAGCAACAGTAGGTATGAGAAAAACTGACCCATTTATTATAAACCAATTGGTTACATAAATTTTAACCTTGAATAATAAACAATAACAACTGAATAAAATAAACAATAAATTAGAATTTATGCATCTGGGGTATAGTTTTGTCGACAATGGCGGCTAGGAATAATGTAGCGAGGCTCGAGGTGCTCAATTAAGCATTTAAACCCGACATTACTCACCACCGACACGGGCTGGTCATCGAGCACAATAAACTGGGCTATCTTTGCTGTTATAGCGAGTGTTTTTTTGCCGTCCTGTGGGAGTTTGTCACGCTTTGCAAATGTTTCGGCCAGCGTTGGTTGTTTGAGGGAGCCAGAAGATTGTTGTTTCTTTGCCTCGGTGGTCTTGCGAAAATCCTCATATTGTTTTTTGTGATGCTGCTTCAAATGCGCGATGAGGTTGGTTGTATTAAACTTTGCCGGTAGTGTGCCACCACGGGAAACTTGTGCATGACAAGTGTTGCACTCAGCTGCAACGTCTTTGTCTGAGTTTAGGGTGAAATATTGCCACACTGTTATCATCAAGCCACCATAAATGTAAATGTTTGGATAGTAATTATACAATAAAGCCGCTACTTTAATCCCATAGCTGTTGCTGATTCGCCTGTGGGTAGCCTGTCACAGAGTACTCTTGTGCCCTGCAGTGCACCGTACATGTGATATGACCTTCTCCTATTCACCTATGAACAGCATGGCTTTGTGTTAGTCCAACATGTATAAAATATGGCTTAAGATGTGACTTTTAGGTTCCCTTGATTTAAAAACAGCAAAGGTTTCTTATGTGGGGCGGGTTTTAGGGCTTGATTATTTTGATAATTGATTAATAATCGGATAGTTATGGAAAAGTAAATGTGTGACGACGTCGTGGACTTTAGGGCTGCAACTAACAATTATCTAAATCTAAATTTGATTGTGTTCATGAATTCCAACATATCATAACCTTCTTCTAATAAATTTAGAAATACCATTAAAAAAATATGTTTAGCTTAAATAACAGGGATATACCAGAGTTTGTGGATTAATATTCCTGGGCTGGATTTATTAGACATTCAGAAGTGCAAAAGGACAGTTTGTGTCAGTTTTCTCAGCTGTTGGTTAATTATGTTACAATTTTATGATATTAATAGAAGCGAAATAAACTGAAAAGCACGAGACTGTAGGATTATTCTGTTCACTTCTCAGCCGAGAATGTGAAGAGGTCCCTTTCTGTCTACTGCTCCAGTTTAAGCATGCTTATATTTGTAAAGTGCTCACGAAGCGAGTTAGTCCTGGTAAAACACATTTACAGAGTCCTGTGTTTTTATCTAAAGTGCTTCCACACTTTGCGTGACTTAAATATATCTCTTCTTTCACCGTTTAACATCATAGTTTAGCGTTAGCCTCTGTCGTTTTTTGAAATGTACTCTCCAACGTGTGACAAAGTTTGTGTCATGTGTGTCACAATAAAAAGCTTAAGACAGACACTTCCTTCAGCTCCTCTGGGGGAATACCGAGGTGTTCCTAGGCCAGCCGAGAGACATAGTCCCTCCAGCGTGTCTTAGGTCTGCCCCAGGGCCTCCTCCCATTATTTATATATTTATATTTATATTCCTATTATATAAATATATTTATATTCCTATTATATAAATATAGTAAAAGTAAAAAAAAAACTAAAAATAAAATAAAATAAACTGAAAAGCACAAGCCTTAAATCTGTGGGGTTTTATTCTGCTCACTTGAATGTGAAAAGGTTCTGTTCTGTCACCTGCTCCAGTTTTACCATGCTTATATTATTCCCGAATCCTGAGTCAAACACTGCACATTTACAGTGTCCTGTGGTTTTATCTTAAATGCTTCCACTCTTTGAATTACCTAAATATATCTCTTCGTTGACCATTAACCTCGCAGTTTGGCTTTAGCCTCTGTCGTGTTTGAAACACGCTCCTCCAACGTGTGGAAACTTTTCTGTCAAGTGACCGAAACAAAGTGCATCATTGGCTGGCTGCCGCTTCTTGTGCTGTAGTGGTGGCTCATTACTGCCCCCTTTTGGGACATGGTGTAAAAGCACATGATCAGTGTGTTACTAGTTAATACCTTGAATTATATATATATGACTGGCGTCCATTATTCGATGACTAAATTAGTTGGCAATTATTTTAATAATCGATTTTAACTGATTTAATCAATAAGTTGTCGCAGCCCTAGAGGGTTTATTACCTATTGCTGTAACTTCGTGGGTGGTGCTTGATGACGTCCTGAAGGAACCGCTCCAGCAGGCTGTGTCCTGATTGGATGTTGCGATGTGAAGAGGCGGGACTTGAGCCACTGTTGGCCAAGCGCACTGCATCCAGGTGTGTCAGACTCGATAGGTGCTGTTCAGACACAGGTACAGGTGAGTTCCATTCATTTGTTCAGAAACATCTACTGTTCATTCAAACACTGCCACCTCACATTAGACTGAACTGGATTCAGACCTGGTTTAGATCTTGGTAGAGAACTCGGCAGAACCCACAGTAGCCCTGCTGCTGAGGCTCTGCCCCCTTGTCACACATCCTCAGCTCAGCGCCCAATCACAGCACATCATGCTGTAACCAACAGCAACATGGTTGTACAGGCTAATGACACCACTGAAGAGAGAAAAAAAAAAGGACAAAAAACATCATCACTAAAAATGCCTTACATGCAATAAACCAAGTGTGAATGAATATACCGCAAAAATATACTAACAAAATATTTTATTGAATTCATAATTTTACTTATATATAAGTATAACCATTAGAAATCAAACTATTTTTGTGTTTAAGGTCTCTCTTTTTCATCCTCCTCTCGTCTCTCTCCTCTAAAACTTTCTCTAGGGCCTAGAGAAAGTTTTAGAGGCCATGTCAGAGGACAGTACTCTGCACAGTCTATTGTAACACTAAACCATTTACCCATAACAATTTACTGTAACTTAATTATTAGCGTGGAGTTTTATTTCCCTGCTCTTCGCTGGACTCTGTCTCAGCCAGGCAGCTCTACGGTGCTTCAGCTCGTGTTCATATGTGCACGCCGCGGCCGCGCACCTCTGAGCGGGTGGGCTGTTCGACTGGAGCGGAGGGGAAGCAGAGAAGGCGTTTTCTGGGGCAGCGCGACGTCTCAAAATTGAATACGAGCGTGACAACGCGAAGAGCTCGGCAGCACCGCCACGGGCCAACCCACCGGGAAAGTTTTTTCTTCTTGAAAACTGACATTAAAAGGATGTACATTTAAACACTAAAAGTACGGAATTAAAGCCGTAATATCATTTTCATTATTATAGAACAAATCTAATAAAAGTGTAATGAGAGCCTAGAATCAAAACAGCTTTGACCTCGCAGCACATTCACATCCAGCTGGGAATTTAAAATAAGGTTTTTATTTGACAAGGACGTACTTTATAGCTCATATTTGAATTTTTTTTGCTTGATCTGTATTTTAAGTTACATTATTTATCCACCTCACACAGTATTTTTCTGACTCCAGCCATAATTTCGACTAGAATATTGCTTGGAGCCAAATGAGTTAGCTGTTGACTCACTGAGGACGAATTAGGACTCTAGCTTTTCTAGCTAATTTGGACTTTGCTGGAAACGTTACAAAAAGTCTCTATTAGCATTCCTTGACAGTGTACATTGTGTTTTTGTACTGAGCAGCACACCGCAGTTAAGCGTTAGCAGCAGGCTAATGTGAGCCGCTGTTTCCTGCGGCTCTTTGCGCCAGTTATTCTGGACTGGATGGATAAATAACTAACAGATGACTCACAGGTCCGTTTTTTTTTTACCTGAACCTCGTTGTGTTGTTGTTTACTTTTTGACAGATCCCCGCGCGCTCTTTTCTCAACAGAGGGTTGCTTCCGGTCCACTTCTTGTTCCACTTTGAACCAACTTTATTCAAAATTGACAGTGACAATGGAGAACCCGTTAGACGAACCATCGACTAGATGGAGGATACGTCTCTAAGCCCGTACTTTCACGGGCTATGTCTCAATTATCTTAACATACATCCTCGTTGCCTTGACTTCTCGCTCTTATCGGAAGCATGAATGTATAATAAGAGTTCTAATAATACATCGAGGATCGGAAGTCACCCTGCGTTCGCCATCTTTAGTCCTGTTACCCGGTTGACGTCAAAATTCAGTTCACTGATACGTTCTATTTTTTTTTTTTATTGAACAAAAATTCAAATACAGACAATTAAAGGTGCAGCATAAATAATATCAATACAAAATTGCAACATAATTAATATCAAGGTGCTGCATAAATAATATCAATACAAAATTGCACTTGAATAAAAGCAAAACATAAATAAGGGACATGAAAAGGAAAGGAAACCAAAAGAAAAGAAAAAAAAACCACCAAAACACCAACAGCAGGAAACACTGCCATGGCACACGGCACGCGTCGTTTACTGTACGGCAACAAGACTTGGACAAATAAAAAAAAAGTATAATATTCAATTGCTCTATTTTATGTTTACAATATTTTTGACTTTATAATTTAAATACAAACTTAATATTATTAACACACGTTTACGGTGCGAATGAAACTAAAAAAATAAAACAATATAGAATGAAAATATAATAATAATAATAATAATAATAATAATAATAATAATAATAATAATAATAATAATAAAACTGACCTGATGTCAACGTTTGTTTCATTTGATGATTGCAGCACAGTCAGTCTTTTACATCACTCTATTTAAAACAAACTTCTTGAGATGGGGCTGTGTTAACATCGTTAAATTAAATTTAAAAAAACTCTGCTGCAGAAACATCACATAGAAGAACGTTATAAACAATTTCTAGCGATTAAAAAAGTTAGTGTTGTTAGACTTAGCGTTTATTGTGAAGTCAGCGCGGGCGGAAATGACTTTGTTTTTAGCGGAACTAAGGTTAACCTCGCGGCGCAATGCAGGTAAGTGATAAAGAGATTTTTTATGATGAAGTTTTTTGGAGTTATAGACCCTTAACTTAGATATTGCGTACATATGTGTATATGTACCAGTTCACGAGGCATTAAAAGGGTTTAAAGGGCGGGAATCAGCTTCAGGATCTGGCGGCTAGTGTTAGCTTCGTTTAGCAACATCGACGGAAACAGTTTAATTCCTGTAATGTTAATCTAGTTTCTTTAATGTCTAGTTGGACCCGTTGGTAGAATATTAGCCTTATACTTGTAGTCCATGGCCGGGATTTTTTCCGTTAGACACAGATAACTCTGTGGTTTAAGCAGTTTTTATAAGAAGAATAAGTATAAAAATCAAGCATAAAATAAAAAAAAATTAACAACAACAAAACAACAACAACGTCAATAATATTACTAGTACTACTATTACTACTACTACTACTACTACTACTACTACTAGGAGTAGTAGTATTAGGATTGTTATTAAGATTGTTATTATTAACCATAATAATAATAAAAAATGAGTGAGAGTTCAACGGAAAGAGAAACAGTTGTTGTAAATGCACCACCAACTCATAGACCCATAGTCCAATATTGACTGGACCATTTTATCTGTAACAGAACTACCATAGCTTTGCATTGCTTCTGATTATTTCAAAGTACAGTCTGACTGAAAATTCAACTACACACCTTATTTCAACCGAGAGAGGCAATGTGTGAATAAGGGCCAAAACAACTTTAAAATTAATGGTTATGAGTAGGTCAATAAGAAACATGCCTCTGTTACCCTGTAATAAGGTTCACACAATGCACTTCAAGATGTATTTCACCAACACTTACTGTAATATGTACAGCCAGGCTTGCAGTATTTAGGATAGAATAGAATATCATCATTGTAACATGCACAGCGAAATTTAAAGTGCTATGTAACCAGTGCATTGTATTAAAAAGCATAAAAAGCTAAAAAGAAGCATAAAAATAAATAATTTAAAAATATGTAAATAAATAGAGTTAACACACAGCCATGTATTTAATCACCTGTCAAATTGCACAATCCCTTATTTTGCTAGCAGCATGTTATAGTTTAGTTCTATTTAGAGTGGTTATTCCTGTGGGTTAGAAGCTGTTCCTTAATCTATTTGTCCTTGTTTTAACTGATCGGTATTGTCTACCTGATGGCAGAAGTTCAAATAGATGGTGTCCAGGATGTGAAATGTCCTTTATTATGTTCTGTGCTTTTTTGAGACAACAGGAGCTGTGTAGTTCTTCCAGAGTAGGCAGAGGGCAGCCGATGATCTTCTGGGCCATGTTAATGACCCTCTGCAGTGCTTTTCTCTGAGCTGCTGTGCAGCTGGTGTACCACACACATATACTTAATGTTAACATGCTCTCCATGGAACAGTGGTAAAAGGACACCAGCAGTGTCTGGGTGATGTTGTCCTTCCTGAGCACCCTCAGAAAGTATAATCTCTGCTGGGCCTTTTTCAGCAGCTCAGAGGTGTTCACGCTCCAGGTCAAGTCCTCCTCAATGTCTCCCAGAAAACGAAAGTCAGCTACCCTCTCCACACAGTCCCCGTGGTGTGAGATCTGTTTTCTTTCTTCTGTAATCTATAACCAGTTCTTTGGTCTTTGAGATGTTCAGGAGCAGGTTATTCTCCCTGCACCACCTTGTCAGTTGCTCCACCTCATCTCTGTACGCTGACTCGTCCCCCTTCAAAATGAGTCCCGCTACTGTGATGTCGTCCGCAAACTGACAATGGTTTTGCTGTGGTAGGCGGGGGTGCAGTCGTGTGTAAAGAGGGTGTAGAGCAGGGGGCTCAGCACACAGCCCTGTGGGGAACCAGTACTGATGCTGAGAACCATAGATGTGTGATTTCCCACTCCAACTCTCTGGCTGCAATCAGTGAGGAAGCTGTAAATCCACATGCAGGTGGAGTGTGGAAGTCCCAGGTCCCCCAGTTTGTCCATCAGTTTGTGGGGGAGGATGGTGTTGAATGCAGAGCTGAAATCAACAAAGAGTAGCTGCACATAGCTCCCTGCTGCTCCAGGTGGGACAGTGCAGCATGCAGGGCGGTGGCTACAGCATCCCCCTTAGACCTGGTCTACAAGCAAACTTTTTGTGGCTGATGAGATCAACCAGTATGTTTGGCTTGTAAAGTAATTGCTGTGTTAATATTGTGGATGTTTTTTGAGCATGAAATCAGAGGAAATGGTTTGCCATGGACACTGGTGTGTGTAAATACACAGTACCAGTAGTCTTTAAAAAAAACAAAACAAGAAAACCATTGTGTGATGAATGTGTTTCTGGTGTAAATGGATGGAGACTATTAATTAAACAGTGACACCAAACTCTTATGCCGTAATATGCTTTTCTTTGTCCAGATACTTCACTGGTCTTTAACGCCTTGCACACAAATCAGATCAGCTCTTTGAGGGTAACAACAGCTTTTGCAGCCTGTGCATTTAAATGATACAATCATTTTGCATGTATAGATTTGTGAATTTATTTTACAAAAGTTTGAATTGAAAATTGAAACACAGATTCTGCTATTTGTGCAAAAACTATTTAAAGAAAGTTAACTCAGTTTTAGTAAGGTTTTGCCGATGGACGATGCCATTGTCCGATGGCTGACAACCATCACGATGCCAGCTAAACATCGTGATGGCAGCCCCGGCCACTAATTAACTGAGCTGTCAAACTATACTTTTGTGTAGGTTACATGTTCAATCACACTGTGAAGATTAAATAAAATAATGTCGCGAATAAAGTAGTCTTTCTTGAAGTGAAGCAGTGCGTGTCAGTCAGCACAATGTGCATATATAGCTTTATGCTGAATGACGCGCTGCTCCTCAATCTTCATGGCAAAAGACCAATGTGCGCAATTTTTATTGTATTTAATCTTTACATTGTATTGTTCTCTTATGGCCATAATTCATGGGGTATTTAAGTTTCAGTTTCAGCGGTTATAGAGAAAATGTGCCCTGTGCGCACACACATATCAGTTAAGTTATTGGTAACTTGATTACAGTGTAGGATGTGCGTACAGTGCGTGCCTGAAGTGTTGTGTACGTGAATGCTGATGTTTATAACATCTGGGAAACTCAAGTACACAGATAAACACATTGAGGAAAAACTTATGTTGTAATTAACACAAGAGAGCGGAACGAAGCCCGTCAGCATTCTGTAATGAAGATTTTCCCGCCCCCAAGACGATGTCATCTTCCATCACAATGTTTCACTGTAGACATCGTCCGATGTCAATTTGGTCAACATCGTTTTTAACTATTGTCTCTCCATAAACTTCTTTGCTGCTTTTTGTTGTTCAGTTTGTCATGTCAGTTATTGAAAGCCTTAACGACTGTTTTGAATTGAATGAGTTTCTTGTATTAATTCCCTCTGTTCTTCCAGGGCTCAGAGAAGAGAACACTGCTAGACTCAAACCTTGTTCAGCTTAAGTCCAAATGTGTGAGAAGTGAGGATAAAGCGTTGCCCACCTCATTATCAGGTGAACAGCCACAATCCCATGTACACTGTGTGAAACCCTCCATGTTACTGACAGTAAGTTGCTGTCTCCAGAGCCCAGCGAAGAGGACAGCGATGGCAGCGAAAACCAGCTGGACCTGGACCTCAGCAGGAAGTCCCGCAGACTCAACCTGACCAGAAGGAATGTTCGCACCATCTTACACGTCAGTAATAAACCTTACCAAGAACAAGACACAAGTAACATCTGTATTTGGGGAGCTGTTTTTGTCTTTTGACTGTCAACATTGCATTAAATATGGGCAAAACATGACTTGCGACATGAAATGAGTGAGTTTCTAAAATGTGGAGAACAGGGGCCATGACCTGGTTTAAAATCCTGCTCTACTGTTTATGTCAGGATTATAGAGCTATGTGTGGGTGTGTGATTTGACAATAGTTGACCGTGTTATGATATGAACTTATGACAATCCGCCAAACTAGAAAAATGGCCTTATCGTACAGGTTATATTTAAGTGATTTCTTGATTCAACAGGTCTGCCAGTAATTAGGCCTGCGTGTGGCTGGTGAAATTGAACTCAGCTTTAAAAAAAAATGTGATTAATCACAGTTAATTAATAACAAAGGGGGCAACTACCTTTCCACATAGGGCTAGGTAGGTAGGTAGGTTTGGATATAGTCATCACTCACTCTTTGTTGCTCTGCAGTGGAAACCCAGGTTGGTTACCTGAACCAAACCATGCTGCCTGGTTGGTACTGGCTTAAAGCTTAAGGAGCATGTTTTGTCGTTGAATCTAATATCACTATCTGCCTTAATCCAACAGTATAGTTTGCTGTGTTGACCCCATTCCATTTATTCTTATGTCCTGTTTGTGGTTTAGGAGGTGATCACTCATGAGCAAGTGGTAGACATGATGAAGGCTGCCATCAGAGACACTCAAGACCTGCCGCTGTTCGTAAGTTGTCGTGCTCTTTGGACATTGTGCTCTGACCTGTTTTAAATGGGTCTGAATTTGAGCCTTGAACTGTCTGTGTTGTGTTGCAGGAGCCGAAAATGACCCGGTCCAGACTGAAGCTGGCTGTTGAGCAGGGACAGGTGACTAAGCTTCTAGAATGCACCTGTGTCCCATATAGATCCAGTGTGTTTAATAATTTTATGTGTTTTCAGAAGTTAAACTGGAGCCTGTCTGCCGTCGGTTCCTCCAACAGAGTAAGCCAGTGTTTCTAACAAAGCCCTCAATTTGTTTGGATCATGTGTAATACATGTCTGTGATTGGCTGCAGAGTTCTGGGTTTGTGGACATGAAGCTGGAAGAGGAAGAGGACTCCTCTGATGAAGAATACTGTCCCAATGAGGATGAAGAGGACGACACCACTGATGAGGTGTGGCATAAACACAATAATAATCACACATGTTTCTTCCACTCTTACAAAATAACATAACTTAGAGTGGAACTTTTATTTAAACCAGACAGAACCTGATGAAGCATTGTGACCATGCAACTTGTTATTGGCAAAAATTAATGAGCGCCTTTTTCAAATATTTCTTAAATGTGTTTTATGCTGTTTATGGACATTGATTACAGGTTTTTCCTCTTCAGTGCAACTTTATAAATACAAATACCACTTTATAAATATATATATATAAATTTTAGGGGAAATGCATTTGTTATATCTCTTCAAATGAGGTGATTCAGACTTCATCTGCTATAGACTGATTGATTGGACAGTCTTATGGCAGATGAAGAAGGAGTTCTTGAGATATTGCGTCCTGCAGCTGTCATGTTGTTCAATGCAGGGTATGGTCTATGGTCAGTATAGCATCCGTCCTGTTGTGTGGTTGTTGTTTGAATCTCCAAACTAACTTAACTGATGCCTATAGTTGAATCAGCCCTCTCCATTACTTGCAAGCTGCCACACCCAGTATTTTGTTGGGAATTTTAAAACATAATGACTCTAAATATCAGCTCATCTCTTAGACACCACTGCTCAGAGTTGATAGAGGCTCAAGGTAAACAGGCTACAAATGAAGCGTGTGTAGTTTGCTGATTAGGATGAACAGGGCTGAATGGGAGAGCAGCTGCTCTATTAACGCATTTTAATTGATATTGCCCAAAAGCATCACTCTTCTTTTCCTGAACTCTGGATGAACAAACACCAACTTCACAAAGAGAGTTGTGAATTTTATTTGGAGAGAAGCAAGCTCACTATAAAAAGTTTTTAGCTCTGTCCTATTTCATTTATAATAAAGTTTGGTTTTTTTTAATTTTAGTTAGTTTAGTCTTTATTTGTCCTGGAGCATGTACAAATACATTAATCTCAGAAGGAAAAAAGATGCTTTTTTACCAGATTTAGCTTCAAGCTACTTTACATCTGCAGTCCCTGGGCAGGTGAGCACAACAATAAAACATTTCAGAATACAAAATTAACATTAATTCATGGTTAAAATACTTGTTACTATTCATTGCCAAGCTACTCCCTGAGTTCCTCATTACTTAAAATATTTATATAAATAAAGTAAATCATTTCATCACTAACAATAACCACTAAAAATACTTACAATATATCTGTTTCATAATCAAACAGGTGAACTTAAAAATGTAAAACATGACAGGAAATATACTTTTTTCTAGGTGTGCCAATGAGGGCACTGTACATCAATAGCAGTAGCCACATATATATATATATATATACAGTATATATATATATATATATATATATATATAGTATATATACAGTATATATATATATATATATACAGTATATATATATATATATATATATATATATATATATATACACACACACAGACTTACATACATATACGCAATAAACAGTTCATCAAGAATCTAACAATCTAAGCCCCAAGTCCAGCCCTACTAACCCTAATCAAAAGAAGTGTTATTTGTTTAATGTTTACATACCTGTTTGCTCAATAGCTATTGTTTTAGCCCATGGGAGAAAGTGTGGTAGTTGGTACATGTTGTAAGCTCACCTGGTAGTGAGTTCCAATTTTTGTCCGCAGTAAATGAAAAAGAACATTGTCCCATTGCAGTACGTTTGAGAGGGATGGTCAGATCGGAATTTACAGATGAACCAGATGTTCTAGTCGTTTTGTCAGAGTGAAACTGAAAAAACTCTCTTAATGGAGGAACACTATTGTGCAGGGTCCTAAAAAGCAGACACATTTCAGAGTAATAGATCATATTATCAACATTTTGTATCTATTTAATATTTTACAGTGATGGTACTTTTTTTTTATCAAATACTTTCAAAGACTGTTTAAAAAGTTTTGTCTTTGTATAGACAATTTTTGGTCTCAAATTTGTATCTGTTGTTTGTAGGTAATATCCATCTGCTACAACTATCAGGCTAAAAAAATTTGATTGTCTGCGTTTTCTCATTTAATCTGTTCCCTAGCCTTTCCTCAGCGATGGCGACAGTCTGGCGTCTCCTCCAAGAATGTACCTGTGCTCTCCACCTAAAGCAAAACAGAGCTCGCATCATCCCAGGTTTAAACCAGAGGACTCCGCAGACTCCTTTTGTGCTACACTGCTCCCTTCTGACCACACCCACTTGACAGACTCTTTCCTGGAGAGACTCAATGCTGTGGAGGAGGAGTTAAACTCTAGCCCTGCTTACTTCTACCAGGTAAACATATATGGCCAGGTAACCACTCCATACTGTGTGGATGAGCATGTCTGAGATTTTCTTGTCAACTTCTTGTGCTCCCTTTCTTCAGGTGGAGGAGTCCTTGGCCTGTCGCACTCGCTCAAAGCTCCCTCTGGTAAATGTTCCTATAAATCGTTTGGAGGCTGAGCTTCTGGCCCCTGACATCACAGCTGACATGTACTCAAGCCCCACCCACCAACTCCATGACCCTCACTGGATGCAATGGCTGCAAGGCCTGGTGGCCCCTGACAATGGCGGTGAGGTTTTTCTTGGATTTCAAGAGATTATTGATTGTGTTGATCAGGTTTTATTTCATTTGTGTTCAATTTGTACGATTTGAAGAATTTGTTGTTTCAATTTAAATAGATGAGATGAATCTGTAGAGGTTTCAGTGGTTTAATTCAGCAGTAGAGATGGACAATCCCTGTCTGACACAATGTCATGTCACTTTTTCAGAAGAGGCAGAGGATGAGGACGACCCTGAGTACAACTTCTTGGAAGATTTGGATGAACCAGATCAGGAGGACTACAGGACAGATCGAGCCGTTCAGATTACCAGTAGGACATATACCACCATGTTTTAAATTTTTTTGTTCTGATGCTCTGATCACAGTAGTCTTAACCTTGGGGAACAGCTAGATTTTTGTGAGATTTTAGAGTTAACAGACTCACACAGTTCCACTTTCTCCCTCTCAAAGGTCTGTGTTACTCATCAACCCACAGCTGGTTTAGACCAATGGCTTTGTGAACATACAGTAGATTGATTGATTGATTGATTTATAGGCAGCAAAAAACATTTCCAACATTTATCAATGTTTAATTAGCTGCCTGTTTCTTAATTTTTAAAAATCTTTTTTGACATCGCTGTCTACTAATGGGAGCGCGCCTTTTTACCGGAAGCAAACTATGATTGGCCAAAAAAATCATGTCTTAACCTAACCTACCACTTTTTAAAACTAACATATCCTACTCCATTACATTCAGAAACATTAAGAACATGGATCCATCAGTTCTATGCTCTGCAATTAATAACCTCCCTAGCAACAACCATTTAACCTCCAGCGATGACCTGGTATCACATTACAATAACGGACGCCATCACCTTCTGGATAACCGGTCACCTTCACCTGCACTGCACCCTGATAAACTCCCGAAGTCCACCAACTAGAATCCGTATGCCTCTGTCTTGAGTGACTTTCAAGCAAAACCGGGCTCAGTATTCATTAATACCATTATCACCTTCTGAAATATAAATTAGCTATATCCAATGCCAAATCTGCTTATTAGGCCCCTCTCATTCAAACAGCTGAAGGAAACACAAGGACTTTGTTCGCCACACTCAACCACATCATACAGCCCCCAGACACTATTCCCTTTCATATGTACTCCACCGCCGACTGCAATTTATGAACTTTTTCACATCCAAAATTGAACGTTCACCAACAATTTCCATCTCCTTGCCATACCCTTGAGTATTAATATTGCCCCATACATACTCCAAAGTCCTCCACCGGCAAATATGACCAACTCCCTCCCACTGTCCCCTCTCATGACTGACCTTGTACACTCAGCACTTAGCTCTGGTTTTGTTCCATTACCCCTTAAAACTCCAAAAAACAATTCTCAAAAAACCTGGTGCTGATTTGAATAATCTCAAGTCTCAGTCAAATCTCAGTCTGGCTTTACAGCACAGCGATAGCCCTCATTAAAATCACTAATTACCTCCTCATTGCAGCAGACTCTGTGCTTCTCACAGGACACACATCACATCTTAAGCGCTTAGTTTCCATAGGTATCAGTAACAGCTCTTTCCTGGTTTAACTCATACCTCTCAGATTGCACACAGTTTTTCTAAAGAAAGACTTTTCATTACCGAACATCCCTGGTCAACAGTGAAATGGTAAATGCCATGTATTAATATAGCGCGTTTTACACCTTTCTTGGGCACCCAAAGCAGTTTACATCATGCCTCCTTTCACCCCTCCTTGACATTCACACCTGGGGCAGACAGAGAGACAGGCTGTCATACATACGGCGCTCACAGCCGTCTCCTACCTCCACAATCACTCCCATTAATTCCTCATTTACCTTCTTACTCTAGGCAATATTTTCAGAAAACATGGTATCAACTTACACTGCTACGCAGGACCACCCAGCTCCTCCAAACCCACTGCCACACTTCCTGCTTCATCCCTCCCCGACTGCCTCCATGAAATCAAAACATGGTTTTCTCAAATCTTTCTCCAACTCAATTGCAATAAAATAGAATTTCTTATCATTGGCACAAAGTCCACAATCCCAGAAAACAACAATTTTTCATTAAGAATTGACAACTCCACTATACCCCCCCTCCCCTCAGGTTTAGAGTCTGAGTGTCATCCTAGACAGCACTGTCTCCTTCTTAACTCACATAAACAGCATCACCCGGTCTGCCTACTCCCTCATCCGCAACATCAACCCCCATCGCCCCTCTCTCACCCCAACAGTAACACCATACTGGTTAATACACTCGTCACACCCTGATTAGTTACCTCTCTACGTTTTACCACAAAATCCCTTCATAAACTCCAAGTGGTTCAGAATTTAGCTGCCGGCATCATTTTCAGAACCCTATCCGCATAGCACATCACCCCCATTCTCAAACAACTCCTCTGGCTCTCCATCAGCTCCTGTATTGATTTTTAAATCCTATTTTAACAGTCAAAGCCCTCCATAACCTCGCTCCCTTCTGCCTCACAAACCTCCCTATACGCTTTGGTCCTCCTCAGTCTGTCCACCACGAGACTTAGAGCCTTCAGCTGTTTCGCTCCCAGGCTCTGGAATGCTCTCTCAGAACACAACATTTATGGTTACTTTCAAATCACACCCAAAAACGTACCTTTTTACACTTGTTCCCAATACCTGATCCTTACCGTCTAGAAATAAAATGATTTTTTGATGATTATATTAATCATGATTATTATTATAATTTACATTGTGTGTTTCAGAGAAAGAAGTCAACAAGCTACTAGAGGAGCTCTTTGAGACGGTATGTACTCCTTTTTCTCCAACAAGAAATAAACAGTTTTTGGTGTGATCAGGTTTTAGATTGATTTGGACATGTTTTAGTTACATTTGACAGGGTATTAAATTGTCTGTTCAAGTTTTATGTGGGACTGATTTTAACACATTATCTCCACATCAGCTCCAGGACCAGGCTGTAGAAGAAGAGGAGCCAGAGGAGTTGGGGGAACCTGAAGAAGAGGAATTAGATCAGACTGGACCTCAGTTTAACATTCCTCAGGCACTACGGTAACAGGAGTTATGGGATGTTAATGTACATACACATACACCCTGCTAAAGCTGCTGATACATACGATTTTATTTACTCAATATTGTAACCCTGTTACGTTCAGAGCTAAAAGTCTTGTGAGAAACAGATGGGAACTAGGCAAAATGGGACTAGTAAGTAATTGTCCTCCCATTTGGATGGAGCAGCAGAGTGGTTCTGTCTCTATTTGGGAGGAAGAGCAGCTCCTCTAAAGCTCACCACCTTCTTCATTATGATCGTTTCAAAAAGAGTCAGGCTTAGAGGAAACACTGCTCTGCTGCAGTCTCCTAAGACCTCACTTCATTCCCTATTTACTCTCTACTCACTATATTCACTATTGTGAGTGTACCGTTTATCTGAGATTATCCAAGAAGACTAGTAGAGTTTCTGGGAATTAATTGTCCACCAACTCTAACCTGAATAGAATTATTTACAGAAAAACTGGCACAGCTCTTCATCAAACCAAAACTGTAAAGAGGTATTAGAAATGTTAAGAGTGGGGAATGTTAATGATTCTTTTGGAGGTAGAGTGTAGAGACTCTGGATTTTGAGTTCACTGTGTGATCAGTAGTACTTATCTCCAAAGAATTTGTAGCTGAAGTGATAAATATTGTGTTATTTGTTTCTGCTACGCTCTGGTAGTTAGTTGAAAAATTTTCCCTTTAACCTTTTCACATCAGGTCAAAGACTAACAACTTTGTTTTTGTCTGAAAACATGGGTCTGAATGTCACTCAGGCTCAATTCATATTTTTGTTGATTTGCAGAATTTCCCAGTTCCACTCAGTTTGAAGTATAGTCCAGCTCCAGTTTGACTAAGCTGTTTTAGTACAAACTTCATTTGTTTGTGACTTACAAACCATTTTATGTTCTGTCTTCCTTCTTTGGTCCTTTCTTCTTTCCTTTCTTTAGCCTTGAAGCTCCTTTAACTTCAGTGCTAACAGAGCAGCGGAGGAATGTGAGGAGGCTGAACCAGAGTCAGAGAAAAGCCCTACAGGACACCACCAACACCAGCCAAAACCAGGCTCTAAACCAGCTCATAATCCAGGACATATACCATGGTCTGAACCAGGACCAAGTGGCCCAGGATCAGGTGACTCACAGTCATGTGGCCCAGCTGGTTTTGTTGCCAGGAAGTGTTGGTCCAGCTCTACACCTGAACCACAGTCAGAAATTACTTCTGCAGCAGCAAATACAGCAGGTAAGAAGAATAAAGGTAGTCTGAGTTGGACCCCTTCAGGGGGTTGATAGGTACAGTGGTGTGAAAAAGTGTTTGCCCCCTTCCTGGTTTTTGCACATTTGTCACATTTAAATGTTTCAGATCATCAAACAAATTGAAATATTAGACAAAGACAACTCAAGTAAACACAAAATGCAGTTCTTTTTTTAACGAAAAAAAAGCTATACAAACCTACCTAGACCTATGTGAGAAAGTAGTTGCCCCCCTAGCTAAATCATAAATTAACAGATAAGAAACAAATTTATTGACATCTATCATTCTGGAAAGGGTTACAGAGCCATTTCTAAAGCTTTGGGGCTCCATCCAACCATGGTGAGAGCCATTATCCACAAATGGAGAAATGGTGAACCTTCCCAGGAGTGGCCGGCCTACCAAAATTACCCCAAGAACACAGCAACGACTTACACAAGAAGTCAACAAGAGCCCACAACAATATCTACTAGAACTGCAGGCCTCACTTGTCTCAGTTAAGGTCAGAGTTCATGCCTCAATCATGAGAAAGAGACGGGGCAAAAATGGCATCCATGGCAGTGTTCCAAGAAAAAAAAAACACTACTGACCAAAAAGAACATAAAGGATCGTCTTACTTTTGCCAAAAACATCTTGATGATCCTCAAGACTTTGAGGAAAATATTCTGTAGACTGACGAGACAAAAGTTGAACTTTTTGGAAGGTGTGTGTACTGTTACATCTGGTGTGAAAGTAACACAGCATTTTAGAAAAAGAACATCATACCAAGAGTCAAATGTTGTGAAGGTAATGTGATAGTCTGGGGCTGCTTTGATGCTTCAAGACCTGGACGACTTGTTGTGATTGATGGAACCATGACTTCTGCTCTCCAAAAAATCCTGAAGGAGAATGTCCATCCATCAGTTCATGACCTCAAGCTGAAGAACAATTGAGTTCTGCAGCAGGACAGTGATCCAAAACACACCAGCAAGTCCACCTCTGAATGGCAAAAAAATAAATAAACAAAATAAAGGTTTTGGAGTGGCCTAGTCACAGTCAAGACTTGAATCCGATTCAAATGTTAAGACATGACCTTAAAAAGGTGGTTCATGCTCCCTCCAATGTGGCTGAATTAAAACAATTGTGCAAAGAAGAGTGGGCCCAAGTTCCTCCACATCGATGTGAAAGACAGTCATTGCCAGTTATTGCAAACATTTGATTGCAGTTATTGCTGCTTAGGCTGGCACAACCAGTTATTAGGTTAGGAGGCAACTAATTTTTCACATAGGGCTGGTAGGTTTGGATAGCTTTTTTCGCTTAATAATAAAAACCTTAATTTAAAAACTGCATTTTGTGTTTACTAGTGTTGTCTTTGACCAATATTTAAATTTGACTGATGATCTGAAACATTGTGTGACAAACATGTCAAACAATAAGAAAGCAGTAAGGGGGCAAACACTTTTTCACACCACTGTATATCCAGGTATCAGGTTTTGTGTGTGCGTATCAGGATTTGTGTGTGCGTATCAGGTTTTGTGTGTGCGTATTACGATTTGTGCAAGCGTATTTAAATTTGTGTGTGAGTATTACAATTTGTGTGTGCGTATTACAATTTGTGTGTATGTAAAATGATCATATTGTAAAAGCAAATAAGCTAAAAAGTTCTAAGTCCTATGCACAAAGCTCTAATTACACGCAATACTTTTGCTACAGTCCTGCCATGTCAGATCTGTGTGTCCATGTTTTGATTCGTCTGTAACTAAAAGTTCTTTTGCCCTGAGTTTAGACTTACAGGCTGTGGACTGTATATAATGTGCAGCATATTTAATTAGTGTAATTAATGTGTAGTTTAAGGAAATTGACAAGATTACGTATAATAAAATACAGTAAATGTTGTTATAGAATGTGAAAAAAAACTTTTTTATTATTATTGAATTAATACCTATAATAAAATGCTGGTTGTTAATTTACAAACACTGTAAGATAAATTTAGACTTTTGTACATTATATATATAAAAAAAGAGGGGTTTTTTTACACTGTAACTGTAATTTCATAATAAGTAATGGCGAAATTGCATGACATAAGGAGATCATAAATCATCATAGTTCATAGTGTTTTTATGTATTGAGTGGAAAGAAAGAAACTGTTTAATACATATTTCCTGTTCACTAAGTCCCTTATTTTTGTTGTTCATTCCCAGCATGTTCAACTTTTGACTCAGGTCCACCTCCTAACAAAAGGAGTCGAGGCCCTCAGCCATGAAGCTAACCTAACCAAACACTTTCTGGTAAATATTCAGCATACAGTTAAGTTTTAGATAAACTTGATCTGATTTTAGCTTGATTCAGAGTTTTTATTCTATTTGAAAAAGTTTAAGATGACGAACTTATTTTACTGTGAGTCTGTCAGTTTAATTTAGTTAGATTTTTTTTTTGGGGGGGACAGAATACAACAGGCTTTAGTTAAATTCAAGGTTTTAGCTGGATTTGAACAGGTTTTATTGAATTTGACACGTCTTTTTTCTGCAGGTGGAGTTGGACCAGTTTTCTCATTGTCCAAGTAGTCTGTCTGCCAGTAGTTTCAAAGTGTGTAACCTTCAACCTGCACTGGACTTGATAGAGGAGCAGCTGATTGACACAGACCCTGCTTCTCATAGATCCTCTTTGGGCTCTACTGCTGTTTATGCTGCAGCTTCCTCTGCAGCTTTGACTGCTGCTAGTGCTGGGTCCAAACGCTGGCTGCCCTCCATGACACCAGCTACTAACAGTAAGAATCTGAAAATCCCTGTAAAAAGAGACACAAAATTAAAGTGAGATAGTGGATATGTAGAATAGGGGAACATTTTTAATCAGTTTTGGTGAGCTGTGGTTGAAGTGAATTTGGTCTATTTGTTATACTTCATCAGAGAACAATGTAGTGAACTTTCAAGGTTTGTCTGTGTCAACACCCCATGCAGGTCATGCCTTTCCTCTGCTTCCTGCCACATTGGCCTGGCTTTTTGCCACTCGACCTGTCTTCCTGTATCCAGAACTACTTCCAGTGTGCAGCCTAAACCCCGCCTACCATGCTCCTCGGCAAAGAAAGGGCTATACTCAAGGAGAGGACGGGTAGGTACTTGTTTTGTTTTTTTATCTGTATAATTTTCTTTAATTTCAGTGTCAACAAGAGCCATTGTCTCCATATCCCTTAATTGCGACATTGTCTGCAACAAAAAGTTCTCTGTGCATGTTTGAAAAGTCAGACCAAAAGATAATAGCTAATATAATATAGATAATAGACCTGAGATCTGTATTTGTAATAGGACTAGTAATTGTCCTCCCGTTGGGATGGAGCAGCAGAGTGGTGCTGTCTCTGTTTGGGTTGGGAGGAAGAGCAGCTCCTCTAAAGCTAACCATCTTCTTCATTAAGATCTATTCAAGAAGAGTTTGGCTCAGAGGAAACATTGCCTTAACTTGATTTACAAGGGTCAAATTTTGAGTAGGCTGTTTATCTGTGATTATCTAAGAAGACTGGTAGATCCTGAGAATTAATTATCCACTAACTGTAACCTGGATTGCCTTACACCTTGGCCTTCCAAAGGAAGGGATAAGGGTTAGAGTTATGATTATACCCCTTAGAAATGAGACACCACTACACCTAGGTAGAGAGGTGTGTGGCTACAAGTGACAACTATGTTCTCCTGTAAGTATATGGTCTGGTTGCTGAAGGGAAGCGGATAAATCCTAGTAACAAGAACTTGAAGTGAACACCACTAAGTGGTGTTTTAACACTGGGAAACACTAAGAGGCAAGGAAATGACTCAAGCACAATCACAATACACATTAAAGGAGACCTATTGAACCGTATTTGAAAATCAGAACTAGCACTGAAATTGGACTTTGGGCCACATTCTCCAGTGTCAAACGAAGTAGAAATCATATCATATTCAGATGTGCCATTGAAATACAGCCACAGAAATGATCCCATATCCAAAAAAATTTTGTAACCTGACAATTTGACCCAAAAGCAGAGGGGATCATAGTTAGGGTAAAGGCTGTATTCGTATATGTACGGTACAGTGAAGGAACAATACAAGCTATTTAGCTGTGATTTGATTGATGTTAAGGCAAAGGCTAAACAAAGGCAAGACAAACTTGAAAATCCCATAAGAATTATAACATGACTGTGCAGGAGTTACAAAATATGTCTAAAAACAACCAGATGTAACAAGTCAGACTGTGGACCCATTCAAATAAATACTGTGGTAATTTTCTGAATACTGGGGTAATCCTCTGACCACATAATCACCGTCCCCCACACAAACACATAAAAAGAAGACGGTCACAGGATACATGCAATTATTTAATTTTCTTACCAGCTTGTGTCCCCTCCAAAAAAGGTTGGTTAAAACTGGTGAGGGTGAGAACTAGGAACTTTTAGTAGCCACGGTCAGTTCAAAGGGTTCAGGATTCCCCATTCCACTTGGAAAGGATGGCGAGGAGCCCACTTTACTCAGTGACATAGTTCAAGACGAAGAAGAGGAGCTTTTACTGTCTGATCTTTTTTGATAAGTACTTGAGTCCAGTGTAGACATAGTGTTTCAGGATGTCACCTCATTTTCCCAAGTAAAAGCCCTCTGAGATGTAAAAAAGTACTTGCCCTCTAACTGGTTGTGCCACCCACAGCAGCAATAACAGCATTCATATGTTTGCGATAACTAGCAATGAGTCTTTCACATTGCATTTGGACCCACTCTTCTTTGCAGAATTGTTTTTAATTCAGCCACATTGGCCCTGAGCTGCCTTTTTTAAGGTCATGTCACAGATTCAAGTCTTGACTGTGACTAGGCCACTCCAAAACCTTTATTCTGTTTATTTTAAGCCTTTCAGAAGTGGACTTGCTGGTGTATTTTGGATCCTGCAGCAGAACTCAATTGCGCTTCAGTTTGAGGTCACGAATAGACAGACGAACATTTTTTTTCAGGATTTTCTGTTAGAGAGCACAATCAATCACAGGGATTCGTCCAGATCCTGAAGCATCAAAGCAGCCCCAGATCATCACGCTACCTTCACCTAATTTGACTGTTGGTATTATGTTCTTTTTCTGAAATGCTGTGTTACGTTTACACCAGATGTAATGGGAAACATACCTTCCGAAAAGTTTTGTCTGTCCGCAGAATATTTCCCCCAAAGCCTTGGGGATCATCAAGATGTTTTTTGGCAAAAATGAGCCTTTATGTTCTGTTTGGCCAGTAGTGGTTTTTGCCTTGGAACCCTGCCATCGATGCCATTTTTGCTTGTCTTTTTCTTATGGTTGAGTCATTAACTCTGACCATAACCAAGATAAGTGAGTCCTGCAGGTTTTAGATGTTGTTATGAGCCCTTTGTGACCTCTTGGATAGGTCGTTGCTGCGCTCTTGGGTAATTTTGGTAGGCCGACCACTCCTGGGAAGGTTCACCATTTCCTCCATTTGTGGATAATGGCTCTCACAGTGGCTGGATGAAGTCCCAAAGCTTCAGAAATGGCTGTGTAACCCTTTCCCGATAGATGTCAATTACCTTGTTACTCATCTATTAGGTATGCAGAGACAGGTTCTCTGGATGAGTTCTCGACTGTTCTGTGGAGGGGAAAAAAAACCACTAAAAATGGGTTTAAATCTACACGGTGATGCAACACTGCATGCTACACATTGGTCACTAGAAATCAGGTCCCTGAGGAAGCCTGGGGGCCGTGGGTCAAATACAGGAACTGCATGTGGGGGGCACGCATCACTCCCTTTTGATGATGAATAAAAGCCTAGTCAACCACAGATTCTATGACACTGAAGCTAGGTTTAAGGAACGCCATTTGCGCCCAAGGTGCCTATTGAGTACGATAACCAGGCACAACCTACAGGTACTATGACCAGGAGTATTGCACACCAGTGGACCAAAAAGGGTGCTACAAGTATGGCTTTTTCACTGAAAAACATTGGCAGGAGGTCCAGAATGCACTGGCGGAGCTTACTTATATGTGTAGACTGAGCCAGGTAATATCTGAAAGCAGTTGTAAGTTGGGCCAGATGAGGGGATGAATTGCACAAAATTCATGAGAGGGACAGTTTGGAAGGCTGCAGTGATGCGCCCAACCTTCAGCCATATTACCCTAACAGAAATCCACCACGGCCAACAGATGAATGGGCTTGGATGTTCTGGTACGATTTCCCCATATCCTATCAATCCTGGGACACTAGAAAAATGAGATGGCAGCATGAGAACTCAGCTACCGACTAAACTACCTATAATCACCCTGTTTTTTCCAGGATATTTACTGTGTACGTGTTTTAGTGTGCGAGAATGCCAGGGTGAGAAGAAAAGGGCCCTAGTAAGGGATTAAAAAGCAAGAAAAGAGACTTAGACATCATTTGTTTTTCTTGTCTATTTTCTTTTTTTTCTCTCAATAGACTATGTGAGAGTAGGTTGTGCTCCTTAAACATATATTTCTGACTTGATTTAGCCCGTTTAATCACTAGGTAGTCAGTCTACAGAGTTCAAATGACAGCCACCAACACTAACATTCTGAGGGGGGCCTTGCCACATGTTGGCCGAAATACACCCCTACTCAAGAGGTCATGGCATAACCTCTTTGTTGGAAGCCTTTAATTTAGTTAAGCATGTGGGTGGTTCAGTGATGGTTTGAGCTGCAATATCATGGCATTCCGTAGGTCCAATACTTGTGCTAGATAGGCACATCACTGCCAAAGACTACTGAACCATTCTGGAGGACCATATGCACACGATGGTTCAAACATTGTACCCTGAATGTGGTGTAGTGTATCAGGATGATAATGCACCAATACACACAGCAAGACTGGTGTTAGAGTAGTTTGATGAACATAAAGGTGAAGTTGAACATATCCCATGGCCTGCACAGTCACCAAATCTGAATAAGATTAAGCTACTTTGGAGTGTTTTGGAGGACCAAGTCAGGAAATGTTTTCCTCCACCAGCATCACATAGTGACCTGGCCACTGTTCTGTAAGACTGTAGGACTTCTGAATCTGTCATTGCCAAGACGAACTGATGCTGTATTGGCTGCAAAAGAAAGCCCTTAACCATACTAATAAATGATTGTGGTCTAAAACCAGGCGTTTTAGTTTCATTGTCCAACTCCTGTAGGAAACCATAGAGGGAAAAGACCATTTATTAAAAATGCTACTACTATATCCAACTTTCAACAAGTCAGCCCTCAGCTTTACTTCACTGAACGACTCTGTTGTTGCAGAGTTTGTAACACCAAGAGCTATGTGAGGAGTGCCTGTGCTGCAGAGCTGCTCCACTCGGTCTTAGTGCTAGCTATCTTTGAAAACACCTCATATTCATTGACGTGACTCACCATTAAATCTCTGATGAGGTTTGTGGTGTTTTATGTTTTTGGTTGCTTTCCGCCATGGGGGATTTCCTTGTGACAAATGTTGCAAACAGCGGGTAATCAGCAAGTAAAAGTCTCGCGTGTTTTGCGTCATTTGATCAAAATTGTAAGCCATTAATGGCCAGTCACGATTGGTGTCTGGTTGATTGGAGCACCCCTAATAATTTAGCTTCTTGTTTAACTTTGATGGCTTTATTTGTTCTGCCTGTAGTTCATCTCTTGCCTGCTCTTTTGCAGCCTGATTGTTCTGGGTCTGAAGCACTTTGAGGGTAGTGTCGATCGTGAGCAGCTGATCACTGACTTCCTGTTGTGTAAGAAACGCAGGAACATCATGAAACACATCCGAGAGATGAGCAGCTCCAGAGCACCTCCTAACATCATCAAGGTGAGTCATAAATGTCCTTATTGGTTTAACGAAGATTTTAAATGCATTTAAACCAATTTTAGTTTGTTTTAAACAGGTTTTGCTGCATTTGAATGGGTTTAGGCAAGGCATAGGACAATAAGCACTTTCACGATAACCATGATCCTGATAAATTCTTTTAATACACAGTGTCATCTGCTGAATAATTACAGGCAGAATAGAGACTTTTAATGAAAATAAGTTAAAGCATCGTTAAAAAGGCTGTATAGGCAATGAAAAACAAACCTGTTAAGTGCTGCTGCTCTATATTTTAAATCACTTGTTGTATCCAAATGAACAGATGAGGAACAGCAACAGTTTGAACAACTTATTCATTTGAATTTGTTTATTTATTTTGAATTATGTCTATTTATGGTATTATATGACTGAATAAAAACATTTACTTCTGCCCAATTTACATGGAAAATAAAAGCATTCAAAGCAGTAACCAGACCGTTATATATTGATATTTTTTCTTACAGTTATACTGCCAAAATCTTATATTGTCCCATCCCCAGTTTAGACCCAGTCTTTCTGTGTCTACAGTGTTTTCTTGCATCCAGTGTTGTCCCTCCGTTGCCTGTGGCTTGTTCCAGAGTGGATCCCTCAGACCAGCGACCCCCAGTGGACAGAGACTGCAGCCACTCTCCAAATTGGCTCAAGGTCTGTGTTTAAAGAGAGGTCGTGTCCACAACCAGCCAGTTGTCCCTAACCCTGTGTAACAGTGTAAAAGGTTACATACTGTGAGCTCAGTAGCCAATGGTTCGGGACACAACAAGACTGTTTTTTGATGTTGTTAAAGGTCCTATATTATACTATTTTGAACATTATACAGTGCATTTTGGATACATTTAGGTTACCATATCACGTTTTGCAACATGAAGCACACAATAATTATCTTATACAAGCGGTTTAGATGAGCTCTCATCATGAGTCCAAAGTGAACGGTCTGATTTGGCGCTGTCACTTTAAGGCTCAGCTCTCCCGTGTTGGCTCCGCCCACTCATGATATCACGCTAGCAGAAACAGACTAAAGTAAACACGGCACATCGTAGTAATAACTTTTTCAGCAATGGCTTTGAGAGTAACTGAGCCGTATATCTTCGACCCAGAGTCTGACTCTGAGTTCGAAGAACATGAGCAAACACAAAGACCTTGAAGGCTTCTACAAGATGTTTCTGCTTGGTAAATGAGAAATTATTTATTGTGTATGTTTCTATGGTGTAGCCCGTAGCATAGCGCGTGCTAACTGCCTCTGTTTATAGGTGCACATGTGGAAATGGCCGTACAATGCCTACTGAAGTTGAGAATGTATGCTGCCTGGAGACTCGTAAGGTAGCTGTGTAGCCTAGCAATATGTAGAGCTATGCTGTAATACTTGTTAGTAATACGTGTTGCTGACAGTAAGTAAGCTAACACAGTAGCAGCGATGCTTCTTTGTGTCTGAGCTGCAGAGCACGGCACTTGTTGACAGTGCAGGAGAGAGGGGCTGGAGGAGTATGGGGGAGTATGGGGGAGCACTTCCTGGAGAGGAGGGGTTTACTTCACATATTGACGTCATTGCGTGAAACAGCTTGTTGAAAGGACTGTAGCTCAAACTAAATAAATTACTCAAACATACGCGAATGAAACAAAACACAACTTTGGGTATGTGTTTGAGGTAGAAACAACGTTAGAACATGGTTAAAAGCTCAGAAAAGTCGATTTAGCATAATATGGGACCTTTAAGCATGTAATACTGGTGCAAATGTAAACAAATATTTGCTAAACTCTGCTGATGCTACATGGCCCCATGTGAAAAAGCCATTGCCCCCCTTCTTAAATCATAAATTTACTGTGATTAATCAAATTTTTTTGGGAAATTTTGTGGACTTTCAGGTGTGAAAACATCATTAGTGGCACTGCTCACAGTGAGGCTCAGTGATAATTTATTGTTGAATCTTTTTTTTTGCCTTGCCCTAGGGTGGCTATTTTATATTGATCTAATCAAGCTATGGTAAGGTAATGTTAGTGATTTTAGTAAATCACCAACTGCCTGTGTGGATCAATAGTGTTGCATCACCGTGTAGATTTAAACCCATTTTTAGTGTTTTTTTTTCCCCTCCACAGAACAGTCGAGAACTCATCCAGAGAACCTGTCTTTCTTCCTCTCCTCCGAGTTATCCTCCATGTCTACCCTTTGGCTGCACCCTGAGGCTCCACCCCCACTGGCTTGCTAAGGCCCGTCCCCTGCCACCACAGCAACAACGCCGTCTGTTTACACTTGCTCACAATGCTGCATTAATGCCCCTTGCCAAAAAACATGAGTGTCTTGAGCAGGAAACTGTAAAGACACAAACACGAGTGGAACAAAATGGACAAAACGATGGGAAAGATGAGAAAAATGGCACAGTATGTCTAACTCTCAGTGAAGCAAAAGTACTAACTTCAGGTGAATTACCCAAAGAGAACCAGTCTGATGACATCTTGTTTTCTAAGCACAACCAGGTTCTACTTTTAAATTCTGAGCTAAATTCACAGAAGCAAAACTTTATTCCTTTGCTGCTGCCTTTTGGGTCCACCTACACTCCTCTGATACAGACCACAGCCCCTACCATTCCACTGCCCTTGATACCTCCTCCACCTGCCCTTATACATACTACTGGACCCACAGCATATAAACAGCCTTTAATAAGAAGTACTACTCCTAGAGATTCCACTGTCAGTGCCATTCCAGACATAGATCCTGTAATCCCAACTGCACCTGCACTAATGCCACATACACCATACAGAATAGAAACACCACCTCCAATACTGTCCTGTACAAAAACACCAGCCACAACTACCATGATTCCACTTAACCACACCATAATTTCAGGTACCGGTCCCCTTGCACCTGTAATAAAAACTACAAATGCGTTAAGACCAACTATCACGCCAACGACGGGTCATATAATGCCAGATACAAGTCCTGTGTTAATGACTAAAACTCCCCTTATAAGAACTACAACTTCCATGAGGCCTTCTAGATCTCTCTTATTTTCTGGCGATCCCAAATTTTCCACTGCAGGTTCTTTACTTATACCTACAACACCCTCTGTAAGCTGTACAACTCTAAAGATACCAGACACAAGGACTACAAATCCCATTATAGGAACTACAAGTCCCATAATGTCAGGTACAGTTGTCCTACCAGATGTACATCCTGTACTTTTGACTACAGTATCACCGACCAGTCTAATTAAAAGGACTCTGATAAAGCCAGATACAAGACCACAAATTCCTGTTACACAACCCATAATAAGAATTACAACTCCAGTGAAAGATTCTCCAGCTCTGAGCCCTGAGATTGTTGTGTTCCCAATTGTTTGGGATGGAAAACCCGAGTCCAACTTCAAACCACAAAGAGACCAATTCGAAAGAGAAGACAATGAAGCTAGGGACAGGAGTGGGGAAAGGAAAGATGAAGAAAAGACTGAGAAGGAGAGAGATTTTATAAGAAATGTTTTAGGTTCAGAGGAAGGGGATGGGAACGATGAAAAGGAAGGTGAAGGGGCCAGTGGAGAAGGCGGAGAAGCTAATGAAAGACAAGGAGGTAATGGTGGTGAAGAAGGAAGAGCTAATGAAGGTCAAGAGGCCAATGAAGGAGGAGAAAATGGTGGCGAAAGAGCAGATGATGGAGAAGGTGGAGCTGAGGGACAGGAAGGAGCAGGGCCTGGAGAAGGGGGAGGAGATGAAGGGGGTGATGAAGAAGAGGAGGAGGAAGAGTTTGATGACCTCACTCAAGATGAGGATGAAGAGGAAATCATGTCATCAGCATCTGAGGAGTCTGTGCTTTCTGTACCAGAATTACAGGTAACATAGGTTTTTACGTGGATTTAAATAGGTTTTAAATTGATTTTACTGGATTTAAACAACCCCTTTACACTGCGAATCTGCGTGTCACTGATTAAAGGTATGTCAGTGATGGCAAAGTTTCTCGTACATATCTGACAGCTTTTACAATTTTAGATTGCTTGAAGAAAAGTATACAGTAATACCTGTACAGTATATGTAAACATAAGCAACACTTTCATCTTTAGTCTCTCTGAAGCTCTGGCACAACACAGTGTATACTTTTTCCTTAGTTTGTTGTTGATGCTGTGCTGTTAATGACTGATTCATAGCCTATATTTCACAGACATCTTGTTATTATGACATTCATCAGCCAGCAGATTTGATTTTAACAGGTTTTAGATGGTTGCCTGGTGGTTAGCACGTCTGCCGCACAGCAAGTAGATCGTAAGTTCGATTACTGGGCTGCTTGCCAATGGCCTCTCGGTGTGGAGCTTCCATGTTCTTCATGTGACTGTTGCCATCCAGACTTATGCTTAGTGTGTTGGTGAATTGGTAAAAACAAATTGCCTGTTGGCCCTGCAATTGACAACCAATCATCAGCTGGCTTAGGCTTCAGCCCCCAAGACCTGACAGCCAATTGAATAAATGTTACAAAATCAGTGAATAAATGAGATGAGATGGATTTGTTTTTGATTAATTTAATCAGGTCTTTGTTTATAGATGATTTTGGGCTTGTTTACAGGAGACCATGAAGCAGTTGACATGGTTAGCCGCTGAGCGGAGACTTTGTGGCGATGCGGATTCAGAGGAGGACCTGTCTCAGGAGGAAGAGGAGGAGGAGGAGGAAGATGGTAACACAAAAGGGGAGGAGTCTAGGGAGGAAGGAGGAAACGAGGCCAGAGGAGACGAGGAGACCACGGTGGGAGAGGAAGTTACTCGAGGAGGAGTGGGCAGGGGGCCTGCTCGAGGACGAGGTACACGCCTCACACTGCCAACTCTCAATAAACAGTTCTTTATATGGACTGCCACAAAATAGAGAAATAACAGAAAAGGGTAGAAAAGCTAAGGGAAACCATGATAAAGCTGAAATGCAGTAGAGGCACATGGCCAGGGTTTAAAATATATGAGGTCAAGATTTTTTAGGCATTTCTGGAAATGCAAAAATTCTGCCTAAGTAACATATAGAAACCACCACCTAATCCACCTGTAATACTAAGTTCAGAATAGCAAAAATGTAACTTTTGAGTAACATATGGAGTGTTCTCCAATTACAGAGACACATTGTGTTCAGCAAAAAAAACCCAACCAAAATTCTATTGACAAGACTTTCTCATATTTATGAGAAAAGATGTGATTACGAGATATGATTAAGTTCATATTCTAGCTGTTCCCACATAGACATCAGGTTCCTGCTGTTGACTGAAGTATATTTTTATAAATGTTAATTTTTGTATAATTTGCCCAAACTGTTATAGTAAACAGGATGTTCTTGATATGTGGGGATTTTTGTAACACTATAATATTTATTAAGTTTTAGTATGATAGTAATATCACTTATGTGTTTGCAGGTCGCTCTCGTCCTCCTCGAGGACTCAAGCGCAGTCGCCAGGATAGACTTAGTAAAAATGCTTCCAGACTCTTACTGCTTTATGATGAGAATATCCTTGAAAATGACCCTTATCGAGAGAGCAAGGACACAGCCTTCGCTCAGAGCTACCTCAATAGAGTGAGTAAAAACCTACAACCTGGCACACGCTACAAAAAAACAGAAGGACTACGTTAACATAACACCTTCAACCAGATCAAGTATTTCTCAAACCAGCTTAAATTAATCAAACGTGTTCAAGTGCACCCAAAGGTACATTCGTTCCAGCCCTTTGTGGTCTGCTTTTATCTAACGCAAGTTTTCTTTGAAAGTTTGCCTCACCAGTACTCATAGTGGGTAATCTAAACGTACAGGGCCTCAGGCCTCAAGAGTGTGGACACCCCATCAGCAACTCGGCAACCACTCCCAGTAATGATTTTACATGACTTAATATACTGTAATAAACATAAACAACAAATCATTTGCATATTAGATAGCATTTTATTACTTGTGGACATTTCCCATTGGTCCAATCTCGCAGGCTGGCAGTGGACTTGGCTGGAGGTGGGCTGCCCAATGAGTGATCATGTCCAGGCATTGGCCTCGGTAGCCTTGAGGTGGATAACAGAAGAACCAAATATGGGAGTAATACCAGATTGGGAAGCTCGGGCATGCCCGAACATGTCCATCATCAGGCTCATAGCAAGAGGCTCATAGCCCTGGCCTCAACATTTAGTATAAAAACTAATTAGCGCAGAATGGTAACAGTAGGATTCGGTCAATATCCTACTGTTGCCATTTGGTATAGAAATATATGGAGCAGACTTTAGAGTCCGCTCTGAGTAAGAGACAAACAAAGTTTCTTTCACCTCTGTTGTCTCTCTTCAGTCATTATAGATACTGCATTTACATAGGGAAGGTGTATTATTCAGTAGGTATAGTTTGTTTGAAACTGAAACTTTTGTCCTTGACTGAACCAAGTCTACTTGACTAAAAGTTAAAACTACCCAAAACTCAACTAAACTTGTACAAGGCTTTCTAGTCTATTACAAATTCCTCTAAAAGTGTTTTGTCTGTTGCAGGTCCGTGAGGCTTTACTGGACACCCCACTGAAGATGGAACAGTTTGTGTCTCTTTTAGGAGAGTTTGAAAACGTTGGGGAGGGGCAGGAAGTAGTGGGTCTATTCAGGAAGCTGCAGTACCTTCTGGGACATCGCACTGATCTGCTCCAAGACTTTGCAGCCTTTCTACGACCGGAACAAGCTTTGGAGTGTGGCGTGGTAAGAGAATTGTTTATACACACATTCACTTGGTCTACAAATATGGACACATCTATTGCACAGCCTGTCCGTCCTGGGAGTGGATCCCTCCTTCTGTGGTTCTCCCTGAGGTTTCTCTTTTTCCCCGGCTGGGTTTTTTGAGTTTTTCCTTACCCTGATGGAGGGTACAAGGAGAGGGGATGTTGTCTTGTTCTGCCTGTTTGCATTTTACTGTTGGTTTTGTGAAGCCCTTTGATGCCATTGTGGTTGTGATACTGGGCTACACAAATAAAATTGAAAAAAAATTGAATGACTCAAAGCACCATGTCACTGTTTGTGGTGACCATATTTGACCAGTCTTTGTTTGACCCCAGTTTGAGGAGCAGCAGGCCTTTGATCGCAGCCGGCGGTTTCTCAGGCAGTTGGAGATCAGTTTTGGAGACAATCCATCTCACTACCAGAAGATCATCAAAGCGCTGCAGATTGGTCCTGATATCAGTCCAACCAGTATGAGTGAGGTAAGAATTTAAAGGTTTGGTGTGAGTTTTGGGTAGAATTGGACATTTTCTATATTAGCTGGTTTTGGATTTCAGTAGGGCTTAAGAGATAGCAAATCGATATGACAAGAGCTTTGATTTTAAACTTGTCTAACTTAAATTTTGGAAAATTTGAGTTTTTATTAGACTTGAAAGTTTTAGAGAAAATATAAAGCATCTCTCAGAAATAATAGTTTTACCATAATTCCTTGCCTTCTGGTGTTTTCCAGCTGAAATCCCAAATGGCGTATCTGTTAAAGGGTCACACTCACCTTCAGTCTGAGTTCTGGGTCTTCTTTGATGACCTGCGCCCCACTCCAGCACGGCCTGGACAGTTCGAGGAAGCTCATTGGATAGAAGAAGCCGAAGGCACAGAGGCGGCAGGACTAAGCTCAGGGGGCGGGAATGTGAGTGGGTTTGAGGAGGTGACACTTCCTGAACTGGAGGAAGAAGAAGAGGGACATAAAATCCGACCAATGGCAGTAAGACGACAGAGAAGGAAGATGGACTCTCACAGAAACTACAAGGTCAGTCACATAAACTAATCTATCCACTAATCCAATCTTAAACCTTTTCAAATCCATCTATACCAGTTCAAATTCAACTAAAACCTCCTTATATCTGTTTAAAATGTGTTGAAACCCAACCAAAACCTGTTATCTAAATCAATCAGGTCCTAAATGTTGGGATCTGGACTAGAGCTGTCAGCTCACCAGATACTCCAGAGCATGTTACAGTTTCTTTAATGAATATACAGTATATGCCTACCTTCTAGAATACCTTCTTTTTTTTGCACATTTGTCATACTGAACTGTTTCAGATCATCAACCAAATTATTATAATTTTTTTTTTGGCAAGCTGAGTTCAATTTCACAACCCACACCTAGGCCTGATTACTGCCAGACCTGTGGACTCAAGAAATTACTTAAATAGGCCCTGTCTAATAAAGTGAAGTAAGCCAAAAGATCACAAAAAGCAAGACATCATGCTGCAACCCAGAGAAATTCATTAACAGATGAGAAACAAAGAAATGGTGTAGAGAACCATTTCTACGGGGAACATTTCAAATGGCCCTAGTGTGAGTGCACCCGGAAGTGCCCCTAAGTCTGGTTTGTTTGGCTAATGTGAGTGCTCCCATCCGTGTTTGAGAATATAACACTTCCAGGTTTCAGCACAGTTGACAGAGGTGTACTGCGGCACGGAACTAGCACTACTTAAAGCTGTGAACATGATGTGATATGGGTGATATTTCATCTCCTCCCCAATCGTACTCGGGTATGGAATGGTTCGAATGGCCTCGTTGTGAATGCATCCTTAAATTTCTTGGGCATTCAGTTATCACCTCTGTTTTTTCTGGGTTTAAGAGAAGATAATTTACTATCATCCAGGTCCTGACGTCTTTCACGCCTATGTCTAATTTGCCTATGGATTATTCTTATTGAGTTTAATCAATAAATACAACCAGGTGTCGTCAGTTTAACAATTGAAATTATTATTGTGCTTTCTGATTATATTACCTAAGTAGGGCATGTATAATGTAAAGCGTATGGGACCCCTGTACCATGCCCTGAGGTACTTCATTGCTTACTCCTGGGCATGCTGATGATTGTTAATGTACCAACAAATTGGTATCTGTCTGTTTAAGATTTAAACCAGCAGAATGCTGATCCTCTGATCCCTATGTCTGACCTCTGTATGGCGTTAGATCAGTGCCAAAACCCTGCAATTAAATAAACTGTGTTTTACAAATGGCAAACGATATTCAATTCAGTTTTCAGTCCCAATTATTTGTATAGCCTAGTATCACAACAGCAATTGCCTCAAAGGGTTTCACAAAACAGACAGTAAATATGCAAACAGGTTGAGCAGGACAACATCCTCTGTCCTTAGACCCTCCATCAGGGTAAGGAAAAACTCAAAAAACCCAGCCGGGGAAAAAGAGAAACCTCAGGGAGAACCACAGACGGACAGGCCTTGCAATAGATGTGTCCAAGACAGTCACTGACAAACAGTCCATCATATGTATAGTACAAATGAATTTAAAAAATTATATGAATATAGTCCATGATAATATCATCAGAAACAGTTAATCTGAGTGAGAGGAACTGGGGTCAGGAGGGGTCCATGGGTCGGGACAGGATCACAGATGGGCCACAGATAAGGTCCAGTCATCACTGTGACGTCTAACAGCAGCCGGACATCTGCAACAGTCTCCACTCTCCAGAGGAGAGCGGGACAGAGGGACAACTTGTGAATAGCAAAGAACTAAGCAGAAATGTAAACTATAATAAAATAAGAGTGAGGATGGAGCCAGAGGATAGAAGCTTAGCGTGTCATACTTCCCCCAGCATCTGGGCCTACAGCAGCTTATCTCATCTACTGTATATGTCCTGACCATAGGCCCTGTCAAAAAGTAAAGTCTTATGTCTAACCTTAAATGTTGAGACTGTGTCTGCCTCTTGGGTTTGGAGCTGATTCCATAAAACAGGAGCTTGGTAATTAAAGGCTCTACTGTCCAATGTACTTTAGGAAACTAGAAACAACTAGTAACCCTGCATTTTGAGAATGAAGCGCTCTGTTAGGACGGTACAGCACTATGAGGTCTCTGAGATAGGCCGGGGCCTTCCCACTGAGGGCCTTGTAATTAAGGAGAAGGTTTTTGAATGGAGGGGAGGCTGACACTGAGGTAATGTGCTCCTGTCTGTTTGTTCCTGTTAGTTTCTAGCTGCTGCATTTTGGATGAGCTGAAAACTTTTCAATTTTAATGTGTGTTTTAAATGATAAATCTTGGTCAAATGTTACACCAAGATTCCTGACAGTCAATTTAGATGGTGTTAGTCTAGCTTCGAGTTCAGCTATTTGGTTTGATAGTGTGTCTCTTAGATTCCTGGCGCCTAATATGATCACCTCTGTTTTTTCTGGGTTTAGGAAAAGATAGTTTAATATCATCCAGGTCCTTAAGTCTTTCAGACACACTTCTAATTTGTCCATAGGATAGTTTTAATTACGTTTAATTTCATAGATACAGCTGGGTGTCAAGCTCAGCAGTGGAAGTTAATTCCATGTTTTCTGATTATATTGCCTAAGGGGAGCATGTATAATGTAAAAAGTATAGGACCTAATACAACAGAGCCCTGTAGTACTCCATGGCTAACTACTGTGCACGCTGATGATTGCTTGTTAACTCTAATGACAAACTGTTATCTGTCTCTTAGATAAGATTTAAACCAGTAGAGAGCAGATTCTCTAATTCCAATGTCAGACTCTAACCTCGGTAACAGGAGACTGTGGTCTATTGTATCGAAAGCTGTGCTGAGATCTAAAAGGATGAGGACAGAGACCAGTCCATTATCTGAAGCCATTTAACAGATCATTGCTGACTTTGACTGAAGCTGTTTCTGTGCTCTGGTATGGTCTAAATCCTGACTGAAAATCTTCAAATCAATTATTGTCTTGCAGATGATTGCATAGCTGTTTAGCTACAATTCTCTCAAGGACTTTTGAAATAAAAAGAAGATTGAATATAGGTCTGTAATTTTCAAGGGGGCCTGGATCGACAGAGGTTTAATTACTGCAGATTTCCAAATAAGTATTTATTATATTCAAAATAAATTTATTAATCAAGGGGAAGACATCTTTAAAGAGTTTAGAAGGGATCGGGTCTAAGATACAGGTGGATGTTTTAGAGGACATGACCACTGAGGTTAATTCATTTAGATCTACAGCGGTGAAGCAGTTTAACATTAAAGGAGGTTTGACTGGGGACTAAGCTGTTAGGGCACTAATCTGTTCTGAGCTAATAGAGGGGTGGATTTGAGTTATTTTATTTCTAATTGTGGTTATTTTATTATTAAAGAACTGTAGGAAGTCACCGCAGCTAAGAGTTAAAAAGATGCTAGGTTCTACTGAGCTGTGACTCTTTGTCAGCCTGGCTACAGTGCCTGTCTGATTTACGCGTGGCTTGTTTGAGGAGCCAGGTTTTTGTATTAAACCAGGGTGATACTCTACTATTTCTAATGACCCTCTGTTTTAGTGGAGCCACACTATCGAGAGCTGTCTGCATTGGAGACATGGTTTTATCAACAAACTGATGTTGTGTTTGGACTGGGGCTGTAGGGGCTTCTCTCTGGATTAACTGGAGAAATACTGGCTAATATTGGCGGAATTACTTTTTTAAACTCAGAAAAAGTTTTATCAGATAATATTTTTCTAAACTGGGTTTTGTCCAGAGGAAGAGTATAGTCCTCAAGCATGAACTAAAAGGTAATTAAAAAATGATCTGGACGGGGCAGGACTTATCTTTTTACCATAGGTTAATATAACGTCCAGGGTGTGGTTGTGCCTATGAGTGGGTTCGTTTACATTTTGCATAAAAACAACAGAATTCAGGGGTGCACGGTAGCGGAGTGGTTAGCGCTCCCGCTTCACAGCAAGAAGGTCGTGAGTACGAATCCCGTGTGAGGAGTCTGCATGTCCTCCCCGTGTCACCGTGGGTTCTCTCCGGGATCTCCGGCTTCCTCCCACCGCCCAAAGACATGCATGTATAGGTGAATTGGTGACTCTAAAGTGACTCCAGCCACGCGGTAGAAGATGAAATGAAATGAAATGAACAACAGAATTCAGTAAAGTCATAAATTTCAGTGATGCTTCAAATGACCAGGACCAGTTGTTCTTAAATCATTTTGTCAGTGACATAAGGAATCACATAAGGCATCCAGAGCATTCTAACTTGTAACAGTTTTATTTACCTGTGTCCCTTTCCTATTTGTTTATCCTGTGAAAACAACCACATGCAGCCTTGATGTCATCCCCATTGAATTTCTCAAAGATGTTCTTAGTTGGGCCCAGCCTTTTATCCATCATCCAGCCATCAACCAGAAATTGACAGAAGGCATATTTCCTTCCTTTTTTAAACACACTGTGGTCCAACCCCTTTTCTTAACACCTAACATTTGAACAACTTTTGGCCAATTTCTAAGCTCCCATTTGTATCCAAAGTTTTAGAAAAAGTTGTAATCAGATTTTAGTCTTTATGAAAAACATCTTTGAGAAATTTCAGTCTGGTTTTAGAGCATTGCACAGCGCTCAAAATAACCTTCTTTTAGCTGCCAACAGAGGAGAGACTGCATTTTTAATTATTTTAGACTTGAGCGCTGCTTTTGACACTGTAGATCATAAAATTTAATTAATGGTCTTAAAACCTGGTTTGGATCAAAGAAACTGCACTTGATTCGTTTTATTTGTATCTTTTAGACAGAGCCTTTGCAGTCACCATAGGTAATTACACCTTCCATTGCTACGCTGATGACGCACAGATGACACACAGCTAGTGACCAAATGACACTAGAAGCCTAGCTACTGTGGTAGACTGCTTCAACGATCAAACAGCTGGATGGCACAAAACTTTCTTCAACATAAAAGTTCAAAATCTGAAATTATTCTGGTCAACCCTCCACAATCCACTTTTCACATTGAGAGTCATCTCGTCACCCTCTCTGCAAGAAATCTAGGTATTATTTTTGATTCAGACCTCAATTTGCATAAACACATTACAAAAACCACTCATGTTTCTTCTATCCATGCACTACTGCCAAAATAAAACAGTTCTTATCCCCCCCAGACAGTTATCTATGTCGTCATATATTCTGGTCTGGACAATAAATCACTCTCTTGCCTCCAGATGGTTTAGAACGCAGCAGCTAGGCATCCACTGGTTTTAACAGCAATAACATATCTCACCAGTCTTAGCCTTTGCATTTTAGAATTGATTTTAAGATTTTACTGATCACTTTTAAAGCTCATTTAGGCCTTGTGCCAAGCTACATAACTGAATTTTTAACACCTTATGAGCCACCACACAGCCTTAGATCATCAGGTCCCTGTTAACTGTTCCAAAGTAGAGGCTGAAGACTAGAGGCGACTAGAGGTTTTATTTATTAAGGTATTATTTATTTATATTTTTAATTTTTAGATGATGTTGCCTCTTATAGCCTAACCCCAATTATAGATTTGAAGCTGTCTGTTAGTATGAGCCTTTAGGTTTATGTACCTTTTACTGGAGGGAAGAGGCACAAACAGACTCTTGCCTGTGTGCCCCCTTTGCTGGGCCTTTTTCTCCAGGTGGAATGTGTTCAGTGACCAGGTCTGGTCAGATGTGATGTGGATGCCCAGGAACTTGATTAGTGGGAAAGTCCTTAAATCAATGACTACAGGCATAACCAGTTGGTGTAGTTTTAGTGCCAATTTCTCTGGGATTACAGTGTTAAAATGCAGTACTGAAGTCAACTAATAGCATCCTGACATAAGTGTTAGGATGCTGGGATCAGTTCTCCCTGTAGGCAAACTTATGGCTGTCAAGACCAGCAGGGATGGCATCTTTGATATGCTTAAGGACGATTCTCTCAAAGCACTTCATGATCACTGGTGTCAGAGCAACAGGCAGATGACAGCTGATTTCTTAGGCACAGGCACAATGATGGAGGACTTTAGGCACACAGGGACTGAGTCAAGATGCAGGGACAGATTAAAAATATCCAGGAATATTCATGCCAGCTGGTCAGCACATAGCTTCAGATCCTCGGCTGACATCCTGTCTGGTCCTGCAGCTTTGTTGGTGTTGATCCTCCTCAGGGTTGAGTTCACCTGGTGTAGCTTCTGAACGAAAGGCAGGTGCTGCCCCTCAAGATGAGGGAGATGGACAGTTCCTCTGTTCACATGTTCTATGTGTTCAAGGATCAAATATGATTTCTTTTGATTTAGAGATGTTTTCCTCACACCACTGCACCACCTGATCACTTTTATGCTGCTGTCCTGCCAAACATTGACAGTCCTGGTGACAGGTTTGCTCCTTTTGAGAGCTGCTTAAAAAGGTGGGAATTAGGAGAACACTGTTATGGTCTGAAATAGATGGGGGTGGTCTAATTTAAGCAGCATAAGCATTACTAATATTTCCATTGCATTCTGTGTTGTTGATCCAGGCTTACAATGATGTAATTCTCCTAAAACAAACATGGGTGCATCTGGCTTCTTTTGTAATTGGCGGGTAGATACTCTAGATGTGTTCATACTTGGAGGAATAAATACTACACAGATAAAAATATTCTCAAAATAAAAGGGTCTCAAACACGGACACACAAGCTTGAAGTCGGGCGTGCAAAACTTTGAGTAGTTGGCCTACCATTATTCTTCCCCGAGTCCAGATTCCGGTCCATACAAATGGTTGTATAGCCTTGTATCTGAGTCAGTTGGTTTGGATAATCGTGGCCAATTCTGGCATTCAGATGCAGTTTGTCAAACTTCTTCTATAGAGAGCGTGCATTTCTTAGCACTATTGATTGTAGTGGTGGCCAGGGCTTGACATTAACTTTTTTGGTCACTAGCCACTGTGGCTAGTGATTTTTAAAAGTTGCTAGCCATTGGGCGTTTTAACTAGCCAAAATTAAGCTTCTAAATTACATGTTCAAAATCATTAAAAATCCAACATTTAAATATTAATTAAACATACAGTAGGTGACCTGTGTATAAATCATCTCGATATTCTTTCCATTTATAATTAAATTGTCTTTTCATTTTCTTAGTTTCTGGCTCATCGTCTTGATTTTGTACATCCTCATCTGGCGTTTTTGTCTTCTTTTCGGATCTTTAAACTCCTGCTATATATCTCCACATCTTTTCTCCCAGCGGCGCAAACGGACTTCTGGCAACTAGAACGGGCTCAGCATGCGCTCTACACTGGGTGCTCATGGGAGTTGTAGTGTTGTATCAACAAATTGCACAGCATATACAGTAGTAAGCGCATTTAAGAGGACTACAATTATAAATATTTATATATTTATTTGTATCGAGTCGAACTAGCCACAGTTGGAGAGACAGCATTACCCGCCACAGCCTAAATCTACCCGCATTTGGTGGGTTGGCGGGTGTTAATGTCAAGCCATGGTAGTGGCCTATTGCTCCTGGTCACTCTCCCCACGTGCACTGAATGTAGCGCCCTATTGTTCACTTATGCTAGTTAATGCTAGCAACACCAGCAGCAAGGTGATAGCTATTTTCTTTTCTATGGTTCTAAGCAAAATCTAGGTTAGCTCTCACATAAACCACCACTCACCAATCTGGACCTCAACAAATTGTAACTGAATACCCCAATCAAACCAAAATCTTGTTCAAAAACTATAAAACCTGCTAAAAGAAAAAACTGTTTGAATCCATATAACACCTGTTTGCAGGAGTGTGACTGGTCAGATAAATCCTGGGTGTGTCTCTGTCATGACGCAAAGATTCGCAAACACAGAAAAAAGGGCTGTCCCCGCTGCCGTGGCAACAAGGTTAGTCTCTGATAATATGAGTGTCTAAAAAAATTGGTTTATGTGTTTGTTTTTTTAATACTACTGTTTTTTGCAGGGTTCAGTTGTTGTATCCAGAGCTATGAAGAGCCTGGACCCTCTGTACTCTCAAATAAACTCTGACAAGGACCAGCCAAAAGAGGAAGACCAGAGCCCCCAGCCAGGTACAGGTTTTAGAGGCATTTGAACAGGTCAAAGGGTCTTTTTACTAGAGGTCGACTGATTATTGGCCAGGCCGATTATCAGCGCCGATATTTGGAATTTTGACGTATATCGGCATCGGCCTTTTTTTAAATCCGACGGGCCGATATCAAGAAATCAATTTAAAACTGGGTTATTTCGGCTCAAATGCAGCCGCGCCTCACACACACACGACGGAGAGGGATAGTTTTCTCGTGTGGAGAAGGTAAACGCAGAAAAGTCTCCACAAATTGTAATAAACATCCCAGTACTCTACATCTCACAACTACTACTAACGTTACAGTGAGCAGCGGAATAAACATTAGCGACAGCTCTGCTAGCTCCTAGTACCTCCCGACATGTGAATTACTTGAAAGAAGGCTGCGCATAATATCGATATGGTCCGTGATAGTAAAAGCATGTGTGTGTGATTGAGAGATAGCGCGTAAAAAACTCAATTCATTTGTTTTATTGGAGGGAAGCACGCTAAGGTGGAGGCTGATTAGCTTTTACCATAACATTAGTTCGCCGGTCTGGCTCTAAACGCTCAGCAGACTATGTATTAGCAATGAGGAGAATGTATGTAATGTTGAGAATAGTGTGTGTTTGCGTGAAAGTCACATGAAAAACTCTACAACTCACAACTACTAACGTTGCTGTGAGTTTTCTGGTCCTATGATCTGAAAATTAAAGTGAAGATGAGGCTATTTAGTGTTTAACAGTTGGTTTAATCCCTTGCAACAAGGTTGCTGATAATATTGATATGGAAATAGTGATAGTAGTAAGAAGTGTGTGTGAGAGATTTTGGATACATTTAGGTTACCATATAACATTTTGCAACATGAAACACACAATAATTATCTTATACAAGCGGTTAGGATAAGCTCTCATCATGAGTCAAAAGTGAACGGTCTGATTTGGCGCTGTCACTTTAAGGCTCAGCTCTCCTGTGTTGGCTCCGCCCACTCATGATATCACGCTACAGCTTCGCTGGGAAAAAAAGCACTTCCTGGAGAGGAGTGGTTTATTTCACATTTTGACGTCATTGCGTGAAACAGCTCGTTGAAAGGACTGTAGCTCAAACTAAATAAATTACTCAAACATGCGCGAATGAAACAAAACACAACTTTGGGTATGTGTTTGAGGTAGAAACAACGTTAGAACATGGTTAAAAGCTCAGAAAAGTCGATTTAGCATAATCAACTTCAACTTTAGGCTTCCCAAATGCTGTAATAAATTAAGCATGATGAGTTGAGCATATGTCAGCATGTGGCCCCACCTTTAACACGTTCTCTAAGTGTTTGTATTATTGAACATTTTAAGCCAATTTTTACACTTTTACTGCTAATGAATATCGGGCTTCAAATATTGGTTACCGTCCTCCTTAACTACTAATAATCGGTATCGGTATCAGTCCTGAAAAACCCATATTGGTCGATCTCTACTTTTTACACTGTGCTTTTTTTTAATAATTTCATTTCATTTATTATAAACTGCCAAATTACAACAAAGTTGTCTCATGACAATTTAAAATTACAGTAGAACTTACAGTAGGTGTAGACCATAATTCTTTAGCTCAAAGAGAAACCTAACAATCTCCATGAACAGGCACTGTAGAAAATGGCAAATCCTCCACTTGAGGCAGAAGCTCTCCTCCAACCTTAAAAAGGGGTACCAGAGGGTGCCAGTTCAGAGATACTGTCCCTGACTTCCATGCAATGTTGCAATGGCATGTGAGTCAACATCCACAGACTATTGACCACCTCAATAACTTCAGCTTGTGTGATGGACAGGTAGATTTCTGTGCCCTCAGCCTCTGTTTCCTCATCGGAAGGTGTGACGGTGGTATTAAGGAGATCAGGAAGAGGATACTAATAGTGCGTGCAGCATCAATAGTATCGATCATAGGATCAATCTGCCCAGCCCTACTTACAATCATAGTTCTGAGCAGCTGTGTCAACAGGGAGGTGGAAAACATGGTTCAAGATCTGATCAAAGCTCTGCCAGATGTGGGAATTGAAGACCGAAGACCCACTGACCGAAAAATTAGCTTAACATTCCCAACAGACTCACGCTACGATGAGATCTGCTGAGTCTGTTGGCTTCCTCCACTGCCATTGGGACCCGCCTCCAACCACCACCAGATCTCAATTAAATCTGAGTGGTACTTTGTTGTACCCACATTTCATTAACTTAAGTTGTGGTTGTAAAAAAAAAATGTAGCAGTCATGTAAATGCTATTTTACAGTACTGCTGCTACAGCATTCTGCCAAATTTAGGACAATCAAGGATCGATAAGTTGTCTTTGATCAGCTCACCTTTGCACCAATTGCACAGCATGATAGGAGCTATAAATGAAGTGTAGCCGATTTTTCTTCAAAACTGATTTGTAAGTAACAAACTTTTGTGTGAGCAGACCGCGGTGCATCTTGGGAAATGCAGTTTCCTCTTAATGAAGAGAAGGATGAGGAGGAGGAGGATGAAGACAAAGACGAACCAAAAACAGAGCCAGCTGAGAAGAAGAGGAGGGAGCAGACTCCTCCCCCACAGGATGATGACACTGATGATGTCACTGACACCTTGTCCCCTGTAACCCCGCCCCTCTCTGATGTTAGTGATGCTGTCACTGCTCCCCCCTTTCCACAGGAGCTTCCTGTTTGTGCCAAGAATATCTCTCTGACAGCGAGTGGAGAGAAGGTCATCCTCTGGACCAGGTGAGCAGCTCCTCCAGAACACCTGACCACATTCAGCCAATCAAAAGACAGCTGGATTTGTCTCTGTCATTAGTTCAGTTACACAACCCTCAGCAGGGCTCAGGTAATCTACAATTCATTGTTATTGACTTTTTTAGTGCCAATAGTATCAGCTTTTTACCAGGTTTATCCTGAAAACTACACATTATTGGCAACATATTATAGTCGGTGTGGTAAAAGTACCCCAAAGAAATTCAGAAAATTGCATTTATCTTACTTTAATCCTTTGTGCTACAAACAATGGCAGTCACAGTGACAATCATAAAATATCCTCTACTTACTTTAAACCAGCACTGATGGACTGAGTGCTTCTGTCACCACAGAGATACCATTCTAGTTGATCTAGGCTATGACATAAGATGAATGTCAGGTATGATGTATAATCAGACCACAAAGTAACATTTTAGTACTTAGGATTATTAGCAACAGAGAGGAATCAAACTGTTTTAAATAAGTCAAAGTTGTTACTTTGTTCTAAAGGTGATTATTAATTGCTTTGAGTGTCAGACATAAAGAAGTGACTTACATATCCTTTATTACAAGAAATCTGCTGCTTAAAACTCCAAACTAACTTCTACCTGAACTCATCCATGGCTGAATCATTCTTTTTCTATCGCTCTAGCAGCTACCTAGTGAGAGAGAGAGCCAGACAGTGGTAGTGTCAAAGGGTGGATCAAACCATTTTTTTCCCTTGAAATATTTAAAATGTTTCATTTTAAATATATGTTATTAATAAATTTGACATTTTCAGTCCTAAATAAACCATTATAGAATAAAATTAAATTTTTCGTCTTAAAAATTTGTCTTAATTTAGGGGTGCTAATTTTTATTGCTAAAAGGAGTCTAGCCTCGCCTATGTTCTTAACCTTACTGAGTTTAAATAAACTGAAAAAATAATCTACATAAAGAATGGCCAGGCAAAAATCTGTGTTCTGTTTAGTTCCTTATTTAAACGCACTCAGAAATCATCAAATATGAAAATGATACAAGCTGCTCTTTTAGTCTGCACTATTCTCTTCAGATTCTTTGTGTTCGTGGTTCATGGTTTGCAGTTCAGACAAGTTTGCAGCATTGTGATGAAACATTGAACTTAAGCTTAATAATGGAGTGTGCAGTTAGCCTTAAATATTAAATCTACATAAAATATTTAAGGAGCTCACAGCTGCTCTTGTTGGTCAGTTCAAACCAATCAGACAGGGTCAGATATTAAACCTGTGTGTGATGTGTACAGGGAAGCAGACAGAGTCATCCTTACCCGGTGTCAGCAGGAAGGAGCCAATCCCAGCACCTTCCAGGAAATCTCCTCTGTCCTCGCAAACAAGACTCCCAGTGAGGTGATTGGCTCTGGACTTCTCTGTCACCAGCGTGGGATTGGCTGAGCTTTACAGATGGCTTATCTTGTTTAGTTTAAAGCCTGTTGGATGATGTATTTCTTTTTCTCTCCAGGTTTCTCAGAGGTTTCGAGATCTGATGCGTTTGTTTCGTTCTGCAGCACGACACACAAGCTCTGAGGATGAGGCTCTGTCCACTGAACCGGCAGCAGCCAATCAGGGTGAAAGACTTTGAGCAAAGCGTTTATTGTGAATGTCTTGGTTTCTTTTTATGATATTTAGTTAATAGGCAATTCTTGTAAATATGTTTATAATATTTATTATTTTGTAAACATATTTCTATAAAATGGAAAAAATCATAAAAATAAAAACGCAGTTAAAATAACCGCTGACCTATTCTTATTTAAATGAAAGGAAGGTGGCTGAAATCAAATGAACATTACTACCATTGAGCTTTGGAGATAGAAAAAAGAAAATTAATCAAAGAAAGATACCAAACATATTTTCTGTGGGGGAAAAAGTATATTTTGGCTCCAGATAAAAAAAAAAAAAAAGAAAAAAATCTATTTTCAGGCCTCAAGGCCATGGCCTTACCATTCATATATGACCGTCCATCCTATAACTTTGTCATAGCTGTAGAAATGAATTACCCCAAATGGTACATTTAACTCAAGTCAATATCACAACAAAAACCACCCAAATACAAAATATGCACATACTACCAACAAAATTGACTGAAGATGAACCCCAGTAGTAGACTGATGCATGGCTACAAGTAAAGCATTCAAGAGTAAATGAAAAGGTTATGTTTGAGTAGCTGTATTTACTGAGACTGTGCCATAGTTAGTCCAGACAATGACTAGTAGGACCAGAACACAGATATGCAGACGCCTCTTGCGGTCGAGCCATTTCTCAGCTTTAGGGCTCAGATACTGTTTTTGAGATACCGCTGAGATGGCTAGGTGGAACTTGTTTCTCTCCACAAATGTGCGCAGTCACAGATCAGTGCAGCATGTGTCAGTAAAAAGTGAAGAAACTAGTTTAATCTGAGTGCAGTTCCACAATGCTCCATCAGGGGGCACCAGTCCTAAACTCGCCAGTTTCTGGGTCAATGGTACCATCCACATCTGAAACAGGAAGTAGTCAATATCACATCAGTTTAGAGTAGTGTGGATGATATATGAAAAACAAAGCAAAGTTATGCCCTTAGGTGAAAGGGTCCTCAAACTGGCCATCTATTGTTTCCTGCACTTCTGGCTCAAATAGACCTTCAAAGAGAGGACTTTTAGGACAAAGCTTGCCCCCCTCTTCAGTTCAGTCACCCTTACATACCCTTTCTCAGCGGTATCAGCCTTGTTCCCACACAGACCCAGAAAGTAGTGGAACAACATTTTAAGTCAACCCAGATGTTCATTTTTAGCCTATGCTTTGTGAGACCAACATGGAATACAGTTTTATATTTGTATTGTGTTATTGTATCACAATAATACAAAATTTAAAAAGTCACTATAAATATTGGAAAATGCATTTCAGGCAGCAGGTCCTACAAGGTAAGTGTCTATTCTGATGCTGAGAACAAATAAAAAGAAGAAACATGAAAAGGGAAGCAAAGTAAAATCCTGATAAATATTGGCGATGCATTTACACTCAACTCAGAGCGAGAAAATTAAATGTAAGCTCTAAACATCTGATGGATGTAATGTCTTGGTATTTTGTGGTGAAATTGTTTCCTTTAATATATTAAAGCAGGAGGGTTGCTGTGTTGTGGGGAATGAGGGGTGGTGATTGGGAGCATGGCTGCTGCAGCTTTAATGTTATTATAAAGTACAGGCGCAGTGCTCAGAACTGAGTACTGTCACACACTTGACAAAAAAAAAACAAAAAACCTTTTAAAGTTCAGAGAAGATGGGTCTCACCCATTCTGTCCTCAGCCCAGACCCGTAAGCCTTGCTCTGGGTCTTGCTCCTGGTCTTGGCACTGGTCTTGGTCCTTAGGGGTGTCCTGCGCCATGTGGATATCTAGAAGTGAGACAAACCAAGAAAAGCTCAGATTTTGAACTCAAGACCTTTAGACTCAGCCCTGTCTGTAACTGAAGCCATAATTGAAGGCAGAGAATGGCCGTTTCCCAATTTCCAGGATCCGTTCTTCGGAGGTGGCTCCTTCATAGTTTGCTCCTCCAAAGCCAAGGCTAAAGTCCTGGTGCCTCCTTATGAGTCTTTGAAACAGGCTTCAAAGTGGCCAAGCTGCATCATCTAAAGCCCCGCCCACAGTTTTGCCACTGTTCTTAATTCTCTATTAAAAACTAATTTAAATTTTTTACAAGTAGGGATGGCGGCCATTAACTATAATATAAGATATGACGACTATAATATAAAATGCAATGTTAAGCAAACGAATAAACAAATTTTAATAAAATGAAAAAACGAACCCAAGATTCTTTTAATAATGACAGTCTGATGTTAGTGAGTCTGAAACTGATCCATGGATAAAGAAAATAGGACAGAAAAAATTGTGGAGCTGAATAGTTAATTACATCAGTTATTATTTACTTACTCACTCTTTATTTCATATGTATTTTTAGTAAAATGAGAGAAACCGAATGTGATATGTTCTGCATGACTGACTCGCAGGCAACGATAATAAAATCCCACTTAGGAGAAATAAAACTGAGCTGTGCAGTTTATTGGGCAAATGTTTTAAAAATAAAACATTTTCTATGAAGAACACTTGCGGTGTATTGTGGGTAGGGAAAGGCCACGAAGGATATGTTCTTGGTATTTTGGCCAAACAGAGGACTCAGTCAGGTGGTGTTTGGAACCAAATGGAACACACCTTCAGCAGGTGGTTTCCTCCAGAGGACTCTCAAAGAAGGATCCTGGCAATTAGGGAATGTCCAATAGGTGCGTTGGGGATGAACTGCGCCTCTAGACGAGAGCAGAGGCAGCAGCAGGAGGCAAAGAAAGACGTCTGCTGTCAAGCCGGACAGTTTGTGACTCAGATCACGACTGAAGTGCAGTTCTCGCGTGTTTGATGTATATTTCAAATAAATCTATTTAATTAACATCATAAGGGCTTTGCCTTTTATGAAACTATCACAGTATTATTGTAAAGTAGGTGCACTTCTGAGCACTCTACATATGGCGTTATTAGCAGAGGTCTGTGGCGTTACGAGTAAACTACATCTGATTGACTTTGAGTTTAATGTCGATCAAAAACGCGCTGACACTTCACTGCCCCCCCACTCCACCAGCACCCCACTCACTCAGCCCCCCACTCCTCCACCACCAACTCTCTTTATGTTAAATCCAGACAAACAAAACAAGTTTTAATAGTAGAAACTGTTTTTGCTGCAGTCAAATATAGAGAACACAATCATTTACGACAATTTGCATAAAATACGATGACTTTCTGGGATATTAAATGTGTAAACTTAGGGATAAGGCCAAAGACCTCTGCTAAAAGCGCCATATCTACAGTGCCCCAAAGCGCACCTAATTTACAATAAGACCGTGATAGTTTCACACAAGGCAAAGCCCTTATAATATCAATTAAATCGATTTACAGTGGTCCCTTGTTTATCGCGGGGGTTACGTTCTAAAAATTACCCGCAATAGGAGAAATCCGCGAAGAAGTCAGTTTTATTTTTTACATTTATAATTATATATGTTTTAAGGCTGTAAAACCCCTCAACACACACTTTATACACTTTTCTCAGACAGGCATTAACATTTTCTCACATTTCTCTCTTGTTTAAACACTCTCAAAGTTCAAACCTTAGCATCTCCCTCTGCCTTTTGAGTGCGACCGCAGGTGCCTTTGTCGGTGCAGAATGTTTCATCGACATTGTGGGTTTTGTCGGGGAGAAAACTTGCAAACATACAGCACTTCAGAGTCACACTGCTAGCGATCAAACATTACATTTACATAAATTTGGCAAGCCGAACGCATTCTGTACTGTAAGGAAACGCGGCACAGAAGAGATTGATTGACAATGGTCCCTTAGCCAATCAGGACGCAGAACACAATGCGCGTTCATGCGCTGTAAAAAAAAAAAGCATGCAAAATTGCACTAAAAAAATCCGCGAAACAGCGAGGCCGCGAAAGGTGAACCGTGTTATAGCGAGGGACCACTGTATGTGAAATATACATCAAACACACACGATAAGTGCACTTAAGACGTGACCTGAGTCACAAACTGTCCTGCTTCACAGCAGACGTCTTTGTCTTTCTCCGTCTCCTGCTGCTACCGTCTGCTCTCGTCTACAATCCAGGCGAGGCGCAGTTCATCCCGAACACACCTTTTGTCTGGCTCAGACGGCTGCTCTCGTTTTGATCTTACGAGATTTCCGTCACTGGCGCATAGGTTACGTCAGAGCAAGTCAGACACAAATCTAACCAGCGTGCACTACGCACCGATTGGCACTGATCGAAACTGCGCAGGTCTGGCTCAAGTCGATCACACCTATTGTCTTAAGTATTTGTATAAAAGGATAACCTCCACCTGCAGGGGGTTCTGTTTGGTCAATAGCTGGGACTCTTCGCACAGGGGGGCGGGGCTCTGCGACCTGCTGCGGGCTCACTGGCTGCTGGGCACTGTGGGCGTGGCTCCTGGATGAGGACGCAGTCGACACATCTGCAACAGAATTTAATTCAGCAAAAGATTAGTGTATCATTGTCACATTGGACAAAAAAATGCATGACTGGTGGGGCATTTACCAAAAAACCCATGTCAAGTTTGGCCACTATAAAAGTTTCATTTTGTAACTTTGTCTGGTCTAGATGGATATCTGTGGAAACTTTAATCTTTATTTTATCTGAGAGCATATTATAATAAAACAAGACATCAGCGGTTGATTAATGAATGAATGAATGAATGAGAATGGTCAATGCAAGACAAACGCACAGAAGGGGGTCTTGAGTTAGGGACGCTGGCTGTTGGTCAACACTGAATTAATAGCTGCTGACAAAACAGAAAGTGTCAGAGAAACACCTCAAAAAAGAAGCTATAAGGATGACACTGTGATAGTTTACTTTTTTTTGACAATGACATGAATTAGAGAAAAGTAAGGGACTAAGTCATGCAGCTTTAATGCTTGTCTCATTCATTTTTGATGGTACATAACACAAACCAACTGATCCATGTGCAACACCAGTGTGAACGGAACCACAACCTGCTGGACTCACCGTAGTGTTTCCTCCGCAGTCGTCTGAACGGACAGTGATCTCTGAGTCTCAGGGCACACTTCCTACGAACCACCTCCCCCTCCATCAGAACTTGGACCAAACCACACAAGCACCTCGACTAAAGCAGGACTAATAGAGGAATAAACTACGACTCTGCAAGAAACCACACCAGAGGACTCAGGACTAAACAGGACAAGACTAGAACTAAACCGGGACCAGGAACATGACCAAAGTCAAAAGCTGAACTAATATCTCGACTTACTTCAGTAGAACTGGATCAAAACCAAGTTTAATCTAGCTTTAACCAGGACTAAAGGAGCTCAACCAGGTCTAAACAAACACCAACCTGTGCTAAACCAGGAACTACCCGGTACCAAAGCAAGCAACACCTGTGCAGCAAAAGCTTCCTCAAACTGCGCGGACAAAACCGAAGTGGACCGGATCCGGACTCAAACCCAACACGAACTGAGAAGATTCAAAAAGCAGATCCTAGCCCAACAGAATCGGGCCTGATTCCTGTCTTACACCATCAGTAGACCGTGCTGAACCGTGTTTCCTGCTGTTACCTGAGTCTGGCGCGGACCTGACTTGACCTGCCCTTCACAATAAAAGCCCGCAATAGGAAAGTCAGGAGCATCTGCATGACGATCTCACTTATAAAGGTTCTGTTCCTTCAAATAACTGAAAACTGAAAATAATGACAAATAATTTGGTGAAACTCTAAACTGCATTAATTAAAAAAGATGCTAAAAATAAGTAATTATAAAAAAAAATATACTGATGCCAAAGCAAAAGAAGCAGAGTAAACTCAGAAATTTGACTCCAGACAAAGCACAGAGGAGCACTTTTTTTGACATTTTAATTCAAAGACGTGTTTTCACAATAAAACAGCAGTGAATCTGAGTCCAGTGTGAACTAAATCTGTATATATAAAAAAAAAAAAACCCAAACCAACCCCTTTAGGAGTCTGACTCTCCAGAGCCAGGGTCCGAGGATTTCAATTACATGAAAAAAAACGTAGAACTTAGACAAAACTTAGAAATGGTGGTACAATAGTGATCGTGGTTTGGCAGCTCACAGAATGATTAGTTACATTTATTTACAGAACAGATATGTCTGTTGTTATTTCCTATGTCTACCATTTAATAGAAAGGTCACATTAACTCATCATAATAAAAACAATCCAATAATCCACCACATAGTGACACTGACAAGATTTTAAATGAAAAAATGGAACGGAGTTAGGCAATAAAGAACAAACGGCATTAAAAGGAAAAGAACAGTAGAGTGACGACTGATCTATAGTTCACAGCTAACATAAAACATTTTCACAAAAGGAGTCTTCAACTAGTGGGTTACCCTCTCAGTGGCCCCTGTCAATCACTATTTATTTATGTGAACTGCCATCACATGTGAATTTCAATCAAATTTAATCTAATGTAATCTAATCTATTCAACAATATTAATATGCAGTATTAATTTAAGCAAAACTGCTAGAACTACAATAATGTCATAGTCCAGCCAGACTCAGTCCCTTCACTGAATTGCGTCTTATCCCCTCACATTCAAACAAATTTTCCACAGAAATCAATCCTACCTGACCAATCAGAACTGTTGATCTAAAATAAAACGAGCTTTCAGCTTTAAGCAATGCCGTCATCCCAGAGCCAATTTATTTGGTGTATGTTGGTACTATCCTGATATGTGATTGTGTGTGTGTGTGTGTGTGTGTGTAGTCAGAGGTAGTTTAAACTGTGTCTATCTGTCACTTCCCCTGGACATCAAACTTGAATCTACAGGGACCAGACTCATACTTTGTATAGAATAAAATAAGAATTAGGATGTTATGGTATTCAGTGTGCCAGGAATTTTTGCTTTGCTTGTCAATAATTGGGCTTCTTCTTTGATTATTTGACACAATTAATGTTGTGTGTGACCATGATGTTCTGGGCACCACCTACTGAGACAGACATCACACAACAGTGTGAGGATTATATGAACAGATGTAGGGCTGCATGGTGGCAAGGTGGTGACTGCTCCTGCCTCACAGCAAGGAGGAGTTGGCTTTGATGAGTCGAGTCAATGTGTTCTCCCTGTGTTAACACCATTTTCCCTCTGACTTCCTCCCACTGTCTAAAAAACATACAGATCATGTATAGATGAACTAGTGAATCTAATGTCTCCTAGTGAATGAATTTGAGCCTGAAAGGATGCCCAAGTGTTTCTGCCTCTAAGTAATAGCTCTGCACTTGACTCGTCATTATCCAGGGTGTACACCGCCACAGGCTCAAAGCTGCTGGGATAGGCTATAGCACCATGACCTCTAACAGAAAGGGTGGTAATTGCATGAATCAATTTGAATGGATCTATTAAAAGGGAAAAGTGTTGAAAAATGTGGTGGTGGTGTTTGAGGTGTTTGTCATGTAAAACACATGCGTTTTATCCCCAGAAGCGCTGGCGTCCATTGGGCGGGGCTTGTTCTGGCATTCGATGCTGGCCAACAATGCCATTGGTCATTTCCATTGTAACCATGAAGTAAAGGTTGGCAACCATCATGGCAAGAGACGGCAGAAAGGACAGCCCAAATCCGAATGCTCTAATGCTGCTCTGGAATGCTGCAGCTATCCAGTACAGAACCCTGTGGACGAATAAAACACCATTAAAAATGCACTAGCCTGTAGTCAGGGGTTGAGGGGTTGGGGGGTTGGGGGAGGAGGGGTTGGGGTTGGGTGGGCAGAACATTTTGGGGGAGACCTGTGGGTGGGGTCCATTGGGATTTGGCGTGTAATAGAAATGGCGTCAGCTCAAGAAGTCAAGAAGAAAATTAAAGTGGGTGTTTACTTGACAAAAGTAAAGCAAGGCAAGTCAGACATCTGGAAACAATTCTTAATTGTCACTAAACAAAATGGGAAAGAGTTAAACTTTAAAAGTTGCGATAAATGTGCAAAAGTGTTCACTTACAACAACATAAATCTGGCACCTCTGCCTTGAGGACACACCTGCACAGCTCTTCTTGATCAAAGCAAACTCTCATTCATTTGTGGACATTTTTCAAAAGCTCTGACAGAAAAACCGCGCAAGCGGGCCGGAGTCGACACAAATATTGCAGTAACGGGCGGTCCTGGTGAGAAATTCAGCAGGAGTGGGCGAACAATCCCGCGCAGGACTCTACTGGGGATGAATCAAATGCACCTTAAAAAAATACACCAGCCTGCAGAAGAATCAAACCTAACGCAAACAAGACTTTTGGACTTTCCCAGTTTGGTCTAAACCAAATTGGCAGGTGTGACAAGCCAAGCAAGCCGTGGTATCTTTGTTTTGTTTGATTGAACTTGATGAGGATCTCACGATCATGAAACAAAGAAGACAACAGGGAGGATAATATTGTTGATATAACAGATAACTTCTGGTTCTACACACCAGTCTGTTTAGTTGTTGGTCCATTAAAATGAAGTGACCACACTTTTGCGACAGCCTTGAGATAGACACATTAGTCAAACAGTACAGGGAACACGCCCCCGTTGTCATGACAACATTAAAGAAAAAAAAAATAATGTAGTGTGAAAGCTAAATGTATTGAACCAAATGGATAAATTCTAACAATGCACCAGTTCTGAACACACGAAAACTTGGGACAACTGTAAATAAACAGAGATTATTATCATTATTATTGTTATATTTTTTATGATTTAGACTCGTACCGTCCAAGGCAGAAGAGCACAGTCAGCAGTGGAACCAGTTTGAGCTGGTCCTGGCTAAGTTGTGTTGCCATGACGACCAACTGGAGAAAATAGAGCAGGAACAGGTGGGCGGAGTCAAAGACAAAGCTCCGGTGTATGCTGACATCACTAAGCCCCACCCCCTTGGTCTCACAAAAAGAAAGGACTTCACCAGACCTCAGTCGAGCCACGCCCAGGACCAGGTAGCCTGCAACACAGAACCAGGTCAGCACCAAGTCAGGACCAGGTCTTGACCAGAACTTGGTCTAGCCACATCCAGGACCAAACATAAACCGGCTCTGAACGAGGTCTACAGGTTAAAGGTCTAAACCAGTCCAAAGAACTGTACCCAGTAAAATGGGGACTGCCGCGAACACAGAGCAGCGCAGAGTGTAGACCAGTTTGAGGGGGGCACTGTCCATCAGAGGAGCATCGAACGGCAGGAACACATAACCACCCCACACCAGGAAGGGAAAGAGTAGGGCTGAGGTCCCCAAAGAGACCGCCATCTTCAGGCCCAGTCGGTCAGGGCAGCAGTGTCCTAAAACAGACAGACTTTAGACACAAAAGGTCAGAAGTGTTAATGACACTGTACAAACGCACCTTTGAGTGGAGCATCCTCGGGCCACTCTTCCTGAAGAAAATGCTGCTGGAGGAACGGTCTCCTCTCTGCCTCCGTTTCCCAGAAGGCATCATTGGAGCTGGGGCTGAACACATGTGCGGCGCTCTCAGGTAAAGCGTTCTCCTGCCAGGTCCCACCCCCCGGCTCTGACACCATCCTCTGAGTCTCAGTCCAGCTGCAGTCTTCAGACGAAAATGTTTTGGGTTTGGACTTTGCCATCTGCAGAAAACCTAACAGCCTTTAACAAACTCAGCCTGTGAATGGGGTAATGACAATACAAAATATGCTCAATTTGACAATTAACAATCACAATATATCAAAAAGAACAGCTCAAACTGCACTAATATTTTGGTATTCAACAGAACAGACCTTTTACATTTCACCAAATATTAAAGTTAGTAACACCGGTGAAAACAGCAGGATTATGTGTTAGTTTTTCCAGGGTTGAGTGAACCATAAAAAGGTATAGCCAGTGATTTATTGAGATTTATGTTTTATCTTTCCACTTTAGCAGTATGTTTTTGTTTTTTTTAAATGGTTAGTAAAATTAAGATAAATTTTTCTGTGTGTTTGGGAATTTGGAGTGTGGACAGGTCAACTACTAGGGCTATGGATGGGGAGAGTGGGATGGTAAGGCTGAGGGTCCTGGACAGGTCTCCCCTGACCCCCGACCAGACGTTTTTGACTGGTGTAAAGAGCCAGAGTGGATGCAGGTGGTTGTAAATTTTTGTGGAGCAGTGTGTGCGTCTGTGGTGGTGCAAGCATCATGATCTGGGGATGTTCTTCATACTTTGGTGTTGGGTCCATTTATCGTACACCAGGGATCATGGATCAGTTTGAATACATCCAAATACTTGAAGAAGTCACGTTGCCTTATGCTGAAGAGAAAATGCCCTTGAAATGTGTGTTTCAACAAGACAATGACCCCAAACACACCAGTAAAAGAGCAGCATCTTGGTTCCAAACCAACAAGACTGAGGTTATGGAGTGTCCAGCACAATCCACAGACCTTAATCAAATATAAAAGTTGTGGGTGACATCAAAAATGCTGTTCATGAGGCAAAACCACAAAATGCAGAGGAATAGTCCAGTGGTCCAGGCTGCTCAGAGGAGCCAGAAGCTGGTCGACTCAGGCAACACAGATGTGTCTGATTCTCAAAAGCAGAGGTTATACAATAATATAGTTCAGTGATTCACAGGAAAGCTAAATCTAAAGATTTTTTTCAGTTTAAATAGTAAATGTTTGAGTTTGTAAAGAAAAATGCAGACACTTTTTTTTTTTGGAACAGCCCAATATTCCCTTTTCTTCACTTTCTGTAAAGGAATAACAACTTTGATAATTTTTTTATACATGAAAGAGCATAGTTATCCCTTATGTAGCTGGTTTATCCAAAAAGCTTAAAAAGATTTTTTACAGACAACATTCCTGTTCACTTTAAACCGGGCAATACTCTCTGACGGAAAATGGTCCACCCAAAAGAAAAGATCCCCGGCCACAAACAGAGCAATGTGGAGTTGTTCAGTGAAATGAGGAGTGCAGTGATAGTTAAATTGGGGAGACCCGTCAGCCGCTTCACAAAAGTGATGTATCAACACAAAAGGCCCAATCCTGATGGAGTCCACCTCCATGTCAAAGAGAAAGGGCATTCCTTTGAAGACAGCAATGTCCGAATCTTGGCCAAGGAGGCCAAGTGGTTTAACAGAGGAGTGAAGAAGCCATCTTTGTTAAAATGGAAAAGCCCTCTCTGAACAGAGGTGGAGGACTCAGATACAGATACCTCCCCTCCATTTACAACATTGTTTTGAGGCCCATATCAAAACAGCTTCACTTTAGCAGGAGGCTTATAGCAGGGAGAAGCAGTAATGCTAATGGATCACAGGAACCTAACGACTCACACACCAGCTCCCACACTCACCATTCAACTCTTAAAGACTTTGAAACCAGTCTAGCCCTGACCACAGTAGTTTCAGGCTGAAGCCCTTTGAGAGATATATATCTCATCTTTTTTAGATGAGATATCTATCTTTTTTGAAAACTGAATTGACAAAAAAGAATTGACAAAGTCCCTTGGATGAGGGACGAAACGTCTTCACCTCAAACCTACGTCCAGATGCCTTGTCGGAAAACCTTTTCTTGAATATGTGCTGGATGACTGAGAACCTTTATAGTAAAAACTCCTTTAATTTACTTGAAATGGAGTAATTAATGCAGGAATATGCCGCCTTTCACCTCCGATTTACGTAACAAAGATGAAAAGGAGAATAATTAAAGGAGTGAACAAGCGAACTGAAAGACACCTTTCGCTACATTAAGTGTACTCTACCAAAGTCACACCGGGAACTAAGGCACATGAAAGACCCCCTTCATACAGATCTATTTAAATAAGACAAGCTATAATAAAGAGTCGTTTTTAATAAGAAAAATCCAATAAAATAGTCTTGAAATCTCATTTGTCTCCAATCAAATAACTGATCTAGAAACATGAACATTATGGGGGGAAAAGTAGAAGATAGGGCTATATAAAGGATAAGATCATACAATCTCATCTGAGCCATTAATTGTGTATTTTTTCAGTTAAAGTTAAATATTTTATTTCTTTTTTTGGGATCAGTAAAGTTTATTATTATGATAAAACATTAGAAAGACTCTTGTAAAATTAGTGTTTTACACTTAATTAGTGATAAAAGCGCTCCGATTCATCAAATGGTGGATTAAGTCTGACCCTGTACCTGCTCTGGGCCAGACTAAAGTTCCAACAGAAATTTCCTAGTAATCCGGTCTGACTCATAAGCCTGCTTCATAGAATGAAGAGGATCAGCTGGTCGAGGTGGTGAGAAAGTACGAACATCTATATAATAACTTGTATAAGCAATATAAAGACACGCAAATTACAAATAATTTATGGAGAGAAATAGCCTGAACGTTGAGCCCTAATGAGAGCATCTGTCGCAAAAGATGGAGATAGCGCTGTGATAAGTTTGTAAAAGCAAATGCAGTGGGCGGGTCCGCTGAGGACTCCCCAGGAGTTCTGCACTTGGGTTTCTCGTGAAGTATGGAGAGTCCTCGTCAGAACAAAATTTGTTCTTGTTCTTGCCACCTCAAGAACAACTTTCTCTGTTCTTGCAGGGTATGTACCAGGCTTAAGCTTGCTTGATGGAAGACCCCCTTTGTGTCTTTATATATTTAAAAGCAATTCAACATTTACCAAACCAAATGCACAGGTCATATTGAAATATTTATCATGCGCACGGTATGGCTATATAATAATAATATTTAAGATAACGGTGCACTGAGAAGAAAAAAGTGAAGATCAAATCCAAAAAGTCTGAAGTTATCTGAAGTTTTCAGCTATGGCGAATTTCATATGAATTCAAATTAATATTCAAAATTATCACCCTTTTTTGTGTTCAGAATTAGCCCTTTCCAGTCTATTCCGTCAGATTATTGCTTATTTATTGCTGAATGTTCATACCTGACCTAAAATAAATCCCATCATTGTGGAGGAGCTTTCGTCTAAGCAAACTATGGATTATCCTGCTTTAACTGCCCTGGCCTTGACTCTCCCGGGCCTAAAGCTCACTTTGGTTCAGGTCATTTTAATCCGCTGATGGCTTACATCTTCTGCTTTTAACTGACGTTTGCAAGTGCAAATAATGCATGGTCGGTTTTGTTATAAGCTCTTGTACATTTTCTGTTCACCTGTTCACAGTGTGACGTCACAAAGGCCACAAAACAACTACAAACTAGACAGAAAAGGGTCACAGTATCCAGCTGTCGTCAGTGCTCCGATGGCTCTCTTGTTCGGGCCAGAGACTGACCAGTATCGATCGAATACCTAATCGATACCTAATCGATGCCGAAGCCATCAGGGGCTAATGCTAACAGCTAACGCACGTTAACTTATGAAGTAGCTAGTACCGACCACAATAAACCTGATATAAACCGTTTAAGCTGAAATAAATGCGGAACAGACCTGTAAAAGCTCCAGAACAGGGTCAGACCTAGGTCTCGCAGCATTCGCTGAAAAACAAAAGTGGACCGGAAGTGTCCAGGTGCAGTTCAGGTGAGCTATGACTGGGGTGAACAACGCCCTCTAGGTGTCCACTGCAACCAATGTAGCCAACCGCCAAATAATACAAATTAAAACTATCCTTAGGAGAACTGTTAATTTGTTTCAGCTCAAAAAAATCCCGGTCAAATTAATTGTAAAAAAAAAAAAAAGAGTAAAATTCAAAAATGATTCAAGAAACTTTATTATTTTAAGTAAAGCAACCATTATTTATTGATACTCAAAAACAGGATAGAGAAGGAACAGAAAATATTAACAGATTTATGGACATAGGTCACATGATTAGGGTTTAGAGCAGTTTGCTTTTGCCACTGACCAATTCTACCTTTCTCAGATTTAAGATTAAAATATATGAATCGATTAAATAAAACCCAACAATTAAAAGGACATCTTGATTGGTTAATTTTGTGGACCTTTAAAATAATTCAGCTAGAAGTAAAATCCCAGCGTCCCTAGTGTCCATTTACAGCACTTCTAACGCAGAGACATGACCCATGACCCCAGTCATAATGTAGTATTTGGTGAAAAGCCACTTTGGAGATGGAGTTAAAATCATCAATGTTCATAATAACAATAACAAAAATAAAGTAGTGCTTATTGACTTTGAAAGGAGTACTCACTCTTAGTGATAAAATGTGATCCTCAGATCTGGAGTGTTAATAAAAGCCATAGAGAATGGTTCTATTTGTGAATAACAAATCAATACTTAGAAAAGAATAAAAGAAAGTATCTCTTTATGCTTTACATTTAGCTCAGTTTTTCCAACTCATGGGACTAAAACAAATTTAGTGACCAGCGTCTCTGTAAAAGTGGAGTGAAATTTTCTCCTTTCAACTTGGAGACGTGACATCTTTCTTCAGTTTTTTGCCAAATCCACTTTTAGTGGGCACCTTTTGGTCAGAATGAATACTTTTGACCAAATATAGTTTGTTCCATCTTTTTCTCTTTTCTTAAATGCCCTTAACACAGTGTTTGAATAACATTGTGTGGCTGTAGTTTAGTTAAATGACTAAAACAGCGCATTTACTTGAAGCAGAGACATTAAAAGAAAAAGCCTTTTAAACAATGTTATAATTAGTTAGTCAGTACTTAATGAATAATGCTGTATTAGATAATAAAGTGCATTGTGGGTAATGGGGTTCATTTCTTGTAGAACTTCTTGTTGAGGAGGAAAATTAGGAGGTTGACATTGACTTTGGCTTTGTCGAACATCTTCATCACAGCCACACCTTCATACTGCAGCTGGAGGAGGTCCTGAAAAAGAGGAAACAATATCATCACAAACTCATATAGTAAGATCAGTATACAGTGGGTCAAAGACAAACAAGTGATTAAAATCATATTTATATGTTATGTAACCATAATTAATTAAATAATTTCTTTGGTTTATCTATAGTGTTTTATGTTAGACTTGTTAGTAGGTCAGAATTCCAGGCTGAAGCTGTAGCTCCAAACAAAGGTCAGTCAGGATTTAGCTCAGTTCCAGTCCAGATTGTGATCCGGTTTGGCCTGTTCTTGTCTAATGTTCAGTTTGGTTTGTTATATTTGGTCAATTATTTATTTTCTCATTGGCCCCAGATTTATTTTTAATTTATTTTAGTGCTAGTTCAGTCCTGGCATTACCCAGTTTAAACAAGTCCCAATGATTTACCTTCTTTAATCTTGAGTTTACCTGGTAGGTGAGTGTGAACTCTTCCATCTGAACTCCCAGGAAGCGGGCTTTGATGCTGAAACTACCCTTCTCTGAACCAGGCCCAATGTCGAAAACCACATTTTTAAACCTGCAAAAAAACAAAATAGTAAAAACCCCTAGTGACACAACCGGCCTATCAGAACTGTCGTCTAGAGTTAGACCAGTGGAAAAGCACATATCTGTTAACCTGAAAAAGTGAAGGAGAATTCTTACTGAGTTTGTGGCAGGTCTTCGATCTCCAGCAGCACTCCCTTCTCTTGCAGCCTGGTGGCACTGTAGCTCAGGGCCTTCTTCTTGCTCTTAATCTCTGCTGCCTTCTGATTGGCGGTAAGCTTGTCCAGACAGGAGGTAATGTAATGACGGTAGAAGTCGATCTGTTCACTGTGAAAGCTGCTTTTGGCCTGAAGACTGCTGAATGTCGACCTTAGCTTGATCAGCTCGGCCCCTCGACGCTGACGCCGCAGTCTCTGCTGACGGATATCCTTCATACAACACACACAAGTTACCAATAACTGACCAATAATCAATCAGCACACCACCTCAAAGGCCTGTTTTGGTGTCTCAAAAAACGGACTTTCGGACTTTCATAGCATCTTAAAGCTTTTAGTTTTCTATTTATTGTTTTTCCTTTTAATGATATATTTTTACTTTTAACTTAATCATTTCATTTACAACTTTTGAATCTATGGTTTATTTATTGTTGTATAATTTTAGTAACCTAATTTAAATTTTTATTCTACATATTCTGAATATGTTCCCTATGATTTGGTGGATTTAGTTAGAGTTCATAGGAGCAGTACCAACAAATGCAGAATAAACTGCCTCTGGTAAGTAAATGTGTATGTTTTTGGCTCGGGTCCTTCTGATTTTGCTTCTTTCATTTTCCTTCTATTTATCTTAGACCTAATTTGACCCTTCTTTTGTTCATTTTTAGAGAGAATATGGAGAGAGATGAGGGACATAAGTCAGCATATCCTTCTGCATGCTAATATTTACCTAAATAGCAGTGTGTAAGTGCATATTCTGAAAGGCTTTACAGCATTGTTTTGTCGTTTACCACTAAGCCTATGTTTCACTAGCTTTATTTATTTCTTTATTTTGCACTGTACTGGATTTTTTTTAACCATGTTTGTTCATGTGTAGTCTGGGTTTGTCTGCTTTTAGTCTGTTAATTTAATCTTGTGTACCTTTCCAATCATGGTAAGGATAGCGCTCTCTGTTTTTGAAGCCTGTAAAACGCCCAGAGTCTCCAGACGCCGGAGATTCCTCAGAATCTTCCTTTTCTTCTGCTCCAGACTCAGGCTCCCGTTAGCCATCAGAGACTCGTTCCTCTTCAATTTGTCTGGGGTCCGAGCGTCCTGCCGAGCACGACACTGCACCAGCCAGTCGTGGTGCGCCACCTACAGGATGAGATCATTTATATAAGTGGTTGTAATTGTGGACAGATTTGCTCAAACAGACGTTTTGTGTGACCTTTTGACCTCAAGGACCAAATCTTTTATAACCACAGTTACAGTAGTAGTATTTAATCTGGATGCCAATTTCTGACAAATAGCTGTGTACAGAACGTAGATTAAGGGGGCCAAAATCTCCCTTCTGAGGCCCCTCATTCCAACATTAAGAGACAGAAGGATGAACTTTAACAGACATAAATATTGTTTTATTAATGATCAAATACCTTTCTTTTGAACAAAAGACTTGATAAAGGTGACAAGCCTAATCCTCCTCAGAAGTCTTTAGTTTTGGTTTGGTCTCTGCCGTCCTTATCTTTGAAAAACACTCTGTTTTTGTTGATTTGTTATTTTTATTAGTGAGAGTACTTTTCCGTGAAATTAAGTTCTGCTTGTCAAAGAGACATGTTTTAATCAATGTTTAGTTCAACTGCTGCTACAGTGACTGTTTTGCTTAAAAGCCTACAGAGGACTCTGAACGTTTTCTATCAATTGGCATCTTTCTCCAAAAACAATTCCTATATGCTGGAATCCTTAAGTTCATAACTGTGACAATCCATTTCCACCAGCTGCTCCTAACCTCAGACCCATGGCAAGCAGCATCTCTCAGGCAGAGAATGAGAGAATGCAGAGCTTATCCTCCAAGATCCCTCAACAGAAGACCACAACAATCAAGTGTTGGGGACCACACACTCTGAACCATCATAGGCAGTACTGATAAATTTAGACCCACTGGTACCACCACCATTCCTGTTGGCCGTTGGCCTCTGACATCTTGCCTCCTGCTTTTCGCTCAATCAGTAAGAGTGCACAGATACAGCATGTTACAGAGCAGGCGTCATAGGCGAGGCTAGACCAATTTTATGTCAGCACTTAATAAAATTTAGCACCCCTAAATTAGGACGAAGATAAAAAATAAATTTTACTCTATAATGGGTTACGTAGGACTGTAAATGTCAAATTTATTAATAAGATAAGATAAATATTTCAAGGAAATAAAAAACACCCCGCCTGCAAGTGGTTTGATCCACCCATTGACGCTACCACTGTCTGGCTCTCTCTCACTAGGTAGCTGCCAGAGCGATAGAAAAATAATGATTCAGCCGTGGATGAGTTCAGGTAGAAGTTAGTTTGCACTGATCAGTTTTAATACTTGTTTACTATAATATTACTATAACACTCCTCAGGAAACGGTCGTAATGTAGTATTTTTAAATCATCTATTTTTAGCAAATAAATTTGATAGATTATTATTAACAATCACTACCTGCTTTGACTTAACTTGTGAATTTGCAGGTAACAAGCCAGATGGACATTCGAGCATTTTTCGAGAAAAATAAACAGGGTTCAAGTGAGAAATTAAGGTCAGACTTACTAACTTACCTAACTTTAATTTTATGCAGAAATGTATTGGTAGATTGTTTGTAATATGGATAATGTGGTAGAGCGACACATGCTTCAAATAAAAATGTAAACTTCGATTATCTGCACATGTCTCTGTAATAAGCAGAAGACCATGCAGTGTCTCAGTGCAATGAGGAAGAGCAGGACAGAGAAATCAGTGAGGAGAGGACAGAGAGACAGTCCCAATAATCAAGCCAATGAATTGAGGGTTCAAGATACGTTTGATTTAGGAGTCAAAGACACTGGTCCCAAACAGTTAATGTTATCAAGCAAACCCGTTTCATCAGTTTGGCACACAAAAATTTGCTTTTCAAAAAAGCAGGTTTAAAACTTTCAACTGGTTGGAATATTCTAAAAGCAAAAACACAGCTTTTAGATAGATTTGCTGGCCTTGGGGTGAGGCGTTATAGATTTACACTTAGGGGTGAATTATTTTAGTGGACTGTGGTTTCTTTTTATTGTTTCAAATGGATAGTTTTCCTTTGCCAGTGTTCAAGGTGTTGTTTCATCCCATGTCCCATGGATTTTTTTATAACACAAAAATAAAAAAAAGTAAAGGGAAAAATACCTTTACTTTGATTCAAATGGGTATTATTTTTTTGCTTAACTTTTCCCTGCGTGCTCAGGGTGTTCAGCACCCCTAAAACGTCTGAGAATCACCCCTGGTAGGCATAAAGGTTAGGCTTAATTTCAATTTAGCTTAACTCTTTTTATGTCATTATAAATTTATAAACTGCATAATTTTCTTATTTATTCCTGTAAAATCATATCGCACCTTCAATAGACAAAGGTTATTGTTTTAATCCTTGAATATACTGCCATTATTTATTGCTGATTCAACCTGGATATTCAAATCTGTTTTCATAGTTGCTTAAGTTGCTTAAGAGTGGTTGTTTCACTTCATATGTGGATCACTTTCTGTCAATGAACTCATGTTCAAATTCATATTAGGCTTTATTATTCTTTCCTCTTTGAGGTGGGGCCCCGAAACAATTTAACTTTATCGCTTAGCGTAATCCTCTCGCTTCACAAAAATATATGTTACACAGAGGACCACAGAGCTTTACCAGACAATCCCATAAACAAGGTCTCTAGTATTTAGTTTGTTTTTTCACTGACTTTTTTAAACTTGCTGTAAAATTGCAACTTTGAACAATTCACACCTCAAAACATTACAAACTCTACTAAAAAAGGACACATGAGATGTTGTTGTTTCTTTCAACAGTGAATAAAATGTAACCTGTTGTTTAGAAGCAGAGGATCTGAGTATCTGTGCCAGAGAGTCTCCAGAATGAATCCGAATCACATCAATGATCATCTGCTTAGTGCTATGGAAAAAAAAACAGAGGTCAAGACACCTCAGTGAACAGTAACAAATGTCTGTAAAGCAGTTCAGACTCACCTGAGCAGCAGTCCTCTAGCATCAGGTTGGTCCTGTTCCTCATTGAAAATGTCAAACTTGTTGGCAAGGGTCAGAGACACTTCAGTTTTTCCCATATGTGCCAGAGCAGAATCGGGATCAGCCGAAATATCGTCTAGAAAAGATTAACCCAGGGCCAGAGGCTCCATTAGACAATGTCCATCAGTTTGACAAATCAGGTCTTATTGTCCTTTAAATGTTTTTTTTGTTTAATGATGAAATTCATTTATTAACAGTAGTGTTTAAAATGTATTTTTAATCATAAACTTACAGAACAAAAAACCTTTAACACAGCAATCTGAACTAACTAAGCTACCACTAAATAGTTGAGTATGGTCTTTAGTTGTACCTGCAGTTCCACTCAGCTCCTGTAGGGTGGGTACAGAGCCCAGGTCTCGCAGCAAAGCTCTCAGAGGATCAGCAAAGTCTGGACTCAGGACTGACTGGTGATCCACCAGCAGCTACAGACACACAGAGGTATTATTACTGCATGTGACCCTACTCACACTTTAACCAAGTCACTAGGCTTAGTCAAAATCTGTTTCACTCTTTCAAACTTTTTTTTTTTTTAAGACCACTCAGTATTTTAGCTTGTAGCCCTATACTTTTACACAGGCCTACAGAACACCTTCATTTAGGCTACAACCAATGAACCTAAATTAGGAGCTCTGCCATTTCTTAGCTGTAGGCAGAAAATCAAACATTTATTTCTGCTCAAACTTGTTTTATGAAACAAGTCACTTCATTGCATCACCTCATTTTTGTGTAAAACGAGGTTTTTGCAAAATCTGTTCAAATAAAGCACACTGGATTATGTTATGCATATTTAAGTATTTTGTTTCACAGGCAAGTAATTATTTATTACATAATTAATTACTATAATTATAGACGTAGTCAGCATTAGAGAGCTGTGGCAGGGTCAGAACATGATTTTGAGGTCCACAACTATTTTTGAAAATGTGAATGATCAAGGTTTTTGTTTAAATGTAACCAGAATGAAAGCTTCTCTAAAGCACCAATGATGCAAGTATTAGAATAGCTGCTGTATGTTTATAGTAATATGGAGGTGTGTCTGGACCTTGTGAGTGTTGATCAGCTCGTTCAAGGAGATATAGATGACCGGTTTGTTAACAATGAGGAGCTCTGAATATTCATCTATGCTGAACATGTCCTCAGGCTCTGGTACATCACACACCGCCACTAAGAACCTCCTGTCAGACAAAACCCAGAAAAGAGGTCAGACAAAGAGAGGGGGGAAACAGTGCTTTAAGATGAGAAAAAGGAGGGAAACATTTCAAAAACCTGAATTTCTGGTGTGTGTTGCCGATGTACTGGTTGAGCATGCGGGCATGGTAGCCATCGCCATGGAAATGCTTATTGGCGGCTGCGTGCTGGAGCATGCGGGCAATGGCGGCCAATAGGTGGCGCTGTTCAGGCGAGAGGGCAGAGCCTACAGAGCGATCCAGAACATCGAAGCCATCAGGAGCCACCACAGCTGGGTTCATGTAGCGGTAGTACACCAGGTTCCCCACCAGCTGTAACACAAACAGCTAATCAAACCCAAACCAAACCTGCCAAATCCTGATCTCATCCTCATGAACTCATCTTCATTTTTATCCACAGCGCATTCCCATCACTTTTTGACCTAATTTCACAATCTTACATTGTCATATTGCACACCTATAAATAATATATGGGCACCTTGTAGAGATCGTCCTCTGAAGCCTCAGGGAATTTCTCCTTCAGAGCATCTCTCAGGACTTTGGCTGTGTAACGCAGGCCATAACTGTGGATATGAGAAGATCTTATTTGCAGTTAAACTTAATCTGTACATAGTATGTTACACAGACAACTGTTAAACAGGATTTTGCATTATATAACTATTAATTTTCAATGAACTTTGAATGCTGTCCCAACTTAAAATAAAAAATAAAAAAAAGGCTGTCTAAAATATTTGAGAGTAAAAATTTTATATGACTAGCAGGATAAAGTAATTGACAAGTTCAAGTGTGTTTCAATGTTCACTTATTGAGAAGAAAAAAAAAATCATTATCGAAAAGAAAAAAGTACAGCAGGGTGGTAGAGACTGTCATTGAGGGATGTCGTACGGCAGTTTGTGGAGGTTGGACGTGATGGCTTTGAGCACTCTGTCCGTGAGGTTCTTCAGATTCACCATAGCCACATCAATTCTCCTCTGCACCTCAGGGTGAGACAACGCTTCCTCCGGAGACACATCATATGGAAGAGAACTGAGAAAACAAAACAAGCCTTTGAGAATTAAACAGGAGGCAATCAGGGAAAAGTCAGAATGACTTCTGACCTCTTGGTGCCGGTCTGGGTCTCGGTCTGGTTGATCCATGTCTTGTACACCTCCACTGGGTCGGTTCTGATGCTGACGTTTTGCTCCAGTAAAAGGTCCTTCAGAGGTGGGCCCAAAGCTTCTCTTAGAGCGTTGTGTCCTCGGGCGTTGCGATAGAAGTTCACCAACATCTTTATCACTGTGGGGTTTCCTCTCACTATGTCCTGGGGCTGCTCCACCTTAAGCCTGGAACCAAGAGAAACATTCAACACAATTACTGGTCAAATCCAACAAAAACGAGTTCTGGGTTAAGGTGGATCTGAACTGGTTTTAGTTGAATTCATACGTGTAGTACTTGCCTGATCTCATATCTCAGAGCCTGAATAAAGAGTTGCAGCAGTAGGAAAGCCTCCCTTTGATCTGAGCCATAGTTAAATAAACTGAAAACCAGCATCTCCATGAAGGCTGTGGACCTGCTCTGAGGCATTAGGAAGATTAACTGTGCCAAGTACTGGGGCTGGGTCTACAACAAGGAAAGAGGCCTGTAAAACCAACTCTCCATCCATCCTCTTTTAGTGTGTCAGGCCAGTGTCAGGTGAGTTTACCTGGAGCAGGTAGAAAAGGTGCTGGTAGGCCTCCAGCCTCTCTCTTCGGTCTCGGCTCAGAGCCTTCAGTCCTTTGCTCTTCTCTAAATCCATCATGTCAGACAGCTGCTCCTTGTTCTTCTTTGTCAGCTTCTTACAATGAGACGCCACCTCCTGGAAAAACAGGAATATGATGTGTGTATTGCTTATACTAGAAAAAAAAAAGAAAGCATATGGATATAGGTTTGACATCAAACCTGTGATGAATTGTCTGTGATGTTTGCTGCTTTATTTCCTAATTTAAACACTTTTCAAGTTCTCACCTGTATAGTGGCCCTATTACGAACTAACAGCCCAATCTTTAGGTCCATTTGGTTGAGGTCTGTTTCCAGCTGTTTGTTGAAGCGGATGCTTCTCACCACCTCCTGTCTGACCCTCAGAAGCTCCGCCTCCTCTGTAATGTCAGTGCTGGACAGCTCCAACAGGTGAGCAAACTTCCTGATTACCTGCAGAGGGGGTGTGGCTGAATGGACTAAGGGAAAAGAATGAGATAACAACATTAAGGGTAGCAGAGCTAACAACTGAAAGGTCAAAAATTGTGACATGAAAATAATGAAGAGATCACAAACAGGCAAAAAGCAGAAATGGGTAAAATAGTAACATGACACTATTATTTATTTTTCCATCATTCTGTAGCTTTTAGTGTCATTTCAAATACACTGAAATAAAGTAAACACTAAAGACACTAAATATCAAATGATGCAGAAAAGGAACAAAAATAAAATATTAAATAAATGTCTGAACAGCTGAAAGTGCAGCCCTGTTCCCACCAGCCTCCACACGACAAAATGACTATAAAGGAACAAACCACATGCAAAAAATTGTACACCCAAAACACCGTCTGCTTATGCCTCTTTGCTGAGCACCTGAAAAGACTGTTCTTACCCAGCAATCTGTACTCCTCTCGGGCCTTGTTGGCCCTGAAGAAGGCTTGGATCTTCACCACTGCATTTACCTGTTTACCATGAAAACAGTACAATATCAGGCTTTACCTCCAAAGACTACTTTCCTCAACAGATATGTGCCAAAGCCTGTTCCAGCTAGATCACTTCGAAACCCTCTCATTGAACTCCTACAGGACAAATCATTACCGCTTATATGATGCTCTGCTTCTCTGATGGCTTTGTTCTGTTTTTCAAACTGTGTTGGTCCAGAAGTAGTTTATTCTGCTTGTGTTGTTACTGACCCTGAATTGGTTGAATGTCTATCTAATTACATTCACATAAGAATAATGTTTAAAAAGAATAGTTAGAATGGCTGGACAGGCCACAAGTACCAGTATAGGCCTTTAATTAAGTTATTCCTATTTTGTGTGTATGTATGTGTATATGTTGTCTAAGATATAGTTATTCACAATTTTTCACAACTCACGTTTTGTCTGAAGAAGCACAGTCTTTCTGTGTACCTCCGCTTCACCAGCCACATCCTCACCATTGATTGGATCTGAGACAGTTTATGAGTTCATCAGTCACAAATCACAGGAATACAATTGATAATTTCTCTTTGGGTTATATCTGCTCTTTAAAATGCCCTTCACAAATACTTCTAGAGTCAGCCTGGGGATCTTTATATCTTAGTAGTTGTTAAACGTTGTGAGTGGAGTTTAAGATTACCTTAACAGCAGCTCTCCAATTCATCTGAAGGTACTGCAGCCTTCGTCTATAGGACCTTTGAGCCAAGAACCTCCTCCAGTGGGACTAGAGCATACATAGCACAGGACCATTACAGATGTAAAGGTATATACAGTAGTTTCAAAATTACTCATAGAATGAAACCTTAATTGGCTTCCAGGCAAATTTCAAAAATGATTTGAAAATTTCAGTTCGTACTTTTAGAGCAGTGCAGCGAATAGACACTTTTATTAAAGCAGGCTTTTAGTTAAACATTTTTTTAATACTAGTCTTTATTTTATCTTGTATTTTATTCTCTTAACACTCTTATATATTTTATTTATTTAACTGCACTTTGTCAAGCTCTTTGTGATTTTTATCTGTGAAAGGTGTTATTTAAATAAAAGTTTACCTACTTATAAAAACTAACTTTTCTTGCCTCCTTTGTGGACAGTTTATTTAACAGTTTATCTTCCCGTTTTGAGAGTCCTTATTTTTATTATGACATTTCACTCACATTTGCTTGTTTTTTTCCTGTACATAGTAAAAGTATTATTGTACCTGTATGATAATTATAGAAGGCATGTTGGCAATGAGATATCTGCATCTGATCGCCAGCTGTCGTCTCAGGAGAAAGCCCCTGAAAGCCGCCTGTAAATGCACCACCAGCAGCTCGCTATTTTTCCACTGAATGCTCCGAGAGTGGGCTGCAGACACACTGCTCACCACAGACTGGGAATAACAAGAAAAAATCAAGCTAAAAAGACAAATAAAATAAAAATACAAAGCTAAATTAATGCTTAAACACTTTACCTGAATGTCATTGCGATCGAGGAAGAGTGAATTCTGTGTAAAATCCTTTGGTTTGTCCCAGGTTCCTTCTAGTTTGTTCAAATTGAAGTAAAAGCAGGTGCCATCGTCCAGCGCAGTACAAACCCATGCACTGCGGTTATCTCCTGAACAATCATATTTGTTGTTTAATTTAGGACATTGAGAATTGAGTATTTTGAGCATGTTTGTACCTCTGCAGGACTTGTCCCTCATAAGTTCACTCAGATGTTCCTGATATTGCTGGGCACAGTGGGGCACAAGGCTTGTTAGAGCCACCTCTGGCAGAGACAGGACTCTGAGGGTCTGTAAGGGACGTTGTTCTCTTACAGCCTGGTTTACCGCTGCTAATGCCAGGCACACTAAATTATGGAAAAAGAAAACAAAAATTAAGCATCTTTATTAAAAAAAAATTATAAAGAACACTAAATGCATGACTTTAAAGATTGACAATTTATCTTCTGAGCCACAGCGCCCAGGTGTGAAGGGTAATTTCATCCAACTCACGCTTGAGTGCTTTCTGAGTCTCCTGATTGGCTCTCACCACTTCCTCCTGAATGTCAACCAACCAAAGCCCTGCCCCCAGATCTCGAGCCACCTGATTGGTCAGAGAGGGTCAGTTAAATCTGGCTTAAATCAGGAGGACAATAGACCTCTGCAGGATGGTGTGCTTGACAGAAGATATGATTTAAATATATCATGTATGGTTTAATATATACTCAAGCATGAGCCTAAATGATCAATGAAACTTGATTCTGCTTGTTGACTATTGACTATAAAATTAACAGGCAAACACTTTAATCAAATTAACTTTACTGCCCAGGCATAGTTTGATTTTCTTTCATGTGTTACCTGAGACCGGTGCTGTTGGGCCCTCTTCAGCAGAGTGAGATACCGAATGGTGTTGTTTGGTAAAACACCGTTCAGAGCCAAAGATGGCTGCCGCAGAGCTGACAGCAATCTGTGGACATCTCCATCCATCACTGCCTCATTTATCACAGACACACACAGCAGCTCTGGAACACATGTAAGGGTTAGTCAATTCAGACGTGAGCAGAAAACTGTGTCACTCTGTTCTACTCCAATCCTATACAAAAAGCAAATAGGGCTGCATTATAACAAGTAATCAAAGAATCACAGGGCTCTAGACCAACTTTCCACAGGTCACACAGGTGCTTTTTATTGTTAGGCCAAAGCATAAACTCCTGCAGACTGAAGAAAAATATTAAATATCAAGCAGTCTTTGTCAAAATATTTGAAATATTTGTATTGAAAAGATACAATTGAAATACTTTGTTCATTGAAACTGGAGGCTCTGCACACTAAACATTTAGAGCTGCTAGGCTGCTATTATAAATGATGACGCCCTTCCAGTCATAATGACCATCTTGGGTTTGTTTCAAACTTCATTCATTGTCCATAAAACCAGTAGCATGTGTGCAAAAGTTTGAATCTTTTTTTTTTATCTTGTGAAATAGTTAGGTTTTAAAGGTCAGGGATTCTGCAAAATGACAAAATTCTAAGAGCTATCATTTCTGAATCTTTAGTGCCAGATGAATGAAATTTTAAGACATTGTTCTGCTCTGTGTCAAGTCTTTAACCTTTAAAACATGTGGCAGTTGTATGGTTTCAGATTATGGCCTGCCAAAATCTGTACATTTAAAAATTATTCCATACTTTTACCTTCCATTTCGTTACACTAAACAAATTCAGTTCTTTCAAAATGTGACATAAGTTCACGTGGTAGTACTTCATCTGCAATTTGCTTTATCTAAAGTTCAGATTTTGAATTTATTATGCATTAAAGATAAAAAAGATGATTTTAATAATTTGTATTTATGACACCATCTACAATGAAAACACAACATAGGAAAGACCTTAAGTTCATTATTATAGAAAATATAGAAATTTTGTTTGATAATACCTTGATGAAAACTGTTAATAATTAGACTGCTGATGCTGGCCCCCTGGTGTTGGGTGCTGGTCATTTTCTTAAAAAAATAAATAAATGATGACACAGGGCAAGTGGTAGGCCTAAATATCCTGTTTTTTTTCTTATTGAGATGTTTTACTGTATAGTTTTATTTGTGTTTAGTCCATTGTGTTTTAAGAGCCATTTGGTAGTGTGTCTGCATTCACATGGGACATGGCAACATCTTTAGCACCAAGCACCATTCATTCAGATATGCTCCTTCTCAGATACCATTCACTGTGAAAAATTATATTGTGTAAAAACATGCAAAATAATTTCTTGGATGTAAAACATACTTTCTATACTTTTGACCATTTAACTCTTGTCTTGAGTTATTGGTTTTTGATGATTGATTCATGATAAATTAAACCGGAGTCTATTGAAATATGTAATGAAATATTAGCAAAATGTAATGACGATGATCTGTCAATTGTCCAATGAATAATGTAGGCAAACAACAAATTAATGGTCACTTCGCTATTGCCTTAACTCTAACTAAGTACTACTAAGTACATGTATAATTATGATCTATATTTATTGATACACACAATGCAAAACTGGGGTGCACGATAGCGGAGTGATTAGCGCTCATGCTTCACAGCAAGAAGGTCATGAGTTCAAACCCAGGTGGACTCTAACATCCTTGGCTGGTGCTGGCCAATTCAAATATCCTTGGTTAATTCTGACTGACTCAAACATCGTTGTTTCTGTGAGGAGTCTGCATGTCCTGTGTCACCGTGGGTTCTCTCTGGGTTCTCCGGCTTCCCAACGCCCAAAGACATGCATGTATGTATGCATGAATGTGAGAGTTAATAGTTGTCTCTAAGTGTCAGCCCTGCGACTAACTGGCCATTGTCCAGGGTGTGCTGGGATAGGCTCCAGCCACCTGCGCCCCCCAATGGGACTAAGTGGTAGAATATGAATAAACAATGCAAAACTAGAAAATATGTTGATATTTATTATTCACTAAATACCTAGCTGAAGTTTAAAAAGCCATTTATATGCCCTACTTATAATATAACATATATTTCCTTTTTTTTATAGGTTGGAGAATATGAATACCTCTCTTTTTTCTTTTTCTAATTACCTATAGGTGTGAATCAAGCACTGAACCTGATTATGTAATTTGCAATTTCTGTATTATCAATAAGTTGAATGAAACACCATGGCACGAGTAAAACATCAGGTATATCTGGTGTAAATACATACGCTGGTGTTGTTCTTGGACTGCATCGTTGACTGCATTAATCTCTTTTTGGAGCTGATTCCAGTTAAGTATAGCTCCATTGGACTGTTGTTTCACTGAATTCAGAGCTTCATAATATCTGAAAAATAATATGCATCAATAGATAACCCAGGAAAGATTGGTGACTGACGCCTTATAATGTCATTACCTGTGCAGTAGTTCCGGCTCAACATCACTGAGTGCTGCTGATGAGCTGAGCAGTGAGGTGTTGAACTTCTGCATAAAACCCCCCTCCAGAGCCTCATTAATAACAGCAACAGCTGACAGCATTTCCACAGCAACAAACAGCTCCTCCTGCTGCATCATCCCCTGGAGGACACAAGATAAATTACATTTAGAGTTGCTTTTTTATGGTTCACACTTGCATGTTTTTTAGTTTGACTTGATGAATTAATGTTATAATGTTTATTCAGCAAACACAAAACGGCATCAAAGACCAAGGGTGGAGATACTGCAAAACTAAAGCAGTATCTCCACACTTGGTCTTTGACGATTTCTATAGTTTTTACCGATTGACATTACCAGGTTGTTTGGAGATGCTTTCAGCCTGTTGGGTGGTGTATGGCTTACTGACACAATGGATGTTACTACTATTATAGGATTTTGGCTATTGTTTTAAAGTGTGAAGTGCTGAAACATCAAACAGACATATCTGTTTTTATCTGGTTCCCCATATACTCATGATCAGTCATTCAGCATTATTTTTTGTTGTGTATTTTAGCTGTGCACTATAGCGTCTATAGTGTCTCACCTGTGGGCTTTGCTGCTGTATTTGCTGCAGCTCGGTGTGGTACAACTTGGCAGCAGAGACGTGAATCAGGGGCAGATCCAGGTCAGAGCTCATGAGACAGCTCACTGTGAGTCTGGGGTCTGAGCCGTGCAGAGACTGGTTCAGTTTCAACAGTGCTGCCTCCACTGAACAGAGGGGTGCAGCAGAAACCCAAACATGTTCAACACAGACGGACATCGGTGAGTTCACAGGACACAAAAGACTATGGCATTAATGTGTTGCTTCAGGTAAGAGCTGACCTAGCCCTAAAGTAAATTAGTGGGAGCAAAGCTAAATTAAAAAATTGTGTTAGGTAATTTTGTTAGAAATGAATCTGCCAACGCATGTGTAGCATGTATAGTTCAGTTGCACTTTATCTAGACTCAGCCTCTTTTTGGAATAAAATTTAAAAAATGAAAATCCATTATTTTGTTCTTGGCCCATTATCTTAGATGATAATAAATTTAATACCGGTCTAACTGTAGGTTAGTTTAGTTGATAGGTGTTCATTGAAGTATGTAAATGTAAATGATAAATAATCATAGAGGAAAAATGCCCCATTCAAACATTTTGAATTTTATTCCTCTAAATTCTCTTTATTATACTTTCTTACTATATATGTCCAATAATGCGTTACAGAAGAGTAGGTGGAAGTTGGAAGAGACACATTTTTTTTGGAACATAGTGAGAACAGTTGTGCATGTGTGTTGAAGGTATGTGATGTCATCAGGGTATGTAGCCTATACCTTCATGGGTTTTATTGCATTAAATAACTCTTTTACAAAGAGCATATGTAAAAATAGCTTCTCTTTATTCCAAATCTTTCCAACTTGAGAACCTATGAGGTCTACTTGAAGAGGTGTGACTTAGACTCTAAGGAGAAATCAGAACTCACTGTTGCTTTGTTTATGTGCCTCTCGATTGGCTGTAGAGATCCCTTCCTGTATCTCTTCAAGCTCCAGAGGATCCACACAGCCCTGTTCCTAAAGAGAGAAGTTCATCAGAGCTCACAGTTCTGGCCGAAAGGGCCACAAGTCATAGGTCAGGCGGGATGTTTTCATTCTTTATATTCTGAAAGTCAGCCATACATTGAATGAGCTAACACCACAGCTGTGCATTAAGCCCTCTCCTTTGTACAGTTATAGCCTGTATAGTATGGCTGTACCACTGCTTTCTGCTGCCTGTCTGTGTTGAGCTGCTCCATGTACCACAGCCCCAGCTCTGTGCGAATGCCTCTGAGGGACAAACAAGGCAAACTGAGAGCTGACAGCAGAGCCAGCTCATCAGAGGAGTCCAAGGCCTGGTCCACCTGCTCCACTGCCCAATGTACTAAAAAAAAAAAAAAAAAAAGATTTACAGGAATCAAAAACAGCCAGGACAGAACACTACACCAGGAATAAGGACAAAATTCTCACTGTTGACCACACTGATGTTCTGTTGGATCTCTTTCTGAGTCAAAAATTCCTCATAGATGTCCTTTTCCTGGGCTCTGTCCTGAAACACAGTAAAGTGAGATGTCATTCTGATTAGCATAACTTTAATGCTAATTCACTTTTGGATTTTTTTTTTCCTTTTTTAGTATGGGAAACTGAATTTCCAGTGTTTATTTTCTGTAAATCTATGCATCGCCACAGCTGTGATGTTCATTTTTTGTGCTTTACCTGGTACTTTACGTTGAGTGCCTTTTGTCTCTTGCTCTGGTGCAGTAGCTCCTGGTACATGCTCATCAGCCCCTCCTGCAGGCCTTCAATCATAGCATTAGGATTCCTCAGCGCTCGAGCAGTCACCTCCACTAGACCCCTGTCCACCGCCTCGTTTATGGCTATCACAGCAGCGTGGACTGAAGAGAACAAAGGTTTGGGAGTGATTAAAATTGGTTTAAGGAGGATTTGAACAAGTTGTAGGCAGATTAGAAGAATGGTCCAGATTTATACTGACCTGCTGCCTGGTCTACTGATAGCTCATTGGCCAGAATTCCTCCGATTTTATTGAACGCTGGCATCTGGATCCCATATTTGTCCAACTCCAGCTTCACGTTGTTAATCTCCTCCTCTAAAAATACATACTAAATAATCTATTACTGGGCAAAATGAGATTAAAAAATAACATAACACATGCATTTGAATGAAAGTATTACCTGTGAATTTGACTTTTCCATAGAGGTTATGGATTTGAGGAGCAAGTCCTAGTCTGTAGAGATATAAACTAAACAGAGGCAAAGAGGTAAGGTGAAAAAAGCAAATGGTGGCAAACAAACAAAAAAGCAAATGGTGGCAAACAAAAACACATGTCAAACTCAAGGCCCAGGGGCCAAACACTGTCCCTTGCAATGTTGTATGTGGCCCTTCAATACACTTTGTACATTTTTGGCGCAAGGTCTGAACAGATTTTAGATGGATTTGAACAGGATTTAGATGGTTTTGATTTTTACTACAAAAATTAACCTACCACTACCTATTAAACCTGTTCATATCCATCTAAATCCTGTTCAAATCCAACTTAAACGTGTTCAAATCAAACTAAAACTAAATCTACAATATTTTTATTCGAAAAAGTGTCATTTTTCCATCATTGTACTAGCGCATTAAAGAAACTAAGACTAACTTCTGTCACAATGTTCAGTATATTATGTGTACCTAGAACTTTGGAAACGTTTATCTATGTTCACTTTGGATTTTCAGATTAAGATTAAGAATAAAAAAGGAATAACACATGAACAACTGAAACTGACTAAACCCAACTATGTAATAAAACCAACTTGACTGACAGAACTATTGAAAACTCTAAACAAAGCGACTAAAAGACAACAAGGAATATTATTGAGGGTTGACACTTTATGTTATTGAAAGAAGAAGTAGATGTGAACTAATGCAAGTTTTATTTTTCTTTGATACCCATTTTGTATTGAACAGTTTGCTTTTAGTAACAATTTGTTGTTTGTGGTTACTATGCTCTTTCAACTCTACAGATTCTTGACAGTCCTAAACATATTTTACACACTTTAGACATTTGAGGTCTGTGAAATGTATCTTTCAAAATGTCTGTGACAACTCACACCAACATGAGCTTATCAGTCAGGACTAGATATATTTTGTGAAACAGTTTGTTTTTAACATTGATTTAATTAGATATTAAAATATTATCAGTTATAACCATGGCATGTCATACAGTAAAAAACTTAACATATTGTCACATCCCATGCCTTGTCACTACTTGGGAACAAAATTGTATCTTTGTAGCACACTGTTCTTGTAATATCTGATTTTGTCAAATACAAAAGATAGACTGACACATAATTTGTTAAAAGGCTGCAAAGATAGTGGATTTTGTTTGTTGTTTCCTGACTCAAAAGGTCTGAGTTCGGGACTAAAGGGGTCTTACGGAGGACTTAGGCTCTTTTTTCAACCCCCTGGGTCTTATTGGGTTGTATTTTTTTACCTGAGAGCATGAAGGCAGTAGACAGCACGGGGCATGTTTTTTTTGTCGTAAACATCAGTTGTTTCTGGATGAAAGATCTGTATAAACAAATCAAAATCAGTCAATGACAAACCATCAGAGATATAACACTGTCTGTGATCAGATGAGTACTTACTGAGGGAAGGCCCAACGTCGTCATGGCCACCCTCCAGTGGTTTATGTTATCAGTATGACGGAACTGAAGACCCATAGTCTGAAAGAACATGTGTCATGGATTTGAACAGGTTTTAGCTGGTACGAACAGGTTTTAGAGAGATTTAAATGCGGACCTTGTATCGGGCCTGGTCCAGGTCATAGATCTTCTTTAAAGGGACAGTCTCAGGACTAAAAAGGTGGCCCAGTTTAGCGAGAACCACACCATTTCTTAAACACTCCTCCAGCTCTGTGGGTGGGGGCAGCTCCTCACCCAGACATGCCTCCATCCACCTGCACAAGTAACACACACAGGTAAATACTCACACTCATTTAGCATATGATTGTTGCAGAGAACGTTTTGAGCTAATAAAACCTTAAAAAATAGAAACTGGGTAACCTTGGGTTTATTTGTTGTTCATTTGTTATTTGTTTCACAACACTGGCTATCAATTTTCTCTCTCCACTCAGGTGCATTATGGTCACAGCCAAAAAAAATTGAGAAAGAAAAAAGCTGGTTGTTTAAACGTGTACATTTTAAGTCATTTTTCCATATTCACACTAAGGATAATCTATCCATCTTCTTCTGATTATCTGGGGCCAGGTCACAGGGGCAGCAGTCTAAGCAGAGACACTCAGACTTCCCTCTCCCCAGACACTTCCTCCAGCTCCTCTGGGGGTTTACCGAGGCGTTCCCAGGCCAGCCGAGAGATGTAGTCCCTCCAGTGAGTCCTAGGTCTTCCTCGGGGTCTCCTCCCAGTGGGACATGCCTGGAACACCTCCCCAGGAGGAGCAGCGGCTCAACTCTGAGCTCCTCCTGAGTGACGGAAGGAAACTCATTTCTGCTGCTTGTATCCAAGATCTTGTCTCATGACCATAGGTGAGAGTAGGAACGTAGATTGACCAGTAAATCGAGAGCTTTGCCTTACAGCTCAGCTCATTCTTCACCACGCAGACCGGTACATCGACCGCATTAAGTGCAAAAGCTGCACCAGTCCGTCTGTCAATCTCCCGTTGCATCCTTCCCTAACTCGTGAACAAGACCCCAAGATACTTGAACTCCTCCACTTGAGGCAGGAACTCTCCACCGACCTGAAGAGGACAAGCCCTTTCCCGGGGAGGCTGAGGAGTGTGATCCCCAATAGTTGGAACACACCCTCCGGTCCGGGACAACCACCCTGGTCTGCCGGTCCAGAGGTACTGTCCCCGACCTCCACTCGATGTTGCATGCGTGTCAGCCAAGACAGCCCTACAACGTCCAGAGACTTGAGGCACTCAGAGCGGATCTCATCCACCCCTGGTGCCTTGCTGCTGAGAAGCTTCTTAACTACCTCGATGACTTCAGCCCGTCTCAGTGGAGGACGTGTCGGTGGGATTTAGGAGATCCTCGAAGTATTCCTTCCACCGTCCAACAATGTCCCCTGTCGAGATCAACAACTGCCCACCTCCACTGTAAACAGTGTTAGTGGAACAGTGTTTCTCCCTCCTGAGGCGCCGAACGCACACGCCCTTATGCTTGAACATGGTGTTCGTTATGGACTGTGACTAGCACAAAAGTCCAATAACAGAACACCACTCCGGTTCAGATCAGGCGGGCCGTTCCTCCCAATCACGCCCCTCCAGGTATCACTGTTGTTACCCACATGACCGTTGAAGTCCCCCAGTAGAACAACAAAGTCCCCTGTCGGAGCACCTTCCAGCACCCCTTCCCGTGGACTCCAAGAAGGCTGACTCTCTCATTCACCAGGGTAAACTCCAACACATGCCAGCTGAGCTGGGTAGCTATAAGCAAGCCCACTCCAGCCCGCCGCCTCTCACCGTAGGCAACTCCAGAGTGAGCCAAGGCCCCTGCCTTCTTCGGCTGCCACTCAATCCACTCTGCACCGACCCTTTATGGTTCCTCCTGCAGATGGTGAGCCCACGGGAGGTTGGCCCCACATCACTCCCGTGGGCTGACCCCTGTGGGGTGGGGTCCGGCCACCAGGCGCTCGCATACGAGCCCCACCCCCAGGCTCCAGGGTGGGACCCCAGCTGTGCCATACCGGGCGACGTCATGGGCCTCAGTTTACTCTGTCCATATGGTTTTTGAACCGCTCTTTGTCTGGCCTGTCACCTAGGACCGGTTTGCCTTGGGAGACCCTACCAGGGGCATATAGTCCCTGACAACATAGCTCTTCGGATCATTCGGGCACTTAAAACCCTCCACCACGGTAAGGTGGCGTTCAAGGAGGATAAGATTAATTTAAATACTTCATGATATTAGACACTAAGAGTGAATTGTTTTAACATTATAACATGTAAAACTATAAAAGTGTACAGGGAAAAATTATTTAGGAATATGAAAAAGGATGACACACACTTTTTTAAGATTTATGTTTGACCCAAATTCAATAATATTGTGGCAGCAAAAAAACATGAATTATAAAAAACAGCTGTCAAAGAGATTGTTGTTCAGTGTAAAAGTGTACCCTCTGAACCAAAAAAAATAAATAAGTGAGGCCAACTAACTACTGGAGGAGCTGTAGTGAGTGACTGACCTCTTGGCCTCCTCCAGGTGACACAGGTACTGGTAGGCCACACCCTCGACTCTCTGCTGGTCCATCTGCTCTGCCGTCAGACGCTCATCTGAGAATCACACAGGCAGTGACATAATATTCCATTTAAATTAATATTGCTCTCTGTAAACATGTTTGTGCACAGTAGGGCCACAAAAAAAAACGAGGTATTTACTTTGTTAAATGACAATACAATTGCAGTATTTTAATTTTCCTCTCAGCAGAATAAAGGTTGAATTGATAAAGAATTACATCATCCACATATGCTACCACTCTGTTCTTGTATTAAACCGTTTATTATCATTGTGTTGAATTTAAACATCTCCAGTGTTATTTATGTTCCCTTCCAATTACTATGGCCCTAAAACAATTGTTTGCTGCTCCAACTTGACTTCAAAGGATTTCCAAAGTGGACAGCTGAGAGGTTCTGAACTGTCAGAATGAGTAAATATACTTTACTGTCTCGCATGTTCGTGGTCCACCAACAAAGTGTTTTATTTTGGCGGTTTTATTTTATTTTTTCATACCTCTTATCTTTTATAAACTGAGTAGGGAAACAAATATATAATCTTTGAAAAAAAAAAGTTTCAAGGATGTCACACTTTTCAAACCAACACATCTAAACTGAACAGAAAGTTCACTGGGGCCACAATGACAAGAACCTAAACAGTATGTGATCCATTTCGAAATAGAAATAGTAATTCTGTAATGTTCAAGAAATCTGATCAACGAGAATACATTCCACTTTTTGCTAAGGCAAAAATTATATGTATAAAACCAAAACCAATAAGATTTAGGCGGCGAACGTGTCAAATTTTGTTTTCCTTTTTTTACGCTAAAACGCATAAACCTGTTCTTCTAGTAAAAGTTTCGCTTACAGACTCCTCGGCTCTGTCCAGGAGAATCCGCCATTTCGTCCTTAAACTCCTTGTTTTAACCGGTCCGGCCACTTTAACCCTCTCTAAAGACCTGTTTTGTATTGATATCTAATTTTGGGCTAAACTGAATACATAAAACTGTAAATAATGCGGACTGATGCAGTTCTGCTTTGCTCTGCCGCTGCTTCCTGACTGAAGTTTGAACGCTCCCGCCGCTCTACGATTGGCCCTGACGTCAGTCGCGTTGCATTGTGGTCTGTACAGTTTTGTAAGTCTTTCATGCAGAAAACTGATTAAAAACGAATGAAAAGCAAGAATACACCTAGTTATAATAATATTAAGGTTTATCTTATTGCCTTGTCTATTATTTGATTTTCATCTGTGGGTCTGTTGCGTATTGTCATGGAAACGGGCAAACGTCACGTCTGGTGCTAACGATGGATCCGGCTAAAAACTCTAGTCTCTAACGCTATATTTAAAGAGAAGAAAGACAAAAGGAGCCATTTGGACACATGACTGTAGATGTAAGAGGAAAAAATAAACATAAGAGAACACGATAAGTGACAAAACAGGTAAAGTTTTTTTTGTACTCTAAGAGAATTGCATTTTGAAGAGATACAAGACCAAGGGCCCTTACACGGACATTAAAAACTATATAAAAAATGAAAGTACAAAAGTCCATAAACAGTGTTGTTTAGTTGTTGAATTTGTGTTGTATGGTATGTTTTAATAAAAACAAGAAGCAGATAAAAGCAGACTAATCCAGGTTGAAACCAGGTCACTTAGATTAATGGCATGTTTTTTGCTCTTTAGGTGAGATTCACGTGAAGGATGGCATCAGAGGAAGAGGAAAAGGAAGAACAAGAGAAAGAGGAGAAGGATGAGGATGATAAGGTTCTTTTTTCTTTTCTCTTTCTTCAAATAGCTGAACATTGCTTCCTCTGGCAGTGGTGGAGAGATGAACCCACATGTCGATTATAAGCATAGGGTGTGTTCATGTTGTTGTAATATCTACGCTCTAAAAAGGAACAGCAGGATGGAGTCGGATAATTTCCAGCAGCTCAATTTACTTCATTTAACCATGAAAAAATACACTGCCCAGCCAAAAAAGTGACCACCTAGATTTAACTAAGCAAATAGGCAAGAGCCTCCTATACAAGATCTTGGCAAAAAATTCATGAAATTCTAGACGGGAATAACATTGTCACAACATTTATTCCTGTCCATGAATTTTTGGCCAAGACCTTGTATTGATGATGGGAGAGTCAACCGCTGCGCAAAGTCTTCTCCAGCACATCCCAAAGATTGGGGTTAAGGTCTGGACTCTGTGGAGGCCAATTCATGTGTAAAAATTATGTGTCATACATACTCCCTGAACGACTCTTTCACAATCTGAGCCTGATGAAACAGATTTACATCTTTACAACGACAACAGGGTCTGTCTTCCGACATGGTTGTTTAAGAAATGAGAAACTACTCTCTGCATCAGCTGGCTTCAACTGGCATCAAGTTTGTTGCCAGCTGAAGCATAATCATCTATCTAGGCTCTTGCCTATTTCCTTAGTTAAAACTAGGTGGTGACTTTTTTTGGCTGGGCACCATTAATTCCATTGGCACAAATCACATGACATCAGTAGCCAAGCAGGATTCATGGAACAGACAGGGCAGACTGAACACAGTTGGCAAATTCAGCTAGAGCTGATGTATAATTAACCATAAACATTCATGAATACACAACATTGACTATTTTGTGAAAATTAACAAAATCTCATTCTTTTTATATTAATAAAATAATAATGTTTAATGGCTGTATCTTTTTTTTCTAAACTAAACAAAGATTATAACAGGAGAGTGGCCTGTTTTTTACTGAGTTAACTGCTTTTAAGTAGCCTAATCTTTGACTGATTTTAGGAGAAAGAGGAAGAAAAGGAGAAAGAAAAGGAGGAGATGAGGGAGAGGAAGAGGAAGAAGAAGGCGGTGCAGATTGAGAAGCTGACCAACACAGGACATAATGCTCTGAAACACAGCCAACTTCAAGATGCTCTCAGGTTCTTCAGACAAGCTCTGAAGATAGCCAGTCAGGTCTTAAAGCCATTTTCCCTCTTTTTTTCTGTGACCTTTGTTTCCTTCATTTTCTCCTTTCAGACCTGTTTACTTCCCTTTTCTTGTTTCAGACTTTAGTTTCCCTCCTTCTCAAATTTCAGAATTCCGTTTCCTTCCTTTTTCTCATTTTAGACCTCTGTTTTCTTCCTTTTTCTCATATCAAACCTCTGTTTCCTTCTCTTGTCTCGCCTCAAAGCCTGTTTTTCTCCTTTTAGCCTGTCTGAGCCTGTTTTGTTCCATAGATGGGGGAATCTCGTGTGGTCTCGGCCTGCTGCTTTAACCTGGGGGCAGCCTTGGTAGAAGCTGGAGATCCTGAATCCGGACTGGCCTACCTGAACAGAGCTCAACCCGGGCCTAAGTCCCAGCGGCTCCCGGACCTCCAGTTCAATGTGGCACTGGCCTATAATGCACTGGGGCAGAGGCAGAAGGCGGTGGCTCACTTTCTGCAAGCGGCGCAGCTGTACAGCTCTCAGGGAAACGGCAGAGAAGAGGGAGACGCCTGCTGTGAGATGAGCCGCTGCCATGCTCTGGACCAGGTTAGCATCAGACCATTTAGTCCTGACACTTTGAACCACTTAGAATTCTAGTCCAGCTCTCTATTAGTACCACATTTCTAACTTTTCTTTTGCAAAGTTTTAATGAAGAATCCACTTCTATCGCCAGACTTCACATTAAGCTTCATCCACCAATTCATTCTAGTTCTCCAGGACATAAAAAAAAACATTGAAAGTCACTCAGATTACTTACATTGAATATAGTATTTATGAATTAAACATATTCCCTTATACAGTATGTGCTAATGTAATCCTTAGGTGTTTAATGATTAGCTCCATGAGCAAAAATCAGTAACAACTAAAACTTTTTTAGGGAACATACAAACATTTACAATGGGCCTGTATTGGCCTGAGGGCTTTAGGTTGGCCACATTCCACAATTGACCCTGGGTCTACTTTTATCTGACCCATTTTGCTAACATTTGTCCTGCATACTACTATCCACGAGTTAACACGTGTCTCCGTTCCACACCGTGTCTCTGTTCCACACTGTCTCCACTAGGACACATCATGGAGTTAACGCGTGTCTCAGCTTCACAATGTGTCTCAACTGGGACACGGTGTGGCGTTAACAAACTAAAGCAAAAAGAAGCAAATGAAAGAGGATGATTTTCTCTGATTTAGGCACTAGTCTACACTTTAGATCCTTGTGTATATTTTTTTATTTTTTCAGGAGTACACGTTGGCGGCACATGGGTTTCTTCGAGCAGCGGACAGTTATCGTGTGGCCAACCAGACGCACTCTGCCGCTGTCGCTCTGAAAGAAGCAGCAGGTCACATGGCCCAATCTGACGAGTTCAGCCCCACTGATGTCACAAAAGTCCTGACAGAGTGCCTCAGTCTGACCGACAAAATCACTGACCAGAGCATTCTGGGTAATGGAGTCACCGATACTATAGCAGAGCTAAACCAACTAGGACTAGATATGGATAAAACTTGTAAAAACAAGAAATTTAAAACCAGGACTAAATTGGTACTAAACTTAGACTAAACCAGGTCAAAACTAGGTATTAAAAACAGAATTTAACCAAGACAATCCAGGACTACGACTTTAATAAATTTCTGTTATGGTAAAATGTTATCATCATGGTTCAGTTTAGCAGTTTAGCCCGGTCAGAATTTTTTTCAGCAGACTATTTTTGTCAGTAGCACAAATGGAAATTAAAAATTATTTAAATTTTTAAAAAAGTTAAAAATAAAATTTTAATAAAAACTACTGAGATATTTTGTGCATAGTAAACGCACGCAATGGCAGTAAATGCATGCCATTTAAACAGTTGGAAATCAACTGGACACAATAAACAACAGCAGAATTTATTGTTTTTTGTTATGACTAATTCAACTGATTTTTATGACAAACTCAGTGAAAAGGTTCCTCTCTGTCTCAGATCAGTTTATGGATATTTGTGTCACAAACTGAACTGCTGAAAGTCCTTGTTCTCCAGGTGAGCTGTACCTGTCGGTGGGTGTGGTCTTCTGTCAGATGCGCTCTTTTCAGGAGGCAGTGCAGTGTTTCCAGAAGGCGCTGAGCTCTGCCTCCCAGCAACAGCAGCGCCTCTTATTGGCCAAAGTGCTACTAAACCTGGGGGCGGCTCTGAATGCAGCAGGAGAGTTCAGAGCCGCTCTAGAGTACCACCGGCTGGCAGCCCGACTCTACGGTCAGTTTTACATTCCACCCAACAAGTAATAAATCACTAACTGTTGCAGGCAGGCAATGCTAATCATGTGGCCTCAATACATTCATCATCAGCAGGTTGGTCACGATCATGCATATTTGGTAACAGAATTCAAAGAGCCAAAGACATACGCAATGGTCTTAAAGGAGCAATTGTTTGTACACATCACTTTGCAGGCATTTAAAACCAGTAGAAAGTAGAAAATAGGCAGGGGCCATCCTTCCCAGGAGCGAAGGTCCCACCTAGTATACCCCAAGGTCAGACAGTGCAATATCTGGGAGAATAGAAATAGCCGTTAAATGTTCAAGTCCAAGGCAGCACAATGAGAAAAGAATGTAAACCTATGGTTGGTTTGGAAGGATTGTCTAGAGAAATCTCTTCTGTCCACAACAAGAAGTAAACACGACTACAACAAGAGTATGTCCTCATGTACAGATAGGGATCATTGTGGACTTATTTGATCTTAATGCCAACAGTCATGTTTGACCAAAGCACATCATTTCACAAAGACACTGTCCTCTCTGTCGCTCTGTCCGCTCAGTCAGTGAAACATGAACTCTTCTGTAAACCAGTGTTCTAGAGGCAAAGCATGAGTCATGACCTGAGGCAGAACAGCAAATCTACATCAGAATGACTGAAAAATAAAAATAATCAAGGCCCAAAGCCCAGCCCTACACCCTGTGTAAACCAGGGGTCTCAAACTCAAATGGAGAAGAGATGAAATCAAAAAAACTGTTTCAGCCGTGAGCCAGGATTAACTCACATATTATGATTATGATTAAAATACTTGGTCTAACCAACTATCAGAATTATTCTTTAAAGCCCTCTTATAAATGTAACATTACATACTATAAATATTTTATATTGTATTTATATTTTCATTTTTTAGTTTGTGGGCCCAAAAATGATTGAACTCAGGGCCCCCTCCTTTATTGTTCTGCTGCATGACGCTCATGTTTAGAACAGGCAGCATGTTGCTGACATTTGTCCTCTAGCCTCAAGTTAGTTTTAACGCGACTTTAGTTAGGGGCGCACTCTTTATCTATGCGTAAAAGAGCAGGCTGTGGCGATGGAGAGAGAGAGAGAGAGCAACAGGAGCAGAACAGTGGACATCTTTTCTGAAACCAGTCATATTTAGTCAGAACTCTCTGCACAGACATGAGCTATTGCTAAGGCTCAGTTGACACTTGACAACATCAATGAAACATGTACAGCATTTATAATATTAATAATGGATTAGATTTAGCGCTTTTCATGCACTCAGAGCGCTTTACAATTGAGTCTATTATTAATTCACTCCACAGTCATTCACTGGTGATGGTAAACCACCTCTGTAGCCACAGCTGACCTGGGGCAGACTGATGGAGACATGGCAGCCATACTGTGCCTACAGCCTCTCCGACCACCGCCAAACACTGTCACACATTCATACACAAGGACACAACAACAGAATAAAGTGGGGAGAGCGGTAATCAAACTGCCCGGCCTCCTGATGTGATGTGTACATCCACTGTCACAAAAGAACAAGTCTCACTGCAGCTTCACTCTCAGACATTAGTGACTGACACACACAGACTCTGCTGTGACTTCAGTCTCTATTTTAACTACACAGTCTGTAGCTTCTGCTTTGTCCAGGTTTTTGTACTTGTCCTCAATTCTGTCTCACAGTCATAGTGCTACAGTGCAGTTGTTTCCTTAAATTAAGGTTGCATTATCTCCACAAACAAGGTTCTCCACAAACTTTCTCCACCTCTCACCTGTATCAGAAGCCTTTGTTTTCACAGTCTGTGATTAATAATATGAATTTGAAATCTTTGAGAAAATCTTTGAGATTCCTGCTATAAAGGGCTAAATGACCTGAAGAACAATGTGAGGGACTGAATAAGTCATACACAAATATTTTACTTTAAATTGTTGTGTGTGCACTCTGTGAATTTGTAGGGACACTGGGTTGTCGCGGTGAACAGGCACAGTGTTTCAGTAACCTGGCCTTGGCGTGCCGTCACCTTGGCAACGAAGAGGAAGCCATCGAGAGCTTCAACCACGCGTTGCAAGGGTTCACCGACTCAGGTAACAACTCATTTTTAACATTCTTTTGTTCATTTGTTCTTTCATTTTTGGAGTAAGTTTGTTGATTTGAGAATAATTTTGAGCCCTGTTAGATTACACATTGTGCATTCAGCTTCTTTAAACACAAGTGTCCACCAGAATCAGACATCACTTGATATGCAAAACTCCACATACATCTGATTGGTTCAAACTGTGCTTCTCTGACTTCTCTGTTTTCTTTACCTAAGCCAGGCAGACAGGCAAAGTCTGGTGTATTAAATTCATTGCATAATGAGCCAAAGATTTTGACTATAGCATAAGTTTTTATATAGCTCTTACTTTCCACCTTTTAGGCAGCAACATTTTTTCCACAAAACAATTAAACAATCAAAGTTTCATTCAAAGGTGTAAAATCAGCCCTCTTTTGACAATTACTTGTGTCAATGCTGCAAACCAGAAAAATTAGTTTCATCAACTTTATGTCAAGATGAGCCAGGTCACAATCACCCTCAGCTGCTCTATGGGACAGTATGGGTTTTCCCCTTTCTGTTGTCTCCACTATCTTTTTTCAGTGAGGATCTCTATTAGTAGTATACGCAATGCATTCAGATGACTATATGAAATATTCATCTTTTCCTGCTTTTATTTCCTGCTATATTACTTGAAACTTTACTGACTGTTGACACACTATTAATTATATGCGCTAAAAAATAGCCAATTTAAAAACATCAGCCAATCGTTAACACTATCATCTCATTAACCATTGGCCCACTGGCTTGTCAGTCATTATCACTATTTGCCTTGTGTGAGACATGCATGTTCTGGATAATTTCCACAAGCTTCACTTGCGTACACAGCTCTGGCATTAGCTCCATGTTGTTTTTGGCTGAGAAGAAACTTGAAACAAGTAGCCGCAAAAGGACAATTGTTTTTGAAGTTTGAGAGGATGAGTTTGTGCGTGCTAGAAGGTAGAGTTGAGCGAACAGAAATGATTATTTTCTGTTCAAAAGGTTAGGTTGGTGCTTGCGACAATCACGCTGTGCGCGCTCATAACCCATGGTGCACGCACTCAAAACATCTATCACACGTGTGCTCTGGTGGCACAAATATCCGTCCATAGAGGCTCGCCTTGTGCATGAGCTTTTTTCAAAAACTTACTGACAGTTGCTGGTTTCTCAATGGTCGCAAACATCTCCATTCAACCTTTAAGGCTGGACATCTACTATCTGATCACTCAGCCTAAATGTTATTGCCAGGTCTGAAGGGGGTCTCTGTGTGTCTTTTTTTCTTTGTTAACCTGCTGTGTTGGTATTGGACAGAGGAGCACAGTGCTCAAATCCAGGTCTGTGAGTCTCTTGCCGATGTTTACCTGAAGCAGAGGAAGCAGCACAAAGCCATTCAACTCTACAGACTGGCTCTTCTGTCTCTGAGCCACTGCCAGGTATGAATTGCATGCATTAACTCAAAAATTTTTCTCAAATAGAAAAGTTAAAAGGCTTTTGTGTCCTTCAATTACATTTTGGTTGTGAGTCATAGCATAGTGATTAGCTCTTCTGCCTCATAGGTGTGTGTAGTCTACACATCCTCATGTTCTACTGTTGGTTCTCTCTGGGTCCTCTGACTTCCTCCCATCCTCCAAAGACATGCATGTATTAGTAAACTGGTGACTACTTTGGCGTTACCTGTGCCAAACTAAGGGGAAGGGGAGCAGTAAAAAGACTGAAGTAATGATATAAAATAACACAATCCAGTTTGCCAACTGCTCAATTATAGTGTTTTTTGGAGGTTGCCTGGTCTGGTATTCTGAAATGACAGTTTGCGTTTCGGAGAGAGAAAGTCCTTTATTATTATTCAGGATGTACCAGCCTTATGCCTAAAGTAGCCGGGACAGGCTCCAGTCCCTGCATTAACATTATGATAAAATGTTTTAACAGGTTCAGTTAGCGATACCAGGATTAAACCAGGATTGTGGTCTTTGGCAGGACTCAGGTGGTGTAGGGGATCGGTTGGTGGAGCGACTCACCGTGGCTCTTCGCCAGAGTCTCTCTGTCACTTCTCAGGTTTGATCACATGACCCATTAGTAATCAGTGGTCCTCTTGTGCAGCACATTGTCACTAAATAAGAAAAAAAACACTCAAAGTCACTTTCAGATCTGGATAGCACAGCGTACATTTGGCTTTTTTAGATTATTTAGAGTTATGAGGCCCATATTGAGGTCACTACTCATTACTGCTTTTGTGCATGTGGTCTTTCTATGTGATCTGTTCTGACCACTACTCACAAACAGTGCATTGAGCTCCAATGAGAATGTTTTAAAAAAAATTCTCTTTTTATTGTGTGGAGAAAATCCTTTTGGGACATGGTGTTTCACAAGTGAATATGTGAGCAGGTCACATAATAACATGTATTTGCTTTGTCCTTGTTCAGAAAATCTCAAAAACTTAAATAGAGTATGATTTTATTTGGTGTTTGATTAATCTTTAGACTTGTTTTAAATCTTCATGTTATTTTGTTCTTCTTTAGCATAATTAGTAATATTATGTGTCATTTAGAGTTCTTTTGTTCTGACCACTACCTCACTACCTGTTCTCATTATGACTGTACACAGAGGCCACGCCCCCTCAGACCCATCAGGCTACACCCCCTAAGCCCTCCAGTCAGGTAGGATGGACGGAAGGTATAAGCAAAGTACGAATAAAATAATCAATGTTTTATTTGATTGAATCTGTTATCCCGCCCACAGGAGGTATGACATCACACCAAGTCCAAGCAGAGCGTCCAATCAGCAGACAAACGGGCAGAGAGGGGAGGATCTTAGTGAGTCTGAAACACAACAACAAACCTACAAACAAACAAACCTAATATTCTTCATTTTGACACATTAACCCTGAGCCAAGGAACCAGTGCAACAGTGACTTGCAGCTAAACTTTTTGTTACTGGTCCTTGTTAAATCACAGGACAAGCAGCAACAGTGCATTCTGGGTTGGCAGCCAGTCCCGAGTATGCAGCACTGAACAGGTAACTCACACTTGAGCTTCTTCTGTTCCTATATGTATCATTTTCCTTTTTTAGCTGTTTTGGTTAACTTGAACTTATGATTGTTTTAGAGAGAAGACGTCCCAGGCCTCACCCGGACACACACTCAGTGAGTCCACTCTGGGACAAAAGCAGGCTTATGTCTATGTGAACCGCTGCTAGTCCTTAACACTCAACTTGTAAGGTGGCAGTGGCACTCCACAACCGCTTGTTCTTAACTGAATCAAATTTCCTGTGTGGCTTTATTTGAGTCTGTAAAAACTATAAACCCTCGATATATGCATTTTTATAATAACAAAGAATTGTCTGTTGTCTTTAAAACAATATGATAATATAAGCCATCCCAATATTCAAATTGTGGTTAAAACAACATGATAATATAAACCATCCCAATATTCAAATATTGTGGTTAAAAACCGGAGATCATAGCTGACTGACAGGATTGATATCTCTAAATTATGTTGCTAGTTAAGTCTGTTAATTTAATACAGAACATTTTACAATAAAAGTAAAGTAAAAAGTAAATAAAATGTTAACATTAAAATCATATTAGTTACTACTAATATTTTAAACTAAACATGCATTCCAACACTGCTGCTATACTAAAACTGGAGTAAACAGGCTGAGTTTAGACCAGGACCAGGACTAAAGCCTTGTGGGTATGTTCCAGGTGAGCTGTGGTCAGATCGGGAGCTTCACACAGACAGGTAACACTCACTGATCAACCCCAATCAGCTCACCTGTCACCTGTCAGCTCTCATTCTGATCACTTTGTCCTTTTTCTCATGGCAGTGAAACATCATTGGCACAGAAGGCTGAGGCCCCACCCACCAGCACCCCCAACAGCAGACAGGCCACGCCTCTTTTGGATAGAATACGCTCCAGGTTCTGCTCGCTTATGTAGCTTTGGACTGAACCAGGTTTAAATTAACAATTCTTGGACTCAAATGGACTTTTTCATTTGAACCTTCTTGACTCTTTTCTTAGTGTTAAACAGTTGAAAAGTTGAATTTTTATTTATTTATTTATATTTCCCATTTAATATCCACTTCATAACATGCAGTTTATAGTTTTTCATGAGATTATAGGCATTAACATGGGACATCAATAGTGTTGTTCTAATATTAGTAGAGAGAGTTCTCTCGAGTCTGACTGTGGCCCTGAAGGACAGAAAACTGAGTCAAAGTTTCCGACAATCTGAGGTCTTTAAAAACTTTTCCTTTTACAGATGTTGTTTTCATACTCTGAATAGCTTTCCCTTTGTTGTTTTTCCCTTACAACCAAACACTTTTGTCAGTCCACATTGCAACAAAGCTGTGTATTTTAAAGTAAGAACATGTATTAATATCAGTAAGGATGCATCTCAAGGAGGCACATAAAAGTTGACCCTCAGTTTTCTGTCAGATCCACACACTCATAACTATCACTGACCTTCTCCTGTCGATGAGTTTTCATGTGTCTCTGTAAATAATCTGAACAGGTGAAACACTTCTCACAAACTGGACAGCTGAAAGGCCTCTCTCCACTGTGTACTACTAAGTGACTGCGCAGGTGCTGGTTTTGATAAAATGTCTTTCCACACTCTAAACAACTGAATGGCCTCTCTCCTGTGTGACTCCTCATGTGTGTCTTAAGGTGACTATTGTGTCTAAAGGTTTTATTGCAGACCAAGCAGTTGTAAGGCTTCTCTCCTGTGTGAGTTAACATGTGTGTACTTAGATGGCCTCGCTGTGCGAAGGGTTTCTGACAAACTGGACAGCTAAAGGGTTTCTCTCTGCTGTGAACTGCTAGGTGACTGCGTAAATGTTGGTTTCGCTGAAATGTTTTACCACACTCTAAACAGCTGAAAGGTCTCTCTCCGGTGTGACTCCTCATGTGTGTCCGAAGATGACTGTTGTGTGTAAAACATTTTTTACAAACTGAACAGATGAAAGGTCGTTCTCCTGTGTGAGTTCTCATGTGTTCCCCAACTGTACTTTTATGTCTAAAACTTTTGTTACAAACTGAACAGCTGAAGGGTTTTTCTCCTGTATGAATTCTCATATGAGACTTAAGAGCTTCTTTGACTGAAAAACCTTTCTTACAAACTGAACAGCTAAAAGGTTTCTCCCCTGTGTGTGTCAATGTGTGTCTCTTCAGATCTGTTGTACGCTGAAAGGCCCAGCCACACTGGGAGCATTTGTGCCGTTTAGTTTTGCTTCCTATGTCACTTAAAAACAGGTTATCATTCATCACCATGTCACTGCTCTCCAGTAAACTGTTTGCATCACATTTTCTCCTGGAAAATGAAGTTGTGTTTTGGGATGGTCTGCCTTTGCTGGTGGGAAGTTCCATGTCAGGAGTCCAGTGTTTTGAGTCGTCAGAGTCAGAAGAGCTGACAGTTTGTTCCTTACTTTCTGACTGTAAGTGGGGATCTGAGCTACAGCCGGGTCCTGCTCCACTGTCTTCTTCATTACATTCCTCTCTGTTCTCCTCAGTTGGTCTTTGTAGAAGGACAGAGGACTTGTCTTCTTTCTCTTCAGTTGCCTCAGAGACAGGAGCGAAAGAGAACTCTAGCAGCTGATCTTCCTCCTGTTTGATGCACAGCTCTGATTCCTCTTTAATGTTGGGGGATTCAGTGTTTTCCTGGTTCAGACTGTGGGCTACCTCCTCTCGACTTAACATTGGAATCTGGACATCTGCAAGACACAGAATGAAGAGTGAATGATCATCTTATCCTAAGCTATTATTAACAAAAAATAAACCAAAGAACTAGAGTTTTATTCTGATTAAAAACACGTAAAACTGTGAAGTTACGTTTTGACTTCTCTGTAAGGACTCTATTATATATATATAATATATCAAATATATATTTGACAGTATTTCTAAAGTCAATCATTTCTCCTTTCCAGGTGAGCCCTTTAAGCTCCAATCGCAGTCTTCTTTAAGAGTCCAGTGTTTCTTACCTTTGTTGGCAGCATCTTCAGTTTTCTGAGCCAACAGTTTCTGCTCAGAGCCTTTAATCTGACTGAAACACAACACAAAAGACATAACCATACATTACTAGTAGAACAATCGGCTATTATCACTACATGTTAGACCAATCACATTTCTTTAAATGTGTTTACATAATTTTTTAAATTAAGAGATATCTACTTACTGTTCTTAACAAAATACATTTTAACTAATGTAATTGATTTTGTTACTTAACACTGACTATTGGTGATTGATTTTCATTAAAACATTATTTGATGTTATCTATGCACAAATCCATGGGTCTCATTTAAATTTTTGGTTTAAGAGAAACAAGTTGAATATAGCACATAAATGTTTAAAGCATGACAACAGGACACAAATAAAATTTCTACACTGTAATGACAGTGTTATATCACTGTGCAAATGTTTTTTGTGTTCACTTCACACAAAACACGGGCTGGATTCACAGATGGGTTATGAGGATTAGAGTGGTTTGTAGCTTCGAGTTAAATAATCGAGCTGATTTTAAAATTACGAAGATAAACACACAATCTCAAAGGCAGTCCGTCGGGCGCTGTTTTTTCTGTGTATTGCGCCCTCTAGCGGCTGTCCCCTCACCTGTTTGTCTCCGCGGGGCCCCATATCTCCGGCTCCTTGTTAAGGTTCACTTCGGCCATGTCCCACTGGGCCGTTTCTGTTATAGTTGCTTTGAAGCTAACGCCACAGACAGCCCTCCTCTTCCTTTCGGTTCACAGGCAGTTTGTAAATAACAATAAGGTGAACACCGCCCCCTGCTGTACAAGAGTGGTGGTGAACACTCAAAAGAGGGCATCAGCAAATTCTGAGGACAAAGGTGAAATGTTATTTGGATCATGTGTTGATTAAAAGGGACACTAGATTACCTAAAATGGGGACAATCAAAATAACAATGCATTAAACCACAAAATCACATCATGTGAATAAATAACAAGACCAGAAGTAGGCCAAAAGGGGAGTAACATTATCTTTATCCACAGACTCAAATTTGTGATTTGGCAACACATTACATAGAGATTGTGTTTGCCTAGATTACAAGCATAATAATCCAAAAGTATAGGCCTAAGGGTATAAGCCTATAGGTGGAACTTGTTTTCCAGAGATATAGAACCAAGGCTAAGCTAGTTTACTGTTGTAAGAAAAGAGGAAAGTTTCAGTATGGATATTTTTTGTGCTCTTTAATAAAGCAAAGCACCACACTCGTGTCGTGCAAGGCCTTTCTATGTCACGAGATGATGAAGGATACAGGATCCTTAATGATTAATGGCTGCCCATTATTTTTTTATTATTACGTTGTCACTCCCAGATTTGATTCATTTACCGTAAGTGCGCCAGTCATGTTAGTTTGTTAGCATAACAAGATTAACTGTGTTTTATAGAAATAGTTCTGTGATGTTGCAGCTAGCAACCTTTTACTAAAATCTAACAAACACAGCCCTATTATCTAAAAAAAGAGCTACGCAAAAAACTGTGTATATTGCAATCATCAAATGAAACAAATGTTGATATCATGTTAGTTATATTAGTCTATATTAGACAAATTAGCTGCAAGCACAGTGTGCTGCTTTGGCTATATGATTGGGTAAAAAATAGGGACATTCGGGACAGGAAAATTGGGATATTTTAGTGTTTTTGTAGATCCCCATGGACACGAGACAAGGGGCTTAAAATCAGGACTGTCCTAGTTAAATCGGGACGTATGGTCACCCTAGTTTACAAACACATTCCGGCTATATTTACACATTATAAAGTTAAAATATTGTAAGTGTAAAATTGAGTCAAATACAGTTTGTCCAAGTGGCATTTCCGTATCAATAGGGCCAAGGTTGTGAGCATGTGCAAAGTGAATTTTGGCGCGAATGGAGTACTGACTCAAATCAGGGAATGACGTTGCTCAAAAGTTTCCGCATTGTGGAATTTTTTTAACCAGCACTCCTAGGACAGCTATGTATACATGTGTGGGTCCTTGGGTTACAATGTTTAAGCACACTAGACTCGCTGTAAGTGGTAGATTCTATCTTAGACATATTAAATGTAGACACCTCATTGGTTGTTGGAGCATACAGTATCACCACTGATAAACTCTAGAAACAGGTTGCTTGCTTCTGAACTGGGAAGAGAGTTTGTGTTCAATCCATCAAAGATCCATGAAATCCTTTGTTTTATCTCACCTTTCTTCTAATACTTGAAGTAGACTTTATTTACCTTATTTTGGCAAAATTGAGTGAAGAAAGTGCTGAACTACCCTTTCATTCTGGTTTGTTTGGAGTGAGGACCTGAGTAGGCCATAGGCCTAGAGCCACACAGGACTTTCCTGGCAATACATCCAAGGCCCAGGTGTACTCTTGGGGTCAGAAACAATATTCCTCTCGAACAACCAAAAGTAACAACTCTAGAGGATGAGTCACTTGTGACTACCAGCATGCTAACTCAAATGCTCGAGCAGCAAAAAGACTTTTACAGGGAGATGTTACAATAACAACAGGACAACTGTCTTTTGTGCATCTCATTATGGATGGCACTTACAAAAGACTGGATGATGTCATTAAAGATGTTCAAGGTATAAAACTAAGCCTGGAATTTACCCAAGAAAAAAGAAGAGACTGAGAAGTTGAAAAAGCTTGAGATGAAAATCCTGAAATCAAAGGAGGAGTTGGACAAGATGTTCATGAAGCTGGACTATATTGAGAACCAAACAAGGAGAAATAACATCAAGTGGACAGAGGTGAGAGCTGGGATGCATCAGAGAAAAGATCAGAATTATATTTGAAAGCAAAATGGGACTGAATGGCAAAAATTTGGAAATTGTGCGGGTCCACAGAGTGGGTCAGTATCAGGAAAGTTGGAGACCCAGACAGATTGTCATCAAGCTCCTGTGTTTTATGGACTATCTTGTCTACAGCAAAGAAACTGAGAAGCACAAATGTCACAGCTGTTATCTTTCCTGGCTCTCCTCCTATTTTCTCTGCCCCTCTCTACCTGCCAGACACTCCCACTGGTTCACCCCTCCTCGTTCACTCGCTGCTGCAGCTGCGGCTCATCTGCCAATCAGCCCACTATGTAAGACTCACCTGTTCACTCACACTTTGCCAGATTGTTCCTCTGCATTATGCACGACTCTCCAGCGTTCTTCTCCTGCCTGATCTCCTGTTGCCGACCTCGTCTGTCCCCGACCTGCTCTCCTCGCCTGCCTCCCGGTAAACTCACCTGCCTTCCGTCTCTGACCACGCGCTCTGCCTCGGCGTCCTTGGCATCGTCCTGCTCTCCCGGTAACGGCTCCTCCGCCTGGCCTCGACTCACCCCCTGCCTGCTCCTCGTCGGCGCCTCCGTTTCCTCGGACTGCTACTCCGGTTTTGACCCCCCCGCTCGTCACGGATTGCTCCTCTGCTCTTCCCTCCTCTGTACCTCCGCACGACCGGCGGGATCTACGGGCTGCGGACTCCTCGCTACGGCTTCGGCGACCACAGTAAGCTCCTTTCTCTCATTCCACGTGGCCGGGGAACCGAACTCGTTCCTCAGTCCTTCCCCGTGCTTTAGAGACTGTGTGCGGGCTTTCGGCCTGAAGAGAGACCTGAACGCTGTAGTGACTCATTCTGCTCCGCTCCCTGTTTGCTACTGTGGCAATAAAGTTTATTACCAACTGTACCACTTCTCCTGTGTACTGCTTTTGGGTCCAAACCACCCCCGTTACAGTACAATCTGGCCAAATATGGACCCAGCGGACACATCCTCTCCCCAGACTCGCTTAGCTCGGGTAGAGGGAGCGCTGCTACAACACGAGGCCCAGCTAGCCTCCAACGCGGCGGAGGCTCGACAGTCTGCTTCGGCTCTGGAGCGGGCCCTAACCTCGCTAGCCACCCAGGTACAACAGTTAGCAGCCACCGTGTCTCAGCAAGCCGTTGCCGCCTCGGCGCCAGCCCCGCCGGTTCCAGCCCCGGCTTTTCCTGCCAGTACTGCACCAGAGCCCCGGGTGGGGGCGCCAGAGCGCTATTCTGGGGATCCAGAGAGCTGCAACCCGTTTCTGACCAACTGCACCATCCTGTTTGCCCTGCAGCCCCATACCTTCGCTTCTGAGGCAGCGAGGGTTGCCTTCGCCATCAACCACCTCACTGGCAGGGCACGTCTGTGGGGAACAGCAGAGTGGGAGAGGGGCACGCCAGCCTGCTCTTCATTCCAGGCCTTTTCAGAGGAGCTTCGTAAGGTTTTTGGTCCCGTTTCTCTGGGTCCAGATGCCAGTGGGGGACTCATGGTTCAGAGACAGGGGAATCGGACAGTAGCCGACTACGCTATTGACTTCCGCACGCAGGCCCGGCTCAGCAACTGGAATTCCGCGGCTCAGTGTGATGCGTTCCTAAACGGACTAGCCCCTTACATTAAGGATGAGCTGGTCTCGTTCGATCTCCCGGCTTCCCTCGACGGGTTGATTGAGCTGACGTCTAGGCTGGACAGGCGCATTCAGGCGAGGAGACGAGAGCTGCGCCAGGAGGGAGTGGAGCGTCGGCTGTCCACCCGTCTGCGTGGGTCGTCAGCTGCCCCTGACCCTCTTTCAGAACCCTCTCCCAGGGAGGGGGAACCCATGCAGGTGGGGCGCACCAGCCTGACGCCCGAGGAGCGGGACAGAAGACGCCGAGGGAATCTCTGTCTCTACTGCGGCCAGGCCGGACACTTCGTTTCCCGCTGTCCGTTAAAAGGGAGGGCTCAGCAGTGAAGAGGGGCATCGTGCTGAGCCGGACCCGGGACTTTGCCCCTAACACGAGACCCTTATTTCATGTCCAACTCCTGTTGGCAGGGGGCTCTCACACCCTCGCCACCTTCATTGACTCAGGGGCTGACGTCAACCTGATCGATGAGGAGCTGGTCTGCCAACTGGACATCGATCAGGTTCCTTTGTCCAGCCCGGTGCCGGCCAGCGCTCTAGACGGTCATCTCCTGGGGACAGTCACCCATCAGACCGCGCCCATTCCCATGCTCCTTTCCGGCACTCATTATGAAACTATTCAGTTTCACGTCTTGAAATCTCCCAACCTTCCGTTGATCCTCGGCTACCCCTGGCTTCGCCGCCATAACCCCCACATTGACTGGTCTACGGGGTCCATCCTGGGGTGGAGCCCCTCCTGTCATCGGGTCTGCCTCAGGGAGGCGGTCACGCGCCCACCAGCTTCCAGTACCTGTTCAGCCTCCGACCTGTCCAAGGTGCCCACCGACTATTACGACTTCTGTGAGGTGTTCAGTAAGGCGAGGGCCACTTCCCTGCCCCCCACCGGCCCTACGACTGTGCCATTGACCTCCTGCCCGGCACCACACCTCCTAAGGGGCACCTCTACTCCTTGTCGGCGCCGGAAAGGGAGGCCATGGAGGCCTACATCAGTGATGCCTTGGCTGCCGGGCTCATCCGTCCTTCTTCGTCACCCGCCGGGGCGGGGTTCTTCTTCGTTGACAAGAAGGATGGCTCGTTGAGGCCCTGCATAGACTACAGGGGCCTGAATGACATCACGGTAAAGAATCGCTACCCTCTTCCCCTCATCGCTTCGGCTTTCGAGCTGTTACAGGGAGCCACTATCTTCACCAAGTTGGACCTCCGTAACGCCTACCATTTAGTCCGGATCCGGGAAGGCGATGAATGGAAGACAGCCTTCAACACACCCACCGGTCATTATGAATATTTGGTGATGCCCTTCGGCCTCACCAATGCCCCGGCCGTGTTTCAGGCTCTCATCAACGACGTACTGAGGGACATGCTGAATAAGTTTGTCTTCGTATACTTGGATGACATCCTGATCTTCTCTCGGACCAAGCAGGAACACATAGTTCATGTCCAGTCTGTGCTGCAACGCCTGCTCGAGAACTCTCTGTTTGTGAAGGCGGAAAAGTGTGAGTTCCATGCCTCCACTGTCCCTTTCCTGGGGTACATCATCGGCCAGAACAGCATGGAGATGGACCCTACTAAGGTCTCTGCCGTCGCCGCCTGGCCAGTCCCCGACTCTCGTAAGCAGCTGCAGCGGTTCCTGGGGTTCGCCAATTTCTATCGGCGGTTCATTCGGGGGTACAGCACTGTGGCTGCCCCTCTCACCGCCCTCACCTCCACCAAAGTACCCTTCCGTTGGACTCAAGCCGCTGAGGAGGCGTTCCAGCACCTGAAGGGTCGATTCAGTTCGGCCCCCATTCTCCTGGTTCCTGACCCGGATAGACAATTTGTGGTGGAGGTGGACGCCTCGGATGTGGGGGTGGGAGCGGTCCTCTCCCAGCGATCCGCTGAGGACCAGAAGCTGCACCCCTGCGCCTTCTTCTCCAGGCGTCTGTCACCCGCCGAGAGAAATTATGACATTGGGAATCGGGAACTGTTGGCGGTGAAGTTGGCGCTGGAGGAGTGGCGCCACTGGTTAGAGGGAACCAAGCAGCCCTTCCTGGTGTGGACCGACCACAAGAACCTGGAATACATCCGCTCTGCCAAGAGATTGAACTCTCGTCAGGCCCGGTGGGCACTGTTTTTCACCAGGTTTAATTTCTCCCTCTCATACCGGCCAGGTTCCCGCAATGTGAAACCTGACGCCCTGTCACGCCAGTTCTTGGTCAGGAGCGAAGGAGGTCCTGCAGCGACGGTTCTGGTGGGCCACACTTGAGGAAGACACCAGGGAGTTCGTTAATGCCTGCCCAGTCTGCAGCCAACATAAGGCTCCCCGCCGGGCCCCTGCCGGGTTCCTGCAACCCCTGCCTGTGCCTCATCGACCCTGGTCTCATATTTCTCTGGATTTTGTAACCGGTCTACCTCTGTCAGGGGAATACACCACCATCTTGACGGTGGTGGATCGGTTCAGCAAGATGGCGCATTTTGTTCCACTCCCCAAGCTCCCTTCGGCCAAGGAAACCGCTGAACTGGTCCTGCAGAATGTTTTTCGGCTTCACGGCCTCCCATCTGATGTGGTATCTGATCGAGGTCCCCAATTCACCTCTATATTCTGGCGGGAGTTCTGTCGACTACTGGGAGCCTCTACCAGTCTGTCCTCCGGGTTCCATCCTCAGTCCAACGGCCAGTCAGAGAGGCTCAACCAGGAGATGGAGACAGCGCTCCGCTGTATGGCGTCCAGGCTCCCCTCGACCTGGTCCAAGCAGCTGTTGTGGGTCGAATACGCCCACAATACGCTGAAGAGCTCCTCCACAGGACTCTCTCCATTCCAATGCGCCTACGGCTTCCAGCCTCCGTTGTTTCCGGCCCTGGAAAGGGAAGCCTCCTGCCCGTCGGTTGAGGCCTTCATCCGCCGCTGCCGCCAGACCTGGGCCCAGGCCAGGTCAGTGCTCACTCGAGCTGCGGGCCGATACTCAACAGCGGCCAACCGACGTCGCTCCCAGGCTCCCCCTTACCAGGTGGGCCAGAAGGTGTGGTTGTCAACCCGGGACCTGCCACTGAGGGTGGAGTCGAAGAAACTGGCCCCAAAGTTCATCGGACCATTCCCCATTGCGAGGATCATCAACCCTGTGGCGGTCAGGCTCCAGCTGCCCCGTTCCATGCGGATCCACCCGACCTTCCACGTCTCGAAGGTCAAGCCTTTTCGGGAGAGCCCGCTCATGCTGACCTCTCGACCACCACCTCCTCCTAGGATCATCGATGGGGCCCCCGCCTTCACGGTCCACCGCCTGCTGCGCTCTCGGCGCCGTGGGAGGGGCCTTCAATACTTGGTCGACTGGGAGGGATACGGTCCGGAGGAGAGGTCGTGGGTCCCCGCTCGTCACATCCTGGATGCTCAGCTCGTCCGTGATTTTCATCGCTGCCACCCTGATCAGCCCTCCAGGGGCTCCACTGCTGATGGGGGCGTCAATGTTGGGACTCGGCCCTCCTCCTCCTCTGAGGCATCTTCCGAGATAGAAGAGGGAGAGGGGCCGTCTGCAGCGGGGCTTGACATAGAGGAGGTTGAGAGGGACTACTCGGATGAGTTTTAGCCCTCCTCCAACCCCCTCCACCCACCCGACTCGGTTTGCTGTGTTGTGGGACGTCAGGGCCGTCCCTGAGGGGGTTCTGTCACAGCTTCTTCCTGGCCTCCTCCTATTTCTCTGCCCCTTTACTGTCCCACTGGTTGTCTAGCTGCGGCTTGTAAGACCACCTGTCCTCACTTTGCCAGTTGTTCCTCTTGTTGTTCTTTCTGCCTATTCCTGTTCCGCCTGTCTGTCCCGACCTGTTTCGCCTGCCTCCGGTAAACTCCTGCTTTTTCGGCTTGCCTCGGCGTCCTTGGCTCGTCCTTTAACTTATGGCCTCACCCCTTTCTTTCCTCGGACTGTACTCTGACCCCGCCGTCACGATTGCTCCTCTGTTTCTCTTACCTAGACCGGCGTGGTGACTCCGGCGGCGAACAGAAGTCCTTTCTCTCATTCACTGCGGGACTCGTTCCTCAGTCCTTCCCCGTGCTTTAGAGACTGTGTGCGGGCTTTCGGCCTGAAGAGAGACCTGAACGCTGTAGTGACTCATTCTGCTCCGCTCCCTGTTTGCTACTGTGGCAATAAAGTTTATTACCAACTGTACCACTTCTCCTGTGTACTGCTTTTGGGTCCAAACCACCCCCGTTACACAAATATCTACATAAACGAGAATACAATGACAATGCCACTCTCAAATATGACAACCTGTCATAAAACCCAAGAATGGAGGACCCCAAACACAAAGTTAAACCTATGTTAGGATATTTAAGCTTTTTTTTTTTTCTGCTGCAATTTGTATTTGTTTTAATTCATTATGGCATCTTTTAAATGTAAAGGTCTTACTATAGCTCACTTGAACATCTGCAGTTTGAGATACAAAACCAGTGAAATAAATCAAATTGTACAAATACACAATATTCAAATTCTAGGTTTGTCTGAAATGCATCTGGACGCATCTTTCACAGATGCAGAGTTAAATGTGGACGCTTATAAATTATTTAGGAGAGACAGAAATAAACATGGTGGTGATATTGCCTTCTTTGTTAGAGATGATATCCTAGTAAAAGTAAGAAATGACTTTGTAAAACAGAATATTGAAGCATTGTGGGTACAGGTTAATTTGCCACATTTAAAAACTATCCTTTTGGGTTGTTTGTTTCGCCCACCTAGTGCAAATGCCCAATATCTGAATGAGATCTGTGATATGATTGATAAAGTCTGTGAGCAAAATAGGGAAATATTTATTGTAGGTGAACTAAACATCGACTCACCAAACTGTCCAGTGCATAAAAAACTTAACTCTAAATCTACTGCATGTGGCCTGAAGCAAATTTTAACTCAGCCAACTAGAGTCTCCATCAATGCTGCAGGAACTTCATCTACCTGTATTGATCACATCTTTACAAATATTTCAGAACAATGCTCCAAGGCTATCTCTGTGCCAACTGGCTGCAGTGATCATAACATAGCGTCACAAGAAAAACTAAACTACCAAAAGGTGGCAGCAAAATAATTCATAAAAGAGAAGTGTTTTAATCAAGATTTATATGCAAAAGAAATTAAAACTGCTGACTGGTCAGAAGTATGTGAAGATGGATCTGGATTCGGCCTTATATAGGTTTATGGAAATATTAATGTTTATTGTGAAAAAGCATGCTCCTTTGAGAAAAAGGGCCATAAGGAAAAGATGTGCTCCATGGTTGGATGCAAATTTAAAACAATTAATACTATTAAGAGATAATGCCAAAATAAAAGCAAATAATTCTGACAAATGGGAGGACAAAGCGCATTATAGAATTCTAAGAAATAACGTAGTTAAAATAAAGAATAAAAAGAGAAGGGAATATTTCCGGGAAAAGATCAGTAAAGCAAAATATGATGGTAAAAACCTATGGACCACATTAAATGAGCTAATGGGGAGAACCAAACACTCTGTTACATTATATGTTGAGCATGATGGGATTTTTTTCTCACGAAACCACTAGAAATTGCTAATTATTTTAACAACTTTTTTTTACCAGCAAAGTAAACAAATCAAGGCGTGGCATGAGTACAAATCTGTCTGTATCATATGATGTCATCTCAAATAATACAGTTGTCCCTCGATATAACGCGGTTCACCTTTCGCGGCCACGCTGTTTTGCAGATTTTTTTTTAGTGCAATTTTGCATGCTTTTTTTTTTTTTACAGCACATGAACGCGCATTGTGTTCTGCATCCTGATTGGCTAAGGGAGAACTTGCACATTGTGTTCTGCGTCCTGATTGGCTAAGGGACTGTAGACCATTGTCAATAAATCTCCTCCGTGCCGTGTCTCCTGTACAGTACAGAATGCGTTCAGCTTGCCAAATTTACATAAATGTTCGATCGCTAGCAGTGTGACTCTGAAGTGCTGTATGTTTGCAAGTTTTCCCCCCGACAAAACCCACAATGTCGACAAAACGTTCTGCACCAACAAAGGCACCTGCGGTCGCACCCAAAAGCCAGAGAGTGGCTAAGCAAGTATTACAGTCTTGTGTCATCTAGAGTACTGTCCAGTCATATGGTTGTCTGCATCACAGTCAGTAACAGAAATCATCTACAGCTCATTTTATTTTTTTATAATGTGTAATGTATAATGTCATAACAGCCTACATATTTTGCTTTAAAGTTAGTTTTTGTTGAAAATGGTCACAGATGTATGACAAGACAAGCACCAGGAGGCAATCTTAAACTTCCTCACCCCAAGATAAATTCACTGAAATCAACCTTCATGGACCCCTCCTGACCCCAGTTCCTCTCACTCAGATGAACTCTTCCTGACATTTTCATGGACTATATTCATATACATTCTTGTTCACCTGTACATATGATGGACTATTTGTCAGTGACAGTCCTGGACACATCTATTGCACGGCCTGTCCGTCCTGGCAGTGGATCCCTCCTTTGTGGTTCTCCCTGAGGTTTCTCTTTTTTCCCGGCTGGGTTTTTTGAGTTTTTCCTTACCCTGATGGAGGGTCTAAGGACAAGGGATGTTGTCTTGTTCTGCCTGTTTGCATTTTACTGTCTGTTTTGTGAAGAACTTTGAGGCAATTGTTCTTGTGATACTGGGCTATACAAATAAAATTGAATTGAAAAAAAATTGGAATCAGCTCCCAGGCTCCACATGCACCGTTGAAGTTAAGCACAAATTTAAGAAGACATTAACATTACAACTACTGCAGATGACCAAATGAACATGTTTTAAAGTAAGACTAATTTTCATTGTAAATTTAATTTTTGTCTTCCTTGTTATTTTCTTTTATTGATGCACATGTAACTATTATTTTTAATACTATATGTGTTTGATTTTGACACAAATGCAATGTACTACGTGAAACTTTTAAGAGGACCCCAGGAAGACTAGCGGCCATTAAATGAGCAGCTAACTGAGATCCTAATAAAACAATAAAAACAATAAACAACCACCATATTTGACTGGACCCATTCACGGCACATTGAACCAAGATACTCAGCTGATTGAGGAGGTAAACAAGGAGTGTTAGGTCATTGCAGAATTTTGCGCATGCTGACTTCTATAGAGATGCCAGAGTCCAGTGCAGTTTGGGGCTGCTCCAACCGGTGTTGTAATTCAAACCAGGTCTTGAGAAATTACATTTCACAAGTAAGTGAATTTGCCATTTGTTTATAGTTTTGTTTGACCGTTATAACATTATTTGGTTGCACTGTTGTGAAAATTCTAAACGTTGTAATGCATTTTATACATTATATGAAGAGCTCCGTCTGTCCTTGTATTTGTCTATGTTTTAGTCCTGTCGACCCGCTCCAAAATTATACAATGCCTACGGATTCAATGGGCCTCATTTATGAAGCTTCTTACACAAAAATTTCTACTTAAGCCCTTCTTAGAGTGACATTATGCATTCACCATTTTTTCTTAAGAACTGGGTGAAGCACTCATACACATGCCTCAGTTGTGAATATAACACTTTTTTTCTCTAAGGATGTGTCTCAGGGTTCCGTCTTAGGACCAATCTTATTTCAGGCTGGCCATCTTTAAGCGTACACAGATACAAGCACTGGCTAACTCTGGTTTATAAAGCTCTACTTGGCTTAGTTACTTCTTACTTGAGTATGTTTCTTCAGAGAACGTAACTGTGCCTCATGTTAAAAATACAAAAAAAAGAGTCAGTTTTGCCACCCCCTCTGCTTGGAACACGCTTCAGTCTGAATTTAAACTGTCGTTTGGAAAATTTAATTAAGTCTTAAAAAACAGTGAAACTATTGGGCATTGCCTATGTTTTTGTGTTTTTGAATTGTAACTGTGTAGATTACCTAATGCCTAATGCACTCTTAATTGCTGTCTAATTGTAATTAGTTGTTGTAATTTTGTATTTTTTTTTCCCATAAAAGGCTTTTTGGCCTTTATTGATAGATCAACAGTAGCTAGACAGGAAATGGGGTGAAACAGAGTATTTGTAACTAAAACATAATCGTAGATTACACAGTTTTACAAATTATTGTTAATATTTTTTTAAAATAGCACATAACAATAAATGATAAAAGGGACAATGCATAAGACCAAAACACACTTCACAGTAACAGACAGTTGCAAGTCTGTAACCAAGTGAAAGTGGACAATAGTAGCTCTGTTTACGCAGCATAACAGAGACACCACTAATCTGTAAAAAGCTAAGAGCAGAGTGGCATCAGGAGAAGCAGGAGCAGATTCAACAAGGAGTTGTATCAAGGAGTACGCTGCAGGAGTCTTGTACAAGTTGGTAAAATAATGATTATGAGAAACATTAATATGCTTAACTAAACAAATAATTTCACCCTTATTTAAACCATTTTTTTGCTGAGTTGGTATTGATTTAGACTCAGATATATGTTCTGAGGCCAGTAAAATTACTCATCATCTGCTCTCCCTCAATCTAATGCTCTTCACTTATTATATCATGTCCCAATGGCATTGCTGGAAACATCAGTGATATGTTAATATCTTAAGTGGGACTTATTTGCTTTGTTTTTAATATGTTGAAATAGTTTACTTTGTTTAAATAGAATTAAAATATTTTGAAGTTGTAAGAGTAGGAGTTCCAGTTTTGGTCTTAGTCCAAAGAACATTCACTGTAAAACACATCCACAGGTGTATAATCTACTCTAGCCTTCCAGTCACTTCTGGGTTTTTTGGTAAAGCGCAAACATTAGCAGCTCATTTTGAGGCAAAATTCACTGACAAATACATTAGCATCCTTCTTTGGTTGAATGAGGCTTGGAGAGGGTGTAAGGTGATGCGGATTTACATGTGCACATCTCTGCTTCAGGTGGGCACAGGTGAGTACACACATGGTTTTATAAATCAGGATATTTATTGTTGTGTGCCGATTTTGGCACAACAATAATTGACTACTTCCTTTTTCCTTTTCCCTTTAACATTTAAGATTGGACACAACAGCAAACGTATATGAGTCCATCTGTAAATGTGCCAGATTTAGTCTCACCCTCATTTTAATCTGCATTCTGAGGCATAGTGATGGCAAAAGACACACACACATACAAAATTTTGCTTTGTTTATAATTTATAAAGGAGAGCCTGATACCTGTGTGCTGCAAGTCATATGTAAAAAATACAGTTCATTAGTCTTTATGTAGCAAGGACAAAGAAAGTTTTCAAAGACACAGACTGGTTTAAGGTTTGTTTTACAAAAGGACAGACTTTACATTCACATATCCAGATTTGATCAAAATCATTTAGCAGCTTAGTCACTTTTGAAAATATACACTGCCCGGCCGAAAAAAGTTACCATTTAGATGTAACTAAGCAAATTACTGCATGGATGAACATGCTACAGCTGGCAACACGTTTGTTGCATTGAGTAGTTTCTAATTTCTTTAACAACCATGTCATTGAAAAGATGTTAATGTGTTTCATCGGGCTCAAATTGTGAAAGAGTGGTTCAGGGAACATAACACATCATTTTCACACATGGATCGGTCACCACAAAGTGCAGACCTTAACCCCATTGAGAATCTGTGGGATGTGCTGGAGAAGACTTTGCGCAGATCTTGGCGAAAAATTCATGCAACTCTGGATGGGAATAAATGTTTTGACATGCCATGTTATTCCCGCACAATTCAGCACAATCATCCATACAGTAATTATTCAATGGGAGGCTCTTGCCTATTTCCTTTGTTAAATCTAGGTGATAACTTTTTTTTGGCTGGGCAGTTTAACATTATGAATGGTTTAGATATCCCTTAAATCACCTGAACAGAGGTGTTAGGTGGATTTAAACAACTTTGTGATGGACAGGTTTTATGAATGTTATGGTTTGATATGAACAGGTTTTAAATTGATTTAAACATGTTTAATTTTGACTTAAAAGGGTACCTGGAATGATTTATTAATTTTCAAAATGGATTTGAACAGGTTTTCGTTGAATTTGAAGAGGTTTTGGAATGATTTACAAGGTTTTAGTTGGATTTTTAGTTGGTTTTGGATGTAAAGGGGTTATAGTGGATCTGAAATAGACCCCCCCCCCCCAGAAATAACATCTAATATTGAAACACGAAAGAAGCAGGACAGCTCAGATCCAGATGTCGGAGGTGCAGTCACCACCTGGGTAGCGCAGCTCGTGAGCTAAAGCCGGACCATCTGGTTCCTTCCCAAAGTCCACCAGGAAATCCTCATTGAGAGTGAGACCTCCGGACTCTGTGTTGACGTGAATCTGCATCATAACTGAACCCTCCCTGAGACAGAGAGAGTGAGACCTCAGAGAGTGGGTCCAGGAACAGGACTATACATGGACTACAGCAGGCTCTTAAGGTCTTACCGGATCATGTCAGGGTAGAACTGCTTGTCCCAGCCACTGTACAGAGACGTGGTCACATAGAGCCTCCGGCCATCCAAACTGAGCTGCAGCATCTGAGGAGCTCCACGGACACGCTTCCCCTGAAAGACATCAGTTTGGTTTGAATGGATTTAAGATTTGAACTGGTTTTTAACAAAGGTTTGAGAAGGGGCTGGTTGGATTGGTTAGGGTTTTACTTTTATGATGCAAGGGTCAGGCTGGGGTTGGTCCTCCGGGTCATTCAGGACTTTAACTGGACCATCGTTCACGATGCTTCCTCCAAGAAACACCTGCAAAAGAAGATTAATAAAGACATTTTACTTCAAGTCAGTTTGAGAGAAGGAAGATAAGAAAATATTAATTTATATTTAATTATGAGAGCAAAACCAGTAAAAGACATTAATTATTTACAGATCCTCCTGTCATTGTGCATGATTACAGGAGGACTGTGCGATAAATTAAATAAAAAAACAACCACTCTTGTGGACAGTTATTAGTTAAATAGGCATCATCACTGAAGACCACCATCTGAACTGAACTTCTGTGTAGCATACTCTCCGAATGATGGATGACACTTTGTGGTGATTTTCAGAATTTTATCCTTCAACCAACGTAAGAGCTTGTGCCTCAATGGAGGGTAGCTTGCCTGTGTGACATTTTGTTTATAACACTTTTTTACCAACACTTCGATGTTAAGCTAATGTTAATAATAACGCAAAACAAGAAGTAGCTCATCAAAATAAAAGCACATCATGAGACACGCTAAGACCGGAAGTTGGCCGATTTCAACTAAAACTGAAGCAGGTGATTTGGGGTTCCCTCTGTGGTAACAACGGGACCAAAACAGTCCATGCCACAGTGGAGAGGGCTCTAATCGTTCAACAGGTAGGTCACTGGTCTGGCCCTCTGGAGCTCTTCGGAGTCTGCGACAAATGACACACTGTCGGATAAAGGACGCAACTGCTCTACTCATCAGAGATACTATCAGCTTTGTCACATGATGTTCTTTGGGAAGGATTATAGGATGTTTTAATGAGTCAGTGAGGGACCAGTGATGAAGTCTCCCTCACACCTTGAGAAGACCATCTGTGTCAATGAAAACATCGAGCTGGTGTAGTTTGTTGTGATGTGACAGCTTTAATAGCCTTAATAGCTTTGGGGAATGAGGAAATCTTATATAATTGTTCAGCAAGACTCATTTGCTCTGTAACCTTTGTCAACAATGTGTGTGTCTTTCTGACTTCAGGATCTTCTAAAGACAGAATCAACTCCACACTTTGTGTGTTTCCCACAGAAAGGTGGGGCCAGTGAATCAGCTAGATGAAATGAAGTCATTAACAGTTTTACCATGAGATGCACTGTCACATAAACCATTGCTGAGGGGTTGTGCTTTGGCGAATCTTTTGGACCCGATATGCGACAAAAGTATGAAAGTGTCTTGCATTTGTTATGATCTTGGCCTAGACCAGCTATTCCTAGTGTTTCTTGTCTGTCTTCCCTGGTGTTTGTCTCCCTCGTGTGGTTTTGTTTTGGTTTTATTTTCAGGCGTGGTCCACAGCTGGTAGGTGTGGTCCTTGGGCAGGCACAGCTGACTGCGTTCTCAATCAAGCTGAGCATAAAGACTCCCTGCTATCCTGCTCTCATGGCCAGATTGTTCTTCTACACAGTGGTAGAGTACTACACATTGGCTGACTACTATTTTGTCTTTTCCTCAGTTTTGGTTCTTTTGGACTCATTAGAGTTTTTTGGTATTTGAGATCTCCTGCCTGCCCTCAAGCCCATCAAGCTGGACCTCGCCAAGCCAAGCCAAGCCAAGCCAAGCCTAGCCATGCCTAGCCAAGCCTTCAACCTAGTCTTTGAAAATAAAGACATTTTCATTTCAAACCAAGCCTTCTCCTGAGTCTGCTTTGGGGTCCTAATCCTTAGCCTAACCGCATCATTGTTTATATAGCTCAAAACAACTTGTGAGTCTGTCCAGAAATGTTCTTTGACTGAAGCATAACACAGTTCATCTCTTGACATGTTACTGACTGTGACTGAAACAGCTGCAGTTAGTTCAAGTCTGGGTATTGTAGTCAACTTGGTAGGAGAAACATGGCCTTTGCTATTACTAGGGAGCAGTGAATCTCTTTACAGTTTTTTAGCTCTTATTTAGGTGCATTGACCATAACCGCTAGTACTCGCATTCGAAAAGTGGTGTAACTGTAGTTCTTTAACCTTACCAAAATTAATGGGTAGGTAGCGGCGAGTTATGTTTACCTTATCTAGGTTGGCAAAGTTGTGTTCCAGCTTTGCCATCTTAGCCTCAGCGCTTCTGGTAGGGGGTCATAAAGGAAGCCACAAGATACCTCGACGCGTGGCTGGTTGGTCTTTCAACGTGTTGTCAAATCCAAAGCTGTCCGTTTCGATGCTCAACTGAATGCCTAAAATTCTTTCTTGTGGCATGTCACTAAATGTCAAGTCCTTTGTCTTTGTGTCTATGGCGCATTCTGAGGGAGGGATGCTTTGCAGAAAAGCATGACTATTAAAAACAAATTTGTGTAGACAGAGCGGGCCTTTGCTGCATATCTCTCTTGACTCTTGTGCTAACTGTGTTGCTTTCTTTGTAGCATCTGTGCTTGTAACTCCATTGTCCACATAAAAATCTCTCACCATAAACTGAGATCCAACTAGATTTGAGTGACGGTGTTCATTAGCTAGGTATTTGAGTCTGTTATTTGCACAGCCAGCAGATGATGCTGCACCAAAAAGATGTGCCTTCATTCTGTATTCTCTGGGTGTTGTGCTTGTGTCACCGTCTCTCCACCAGAGGAAACGCAGGTAGTCTCTGTCATTTTCCTGAACATGAAACTGGTGGAACATCTTTTCTATGTCGCACACGAGAGCAACGGGATGTTGTCTAAACCGCAGGAGAATGCCAGTTAAGTTGTTTATTAGGTCTGGTCCGGGGAGAAGATGGTCATTAAGGCTTGTGCCATTGTGTTTGGCAGAACAATCAAACACAACACGCAGTTTGGTGGGCTTTTTAGAGTGATCCGAATATGAGGGATATGCCATCGTTCACCTAGAATTCCCTTATCATGTACTTCTTCAACATTACCCCTATCAAAAATGTCCTTCATGTATGCTGCCTAATCCATTTTGTATTTCTCGTCTCTGTTGAACTTTTGTTTAAAATGTTCGAGTCGGATTTCAGCAAGCATTCTGTTATAAGTATGACCTTTGTTTAAAAGGTAGAGGCATCTCACAGTGTCCTTGTTCGTTTTTCCTTATCCCTTCTTTAAGTTTGTCCAAAAAGATGAGATCCTCTTGTGAAACTGTTTTGTCATCTCCCTTTGTGTCTTTAAAATCTGACTCCAGTACACTTATCACATCCATTGGAGTTACAGGAGGTAGTTCTTTTACAATTCCTCTATGACATAGACTTAGTTTCATTGAGGTCTGTTGTGTTGCCACCAACAATGCTCCACCCTAAGTCTATACGGATTGCATATGGCTCATCGCCTTTTCCTACCAAAACCTGTGTGGGAGCTAGTTCTGTTCTGGGGCAGTTAAATACAATAAGAAGTCCAACATCACAGCTCAGGAGAAGTGGTATCTTATCAGGTGTATAAGGGTGGAAGGTCAATGTGCACATGTGAACTGTAGCCTCTTACACATGGACCAGATACTCTTTGACTTTTAACAATTGAGTTTACCCCCAACATGGTGGTAAGGTTCAGTTTGACTGGGTGAGACTCTGCTTGTAGCTGGTTGCTAACCTCTGCAATGATAAATGTACTTTGTGTGTCTAATAATGCATAGAGAAGCTACTCTTTAGATGGTGTGTTGGCTTTGGACACCCACAATGAAACAATCATTGAGGTGCTTCCTGACTGACCCACCTTTGTAACATTTAGTGCTGTGGTGTCATCTTACAGTAATTAGGGCAGTGTTGACAACGCATGGAGTCCATCTTTCCTTATATATAGATATTTTTTGGCATTATGGCCTAGTTTTAAGCACCCAAAACAAAGTTTATTGTCCTTGACAGATGCTCGTCAATCTTCAAGGGGCTTCCCTATAAAGTCTGAGCGCTTTGGTAGTTGATGTACTTCATCTTTGCAAAACATGCAGTGCATCTTTAATTTTGCATTGCTTGGCCTTGTTTTGTCATTGTGCATAGTGGTTTGTGTGGTGAAGACTTGTGTTGTGGTTTTGAACTGTTTCATTTCTTTTGTGTTCCATTTGTTATGGAATGAACTGCATGAATGAAGAGCATATGGGGAAGTGACTGGGTTACATGCTATCTCTGCCTCCACTGCCATTAACTGTGCAAAAATCTTTAAAGGAGGAGAAATCTTTACCTTCCATAAGTGTGACTGTTACCTGGTGATTCCAACAGGCTGCTAGCCAATCAGGCAGCTTTTGGTTTGGTTGTGCACAACTGGTAAACAGAGACAGCATGGCGGCCGAAGTCTCAGAGGGCAAGGTAGCTATTCCTGCATTAGCTGTTACTGCATACACTGCTAAACATCTTAAACAAAGGAAAACAGGAGGAGTAAAGAGACCAGAAAAGTGCAAATAGGACGATAAAAGAAATAAAACGTTTCACTCGCAGCTTCCATCTCGAGTTGTGCACACGTATAAGATGCGCAAATGAATTCACGCACGAGACAAGAGAAAAGCCTGGGAGGGGTTTGTGAGAGTGAGTTAGGAGCTAAGGGCGGGGCTTCCATTTGCAACTCAACTGTCTCTCTATCTCTCTTGGTTCTGAAAAAGACAATCAGGTACTGGAGCTTTAAGATTTCTAGTCCCTTTACATGTGGTACTGCTTGAAGGCAGTCTGAAAATGTCCTTAAACCTTCTGCAGTCCATGAAGTGAATTTTAGGCCATTGGCATATCTATCTAACAAGTGGAGTTTATCAGCTGATGAAATAGCTTTGCAGTCCACGGGTGAGGTGAATGAGGCCTTCCATTCGATGAAGGTGATAGGATCCCCATTGAACACTGTAGGCATTGGTACTGGGAGCCTGTTTGTTGCAATACTGTCTTGGATCACTTGGGCCAGTTGGGAAATGTCAGTAGGGGGCTCAGTAATCATAACTTGAGGGTTTTCATATTGCATAGAGGGGAACATCAGAGTGGGCATATAGTTTTGTTGTGGTAGAGGGTGAGAAGGCAATGGTATAATGTTGTGCGCAGAGTGCTGGTCGATATAGGAATACTTTTGTGCTGCATTTGCTGACTGTCCATTAACATGTTTGTTTTTCTGTCATAGATCTCTAATTCTCTAATCTAAAGCTTGCATTTCCTTTTCTGCCTTTAAACACTCTAATTCAGATCTCTGTATATCCAGTTCCTTTCTATGTTGCTCCTATGGGTTACTTACATTCTGAGACTCTAATAAACAGGGCTCCACTAATGACTGCTCTGCCCTCACTTCTCTTCACTTCAAACAGAGTTTAATGTTTCTGCCACATTAGAAACCAGCTGATGATGTTTCTGGTGGCTTGTATTTAACATGGAGCCAGTTATGGTATCACTGATTACTAGCCTGGACAGCCAGACGGCTTTCTCATTGTATTACATACAGCGAAATCAGTCTGGTAGTGCAGGGTTTGAACAGGATTTCAAGGCAGGACCATGGGCGGAAATAACACTTGCTGAGTAAACCAATCAGAGAAACCAAGGATGTGATGTAAGGAAAGCGACATTCCAGTTGTCAACAAACCACAGAGTATACCAGCATGGCTAGTGGGAGAGAAGATGCTTCTGTGATGGTTTTTGTTTAATGGGTTTGGTTGATTTCTTTTTTGTCAGAAAAATCTGAGGACACAGGGTGTAATATCAAGTTCAGTGCTTATATTCGATTGCTACCTAAACCTGTGTACTGTTTTGGTTGAAAAAGTTCTTGCGCTCCGAAATCCCACCTCACTCGCTATGATTGGCTGGTAAAAAGAACCAGAGCAGAATATGGAGCAGATTGGACAATCCCAGACTGACTTTCTCTGTATGTAATACAATGAGAAAGCCGTCTGGCTGGCCAGGCTAACTGATTACAAGTACTGCCTATGAATCAAAGAGGCACAGCCTCAAGTGAGTCTACTAGGTGGGCCAACATGCACTGTGTTACTGTAACTTTAAGATAGTGAAGCAGTATTATGAACCTAGCTACATAACTAAGTCTTACTAGAAATATGCAAGCTTATTGTCTTAATAAGTGCCAAATTAAACAAATGAATATAAGGAGAGATCTTTATTATGATATGGAAGCAAGTGTTAGGGAGGGCCAGGCCTTAACACCACAGATTGGCAGTAGGCTACTATACAGTCCCACTGTGGTCTCCCCATGGCTGTTGGCTTCAATTTGAGGTACAGTTACTAAAAAGTAGAACTAATTACTGCAGTCTGCTGATGAGTAAAAATCAGCAAAAGATAACACAAAATGATTTTTATGAATGTGATTTCAAAATAAAAGCTTGTCTCATTCTGGTAATACAACAAACACACCCATAACTGCCTATGCTGCCACAACATTGGTCTAAGCCATCAGAGGGTCGTGAAATACACACTGTTTCTTTACAGTCCATTGGTCTGTGTCATACCTGTCCGACCAATCGCGGCTTGCGGCTGTCACTGATGTCATACTGCCTGATGTCACCATGAAGCCAGTTGCTGAAATATAGGAATCTGTCGTCCAAAGAAATGAGGATGTCCGTGATCAGGCCTGGAAAATGAAGAATAAAAATTATATTAATATTGATGTGATAAATGAAGAAAACCAAATGGACAACATCCATGTATCTCACCAGGCATCTCTGGAAGTATCCATCCCTCCACCTTTTTACTGGGAACACTGATGACTTTCTCTGCCGCCCAGTCACCTTTCTGTCCCAAAGACAGAGAGAACAGAAAGAAAGGAAAACAGACAGGCAAATATGTCAATGTCAATTTATATCTGTTGGATTTAAACAGTATTTTGTTAGTTTTCATAGGTTTTAGTTGGATTTGAGCAGGTTTAGTAAACCCACCTGAGTCTTGTAGAACCTGAAGACATTGGATCTTAGAGCACAGCCCACATATCCCTGGGTAGCATCTGGGTCGTGAAGGAACCTGATCTCCAAAGGAATAGCACCATCTTCTCCCAAATCCAGGGACTGCAACCTCCTGTGAGTCGTCCAGTCCCAAATGTGTATCTGCTGTCCGTACTGCCCTGAATGCACCACACAGGACAATATCAGCGTGTAAGCCTTTGGGATTGGTATCTTCAAGAACGTTACAATATGATTACTTGATACTTAGTGATGGAGAATTTCAGTCTTCCTTCACCCATGGCCTAAATGTAAGTTGTTACAGACTGGTCAGATCAGCTCCTTCTCTCTACGTCAAGGCCAATGTTGCACAGATAACTCGGCTCCAAGTCTAGACTCTATCAGGTAAACTCCATTGCTTTGGGTTGGCAGTATGTGTGCTCTGACCTTAGACAGAATTGTATATTCAATACTACACTGTGTTAAGTGTCATGTCTCTGGGTCCCATATTGATGGTTAATAAACTTCTCCTGCCTAAGACATCCATATGCTTCGATCAGATCACAACCTGGTGTTTTTTGACGCCTGAATACAGTATATTCCTGCATTTAGGAAGCAGCCTGTCTCCACAAGGATAGAGAAGAGGTTGGGTCAGGAGGCAAGCGAGGCTCTGCTGGACTGCTTTCAGATCACAGACTGGGATGCCATACCAACACCATTGGGATGACATAAACAACTGCATCAGAAACTACATTAACTGTGTTAGGGTACAGCTATCCCAACCCGGACTGTCCACTTTCATCCTAACAACAAGCCCTGGATCACCAGCCAACTGAAGGATCTGCTGAACCAGAAGAAGCGGTCCTTCAGATCTGGAGATTAGGACAAATTGAAGAGGATACAGTGGGAAGATCAAGCTGAGGAAGTGTAAAGATGCCGGAAGCTGGAGGACCGTACCAGAAGAATGGGGGCTGTCCAGCCATTGACATCGAAGAACAGAAGCACAACTTCATAACTCAGGGTTTAGAGATACAAAACCTTATTGCATGGTTAGTTGAGAGCTCGATTACAGGTAAACACTTGTTGTGTATTCTGTATGACAGTCCATGGCCATGTAACTTTGCATGTGATCAGCCATTAGTGGTCTTTTAAATGGTAAATGGCATGCATTTATATAGTGCTTTTCATGCCCTTCTCGGGCACCCAAAGCGCTTTACATCATGCTTCCATTCACCCCATTCACACACATTCACACCTGGGGCAGGTGGAGCGGCAGACTGCCATACATCAGGCGCTCAAGCCTTCTCCAACCACCACCAAACTCACCTCTACAATCACACACATTCATACACCAGTGCTGCGGCACTGGAGGCAAGGCGGGTGAAGTGTCTTGCCCAAGGACACAACGACAGTATGAACAGGAGGGAATGGGAATTGAACCACCAACCTTCCGGTTATTGGACAACCTGGTCTACCAACTGACCCACTGCGCCCCTTTTACAATCATCGCTCCCATCTGAACCTGGACCAAGAATCAGAACACGACAGAACTTAGCACTGTGGATTGTCACTTACACAGGGGTGGTTAATCAGTAATCACAATCAGCTTTTATAAAAGTAACAGAGTAAGCCATCTTTGCAAGAATTCAGTAATCTTTTGAGTGGCTTTGTTCTTTTAATACATTATACAACACCCCTCTGCAATATTACTCAGGTAGGAGAGGTTGGTGTAGCTGTCTCTAAGTGGGTGACATGAGTTTTATCCATGGGCTCAGCACCTGTCACACAGCCCCTTTAGCCCTTTAGATGTAGCTTAAAGGGCTGTGTGACTGGTCGAATCTTCACTTATTAACTACATAAAGATCTAAAATATCTGCATATGTTCTAACATTTTCAGAAATGTGATCTTTTGTTCTGCTGTACCTTACCTTCAGTTTTTATTTAGCTAATGAATTCAGTCTTCAAGGAAACTGAATAGTTTCACCAAATTTTAATTGTTACTCAGAAGTCACAAATGTACCTTCCAGGACGTGTTTGGGGTCAAAGCCATGGATCAGAGCCCGAGGGGCTCCCCACTCAGTGCTCATCATCACGTTGTGCCGCGGCTGGTACCAGAAGTCATAACCAAATGGAGCCTCTTCACCACAATGTTCCCAGTTCCCCACCACCTCGAACGTCTCACCATCCAGCAGCGCAAAGCCCCCTGAACGCACGACAAACAGAAGGCCAAAGCAGGACTTAATGAAGGACTAAAACAGATCCAAAGCTGAAATGGAGCCTACTGACCTTTGCCGGATCCAGAGGGCTCTCCCATGCAGCTGATCATGATCTGACCACTGGCCAAACAGTGGGACGTGTGAGGGTTGGCCAGTCCACATTTATAATACAGCTCCACAGGCTCCACCATCTGCACAGGACACGACTGGAATAAGACCAGGGCTAGACCGGGATTAGACCAGGATGAGGACAACACTGGAATAAGACTAGAATATGATCAGGACAAGACCAAACCACGACTAGACCAGGAATGGACTAGAACTGGATCAGGACAGGACCAAAAAAGACCAGAAAAGACCAGGACTAGACCAGGACAAGAGCAGAACAAACCAGAGCAGGACTAAAGCCTAATGATTTTATTCTGGCTGAAAGAGAAGTGATTTATTGGATCAGTTCCTGGACCTGAACATAACTGTTACACACATTCCCTCTGAATGAATAAACAAAGATCTTTGAGAACACATCATATTAATAACTATAACATTAGTTACATTTCTCACTGCAATGTCCTAAAGGCCTGTGGTCCGGCCCATGTTCTGGCCCTAGCAGGGGACACAGACTTAGGGCTGATGGTTGGTTCTGGTTCTTGTGAAGAGTGGTACCTTGTGAATGCAAGGTGCCCGGGGCTTGCTGGTGTCGATGATGTAGATCCTGGAGGAGATGAGTGACGGCAGAATGAGGCGATTGCGATTCTTTGAGGGGTCTCCGAAACAGCTGCTGCAGGCGTTCCATCCAGAGTGGTGAAGCTCGTCTTGGAGGTTGGGCATTGGCAGCCGGTGGATCACCTGCAGTCACACCAAGATACACAAAAAACTGAAAAAAGAACAAGAGATTTTTTTCTTTAACTGGAAAAAAATTCTGGAAGAACAGATCCAAAGAACATATGCAAACCTCAGCCTTGAAATTACATAATTATTCATTAATTATATATTAGATTTACATTATAGCACCACATTGTCTTTCAATTATGATTATAGACTACATAATTTGACAAATGTTACTTTGTTGTCCCATGCTGCAGTCTATTGTCAGGTCTGACCAAGGCTTCATTTGAAAAGCTGAGCACACAACAATGGCTGGAATGGTTTTCTGACAAGGCTTCTGGACGTAGGATTGAAGGTCAAGACATTTCATCCCTCATCCAAAGGACTTTGTCAATACTGAGTTCAGGTCTCTGCCTATATGATCCATGCATACAAACTTAATCACCACTAAGATGTGGCACAAAGCCGACACTTGAGGCAAAAGAGTTCAACTATGGACTTTACCAATGACATCTTTAATTTTAAATTGAGGTATTTGCGCTGATTACGGAGAACCCATTCCCCAACCTAAAGACTCTGAGCCAACATGAAGGCAGCACTGACAGGGCACAAAGGACTCCTTCCTCATCAGGACCAAGAGCCACCTCAAGGGTTTCCTTGCCAGGACCCAGTCTGCCTGAAGTTGTTCTTCGAACAATTTTTACATAATAAACAAATAAATAGGTTCTGCCAGAAGCATGTCTGTATCTTGCTCCCTGTACCTCTGACCTGAAAGACCTCAGGTCAGAGATCTTTTCTTAGGACCACGCGTCTGGGAAAGGTACAGGATCATGGTTCAAATCCACCCTGGGATCAGGTGGATTAGCAGATGAAGCACTGCCCAAGGTGGCTGTGCCAGGACTTTTGAACATTTTTTTTAAATATTCCTCAGTCTTATTTAGTTTCTTTTTAGCTGTGTTACCTGGCTGTAGGTGTCAGAGTCCGGGTCCACATCCACTGTGCAGAGATAGTCCGGTTTCAGGATCTCAGTGTTTCTGTAGATACAGGGCAGGTACACAATCTTCTCTCGAGGCCCTGGAAACACACCAGACCCTCACACAGTGTCCCACTAATGCTTCCTCAACCCCCCACCTCCAGCCCTATTTTTTGTACAGTACTTTTACATGCACAGCTTATCAGAGTATGCTCATAGCTCTAGCCTTTGCAACTGGTCTGAGTTTAGAAGCGCAAGAGAGAATTGAAACATGTGTCTGCTCGGGCCAATGCTGTATTCATGTGCCCTTAGTATGTCACAGCATTAAGCCTTTGTTAAGCTAATGTTAAACCTGACTCATTGGTAGCATTAGGAGCTAATGTACCTGGCTGATTTTCATTGAAGGCTGATTTTAATTGAAGAGAAGGTAGAACAGGCTGCTGAGACGAACCTGTTGAACTCTTTGGCTCTTCCTTCATCTCCAGCTATAGTCACAGAGTTGTTTCTCTGTGATGTTACAGACTCACTTCCACACCTATCTAGTGTTGTCATTTGGTAGCTACCTCTCTACCTTGTTCTTGTAGTCTTCCTCTGCTTGGTTTAAATGCCTTTGTCCTTTCATTTAAAATCCTCTCACTATTAAATACAAGCTTTAAAAAGTTGCTCTTTTGTGCTTTCCATTTTAATTTTCTCTTGACTGAACTGGGATGAAGCCCGTATGGGACGTGGTTGCTTATGTCAACTGCTTTGACACTCTTGATTGGCTTTTGTCCTTCATGATAAATATAGTGCTTTCTCTCTTCTAGATTAGGTTTTTTTTTTTGCACATTTGTCACATTTAACTGTTTCAGTTCATCCAATTCAATTTCTAACAAACAAGCCTAAACAACAACAACCTAAACACAGATAAAGATAACTGAAGAAAACTCAAAATGCTGTTTTTAAGTGATGATTTTATTTAAAAAAAAGCTATCTGAACCTACATGGCGCATGTAAAAAAGTATGCCATGCCTAATTTAAATCATGAATTAACTGTGATTAATTGCATTTTTTGAAGGCTAAGTTCAGTTTCACAAGCCACACCCAGGCCTGATTACTGTCAGACCTGTTGAATCAAGAAACCACTTAAATAGAACCTATCTGACAAAGTGAAGAAACAACAGATGAGAAACAAAGTAATTGATATCTATTGTTCTGGAAAGGGCTACAAAGCCATTTTCAAAGCTTTGGGACTCCAGCCAACCATGGTGAGAATCATTATCCACAAATAGAAAAAATTGGGAACAGTGGTGAACTTTAACCGGAAGTGGCCGACATACCAAAATTTCCCCAAGAGCGCAGACGACTCATCCAAGGGCTCACGAAAGAACCCATAACAACATCTAAAGAACTGCAGGCCTCACTTGCCTCAGTTAAGGTCAGTGTTCATGACTGAATCATAAGAAAGAGACGGGGCAAAAATGGCATCCATGGCAGAGTTCCAGGGCAAAAACCAGTACTGACCAGAAAGCACACAAAGACAAGGTGTGTGTCCCGTTACATCTGGCATAAAAGTATACATCATTTCAGACAAAGAACATCATACCAAGAGTCAAATGTTGTGGTGGTAGTGAGATTGTCTGGGGCTGCTTTGCTGCTTCAGGATCTGGATCACTTGCTGTGATTGATGGAACCATGAATTCTGCTTGTTACCAAAAAAATACTGAAGAGGAATGTCCGTCCATCAGTTCATGACCTCAAGCTGAAGCACACTTGGGTTCTGCAGCAGGACAATGATCCAAAACATACCTGCAAGTCCACCTATGAGCCTAGTCAAAGTCTGGACTTGAATCCGATTGAGATGCTGTGACATGACCTTAAAAAGGTGGTTCATGCTCGAAAACCCTCCAATGTGGCTGAACTAAATCAGTTCTGCCAAGAAGAAAGGGCCAGAATTCCTCCAGTGTACTGTGAAAGACTCATTGCCAGCTATCTCAAATGCTTGATTGCAGAAACAGCTAAGTCAAATATGCAAAAAAATAAAAATAGGAAATCATGACTTTTTCACAGCACTGTATATAGGGAATAAATAGGAAAAGTTCTTAATTAGTCACTAGTTTAGAACTTGGTTCCCATTTTAGCCCTGGCCTGTTCCTGGTTTAGTTCAGTTTAATGTCCTGTTTTAGTCCTGGATTAGATCTAGTTCAGTCCTGGTTTAGCCCTGTTTTAGTCCTGGTTTGTGGTCTCTGTTGCTGCTGGTGGGTTTGTTAGGATTTGGAGGACGTACCCTTCATGGCATCTAGGGGGCTGCGGTATCCAGGTCCACATCCAGAGCAGCTGGCTGTGGACACAAACTTGCATCAACATCAGTCTATCTTAAATCTGTTTAAAACCCACCCGAAACCTTTGCAAACTCAGCCAAAACCTGTTCAAATTAATGTAAAACCTATTAAATACATTCTGAAATCCTGTTAAAACTCACCTAGATCCTTTTAAAACCTGTTCAAATCTAAAGTTAAATACTAAAACCATAAATTCATACCTTGCAACAATAAAATAATCTTTTCTTGTGTAATCATCATTTTGAACCACTCAGAACACACTTTATTAACAGTAATAGTAAGAATGAGCTTGAGGTGTCAAAAGTTCCTGGAAGAGTCGCACAGGGATTGAATAAGTTTGTAATGTTTGGCTGGTTCAGACTTGGCACACTTGCTGACCTTTGGAGTGTCACACAAAAGGATTTCATGTGTCTTGGATCAGTTTATTATCTCATAAACAATAGAAATTTCTGTTACCTCAGTCTTTTTCTTATAGTTGAGGTCTTAAAATACAACCTAGACTGAAATTAAACAAAAGGTCAGTCATTTTTAACAGATCCATTATGAGTGCCCGTGCAAGCCTCTTCTCAATGTATCTGATCTCTCATGACACATTTAGCTGGCTTTATATTTTATATATAATATTTATTTAAATTTATTCAAATATTTTATATTACTGAATATTATTACTTGTGAATCTCACTGTAAACAAACCAGCTGCATTTAAAGGTGCATTGTGTAAAAACAAAACGGATCACATCAGTCACAACCATGTTTTTTGAAGAGAAAATCACATAAAAATAACACTCTTTACATTTGGGAAAAATATTTATGTCTAAAAGCTATAACTTCAAAGATGAACACAAAGCCATTACACAATGTCATTAAATGTTAAATTAAAATACATGTGTTGTGTTCGGTGGATTACTGTTAGAGCAGTGATGTCTCCAAGATGAGTTCACACAAGAATATGACGTGAAGTCAAGTGAACACTACAGGGTGCTCTTTTATTCATTTACATTAAAAATTCTACAGCTAGATTTGCCAGTTGTTGGCAGTAGTTATAGGGCATGCCTAAAATTATTGTTACTTTACAGTATGTTACTGTCAGATGTCATTATTTTGCAGCACCTACTGTAATATGCAATATTCATTAACAGTTTATTACTATTAAGAAAAACAATGAGATTTTTCAAAATAAAACACAATGACTCACAAATGTTTTAATTAAACACAAGCACAAAGAGACAGAGACAGTACATTTCAATAATTCATCGACACATTAACAAAAACTGCAATTACGTTTGGCATTAAACATATTTTATATGTTTAGACAGGTCTTGGGCACCACAAGTAAATTCACAACCCCCCAGTTTGTCATGTACAGCTCCTGACGTTGTTTTCTTCTTTTCTCACTTTTGTTATTTCCTGTTTTATTTTGATACTCACCTTTTGTCTCATCACAACTCACACCGCTTCCTGGTCTGTGTCCACTTATCCGCCTGTCTGATTTCCTGCCCCGCCCTGATTTGTTTCACCTGTGTCCGATTGTCTCCCCCTCCCTAGTGTATATCTACTTACCTCCTCCCCATTGTTCTCTCAGGTTGTCTTGTCTCTTGTGTCAGCGTTCCAGCCTTCAGTGGGCTGTTGTTCAAACCCAATTGAACAATCTCTGATTTGCAGAGTAAGTTTTGAGTTGATTAAACAATACCGGGTAACTTTGGGTTACTTGGTTGCATGAGGCTGGTTATCAACGGTCTCTCTCAACTCGGGTTTAAACCCTTAACCAGTGACTACGGTGTGTGCCTGTGCAGTGAATAGCCAATGCCATTCAACCTGCAGGGAAAGGGGGTGCTGCTATTTCTGGGGAGAAACAGGAAAAAACATGGCCAAAAATGAGAGAAAGAAAAATGCAGATTGTGTAAATATGTATGTTTTAAGACAGTAATTTAAGCATAAATTGTTTTAATGCAATAACATGAAAAACTGTAATAATTATTGTACAGGAAAATTACTTTTGCATACTCAATAGGCCCTTGCCTGCTGGGCTGGCTCGGGCCTAATAAAAAGGTTTAATCAAACCATTTGCCAAATTCTTTATGTGTGACCCAAATTCAGATATATCCTTTTGTTATATTTATGCATATACATGCATTTTGGGTCCTTCTTGTGTGCCTTATCTGATATAATTCTTTTGAATGTTGTAGCCGTCTCTCTCACCTAAAAATGAAGAAATAAAGGTAGAAAATACATTAAAGTACACAAAGTTTTTTATGTAAAGGGTAAATATGGAAACATAAACATTGTAACAATGTAATAAATGAAGTATTTACATTTTAACGAGGCTTTATTTAGGTCACAAGCTCTGAAGTAATGAAAGGGTTGAAGCTTTTACATATTGTAATTTCTGCTTAACCACACCTGTTTCCTTTGAATTACCCACAACTAAGAAAGGAAAAAATCATGTCATGATATGCAAAGGATCAATGAGTAGCATTTCTAAACTTCCTACTCCTCTAATGACAGTTTTCTTGAAAATTATATTGCAAATACTTAAAAAAGCATTTTCCCCTTTTCAAAGAGTTTAAACACAGAAAGTGATGTTGGTTTCTAATTCTTGTTCCTAATAGTAAATGAGCAAGCAACTAAAAATTCAAAATATCAAAGTGGAAAAAAAGAGTAGAGAGTAAACCTAATTGACCTAATGGATAAAGTAAAGTACTACCATGATTGATCAGGTTGATGCAAAAGACTTGCAAGCTAACAACCTTGTACATTCTTTTACAAGCTGAGCACGTAATAGTAAGTTTAAACATACTAAATTCATCACTAAAACAAAAACATTGCCATTACCTTTAGAGTGTGAAGCAGGGCAGAAGTAAATAAAGATGAACATCAGCATCTTCTGTCCGCTTTTCAGTGAAAAGATAATTTTCCTCTTCTTCTTCAACTTTTCATTTGCCCATATAATCTTTGTCCCAAATCATGTAACAGGGTCAGATGCTACACAATGATGTTTCAACAAATTCAGCTGCTCAACAACCAGAGACCAGTCCAGATAAGCATGAGAAAAACTAAAGAAAATTGTAGGCCACTCCAAAACCTCCATTTATTTGCAGAGTAATATTTTCATATACAAATTAAATCTGTTTATGGAACCGCTCTCTATTGTGGTTTAGTCCTGGTTTTGCCACAGCTTTTGTAAGTACTGACCTCATTTCTCGGACACTTACATAAACTGATAAGTGTTTTTCTCCCACTAGCTCCTCCACCACCCTCAGTTTCCTCTACATTCCTCCTCCTGTTGTTTTCTGAAGAGGTGGAGTGAATCCACAGAACTCCCACAATAGGGTCCTGGTCCACTATGACGCTGCACTATCTCTGCCTGAAATTAACCTATGCTCACACAAAAGGCTTCAGTGCATACACTGAAGTCTCTGTTTACATCAACAGGTCATGCATTTACCACAGTGTAGCTAATAATTTATGGAGCTGCCCCTTTCCATTATAGCTTATATCCTTCTAAAATTTAGTGCAGATTTATAGAAAAGGACACCACTACTTAAATGAATGCCTCAGACTGTGCGGTTAAATGATGAAAGTTTTGGTAACGGCTCATTAGTAAAAATGAAAACATGCTCTCAGTTTACCCCAGAGTTACAGAATCATCACTGCCCTCAGAGAGTCCGCCCAGAGACACATATTCAGATAAAACCTAAAAATCAGAGTTCTTTTTCTTCTCTCTTTATGCTTCTTCCCTAATTTACTCAACTTTGTCCCACATTACCTTGAACAGGGTCAGTGCATAGTCCCTCCTTCCCTGGTCTTTTAGTTTGCATTGCTTTATACTGTTTTCATTCACCCCTGCATTTCACGCCTTATTCCTTCATCTTTGTACTTTTACCATGTTTATTTTCCCCTTTTCTTCTTCTTTCTTGCCACCCTCAATCCTTCCGGCCCTCCCTCTCATAGTAAAGTACAAGAAGACAGCTCACCCATGTTGCTGCTGTTGTTCTGAGTGACTGCTGCTGAAGGAGGTTGTGGGCAGGACTTTGGATCTTAACCACAAACTCTTAGCCAATCAAACACGAGGGGTGGCGCTTACCCTCAGAGTTAACCCTTTACTGTAGGACACTGCTTAAAACCAGTTTGAATCCATCTGAATCCTAAAATCCAACCAAACATTTTACAGTCAATTCAAAACCGGTTAAAATCCATGTAAAACCTCTAATTTATCTAGAACCAGTTAATTTCCACCCAGATGTGTTAAATTCCATTACATTAGAGCTTCTTTAAGTACTCCAAAAACTTGTTTAAATCAAATAGTTGTTCAAGTCTGAAAAAGTATTTAAATTCTACAAAAAACAGCTCAAATCCATGTAAAACATCATCAAAACCAAAATGTCTTCTCCTGTTAAGGGGACCTACAGAGGATCAAACTGGTGGAATAATAGCTGAAGATTATTTTCTGTTACCTGTTGAAAAACATGTGTGTAAAAATCCTACATAACAGTCCTTCTGTTTCCTGGAAAGTCCACCAGTTTATGGACTGATAAAGGCATTTTGTGCTGCCTGTGCCGCTCCCAGGTCACAGAGGTCAGCCATGTTAAGGTCCTGAACTAAGTCCCATAAAGGTACAGCTAAAGACTCAAAGGTCTCAAATGCCTTAGAGGCCATTTACACAACAACACATTTTCCCCAAAACACCAGATTTCTGTTGAGGTTTGGCTGTTTGTTTACAATGAGGATGGTGTTCTTGCTTCCACAGTGAAAATGTTACAGCTGACACCCAGAAAGCTGCTGCTGCCTACCCGTAGAACAACAACAGTAAAATACTGTTTTTGTGCTTTGAAATGCACGTTTTTATAATGTATTTTTAAGATTGATATAAAAATTAATACTAATACTGCTTCAGACCATAACACTATTTCAGAAAACAACGGAGCTTTTACTAGAGCTATTACTACCTAATGGCCATGTTTCAAGAAGCAGGTTCAGTCTGAACTCAGAGTATGTTAACCATGAAAAAAGGAAAACTCTGGGTTTGAAATGCTGAAATGCTCTCATTGGCTACTTGGAGGTATGTGAACCTACCTGCTCATGAAAGAGCTCTCTGATTAGATGATTTGTTTCCTCATTCACAGGGAAACTGTGAATACACTTTCACTTAAAATATGTTAAGACTTAAATAATTAATGACTTAAAATTTATTGCTTTTATATCTTTAAATATAAATTACAAGTTCACTCATATCAACTTTAATCAACTTCAAAATTCTGATGCTTGTATAAATAGATGGCATTCATATGATACCATTCCGTTGCTGAATTTTCTCGCTGTCAGGTTATTAAAAGCTCCATATAGTTACATTATTCTGCAAGTGCAATGCAAGTGTCAAATTTACCAGATTTCCCAAAAAATGCACACAAGCAGTGTGCAACATCACCCTTATGTAGGCCATTAAAATTAAATAAACAAATAGTAAGATTATTTAGTAATTTTATTTTACAGTGGTCCCTCATTTATCGCGGGGGTTACGTTCTAAAAATAACCCGCAATAGAGTGAGTTCTCCCTTAACCAATCAGGACGCAGAACACAATGCGTGAGTTCTCCCTTAGCCAATCAGGACGCAGAACACAATGTGCGTTCATACACTGTAAAAAAAAAAAAAAAGCATGCAAAAATGCACAAAAAAAAAAATCAGTGAAACAGCGAGGCCGCGAAAGGTGAACCGCGTTATAGTGAGGGACAACTGTATTTTATTTTTATTTATTTGTTTATTTTGAGTTCTACAACATGTACAACTCCTGCTCCTCACGTTGGCTCCTTTTTAAAGTACCCAGAATTTTGCAGAACTGCTTTCTCCTTCACTGCACCTTAGTGTTGGAACAATCTTCAAAACTCATTGCATCTCATTCCCCTGGATACATTCAAATCTTTACTGACAAACTGTTTAGCACAAGAGTGTTGTTGTTATTCTTGAGCTGGATCTGTTGTTTGTAGAATTGTACTTGTTTGTCTTTTTATGACTGTTACCGGTTTGCCTCTTGGCCAGGTCTCCCTCGACCTTTTAAAAAAATTAAAAAGTATTTTAAATTCTTTGTGTAGCTATTACTGTGCACTCCTTTAATTTAAACTTGAATATAGGTCCTTCATACACACGACTGTACTCTCTAACTGTAATCTGTTTAATTTTTTGATTTGGTAAAGCCAGTGACGTTCAGTCAATCTTAGTGTCATCTCTTCCCCTTCTGTGGAAGGCCCTTTGCTACTTTCTATGTTGGTGTGACCTGCCTGTAATTCAGTGATAATATAAAAACACTGCTTGCAATGGCAAAATGCGATTGTACCACTTCCTTGACTGATGAGGAAATAGGTCATTTTCATCCTCTGATCAGATCTATCTACTCCCCCCACAAAGCTGTTGTACTTGTCAACACACACTGGTCTGTTTATTGTGCGAAAAACTGTCTGGGTGTTTTTTGTCCCGATTCTCTTACGGACACAGCCATTACCATGAAGAGTAGCCAGCAGTTTGCCCTTCCTCAGAAACACTGGGTCATCTCGTTTCAACCCTAAGGCAGTTCGTCTAAGGCACCTTACTGTCTCACATAAACCAGTGTCACTTTCAGCTAAATCACTGGCAATGGCTGGTGACATGTACTAGCTATCCATATATACCTCGTGCACTTTATCTTTGTATTCAGCCAGTAGTTCATGGACTTCTGAGTGTTAAACTCAGGAACGAAAGGTGGACTCAAAAATGCAAAAACCGCAGAGCCCCGCCCAAAAAATTTTTTCCAAAAAAAACAAAAAAAAAAAAAAAGGGGGGGGCGGCCCCCCCGCCCCCGGGGGCCAAAAAAAGGGGCGCCCCCGGGGGGGCCCCGGGGGCGGGGGGGGGGGGGGGGGGGGGGCCCGGGGGGGGGGGGGGCGGGGGGGGGGGGGGGAGGGGGGGAGGAGGGGGGGGGAGAGAACCAAGGAGGGGGGGGAGAAGGGGGGGGGGGCGCGGGGGGGGGGGGGGGGGGGGGGGGGGGGGGGGAAGGGGGGGAGGAGGGGGCCCCCCCCGGGGCCCCCCCCGATAAAAAAAACCCCCCCCAAAAAAAAAGGGGGGCGGGGCCCAAAAAAAAAAAAAAAAAAAAAAAACCCCCCCCCCCCCCCCCAAAACCCCCCCCCAAAAAAACCCCCCAAAAGATAGAAAAAAAAAGGGAGAGGACAAAAAAAAAAAGCCCCCCCAACCCCCCAAAAAAGGCGCAAACCCCGGGGGGGGGGAGGGGGGGCCCCCCCCCCCCCCGGGGGGGGGCCCCCCCCCCCCCCCCCCCCCCCCCCCCCAAAAAAAAAGGGGGAAGGGGGGAAAAAAAAAAAAAAACCCCCTGAGTGGATGGTACTTATGTCCCTGGCTGTGTCAGTATGCTGTCCAGTGTGCATTGACCACTGTAAAACACAACCTGACCTGCTTTCACTCAAGCTATATGCTTTGTAGCCATATTTATCCCCTTTTCTGGGATTACAGAATTTTAGGGTTGATCTTCCCCTGAATGCTTTGATTGCTGAAAAGTGAGGGATTATTGTTCTAATTATACCATGCATTTTGAAAAGTCTATCATGCCCTGGCTGATCCGTTTTCACATACCCGTCGTCGCAAAATGCAGGAAAGACAGGATGTTTTCAGATCTGTTCCTAGACATTAACTTCCCAAAACAGGGGTATATGTTGGCCAAAATGACACCCAATAACACTCAATCTCAGGCTTCTCTACAAGCCGCATAGACAGATGCAAAGACAGGAAAGCTTTAATTTCAGACGCAGATACATCATGCAACATAAAACCTGGACTGTGGCTTTAACTGGTTTGAGCATATCTGTTAATTTCATTTGTAACAAGGTTCTGTGGAGTTCTGATCACCGTTCCCATTCAGATGGAAGCGAAGATTGTAAAAAGACCACAATGATTCAGTAAATTAAGTTCACCCCTGACTGTCTGCATGCTATCATCAAATATGGAGATAAACAGTCAAAAGCAGTTAGCAAGTAAACTGTTTTGGACAACATGACTGAGGAGGTGAGCAGTCTCAGTTTGAGCAGCTGTCTGAGAAACGTCCTCAAACCAAGGTTAGGAAAAACAATATATGTCATGCAGAGTTTATAATGGGGTGTACAAAGTGCATAATCCTAAAAGTTCCAAAACAAATCGTCAGTCAAAAAGAGGGACAGAAAATCTATTGGATGAGCATTTGTCAGATCTCTCTCCCCTGTATAGCCAACATGTTCATCAAAAGGCTTTATCCACTCCTGATAAACTTCCAGGTCTCTAATGTTTTCCCAGCCATCATCATCGTTGGTGATAGGCCTATAGCAAAAACCTCTCCCTCACCTTTCTCTTCTCCCACATCGGCCACCTCTTCCTCTCCTGCTAGGAAAAGTCTCCCTAATGTAGACAGTCAGAAACTGTAAGCACAGGGTCAGCAGCACTGCCAGAAAACCACTCACTCGTGTTACTATCCTCACCCTCCCGTAGTTCAGAAGGTAAAGGTTGCCCCTGGAGTCAGAGTCGGCAGCAAATGGAACCACTGCTTCTTCACATATCTTCTCTTCACTCAGAGCAAATGAAGAAGCAAACAAAACCTTTGTTTGATGGTGTAAAAAAGTACCAGATGTTAATAATTACATGGGGATTACTGTCTTTTGGTCTTCGTCCTCACAAGAATGTATTTATTTATTTATTATCAGGGACAATGCACTGGCCATTCATTGGCCAAGAAATATTTTTACAGATTTTCTCACCATTAAACAGAGCAGTTAGAATATATCAAAGGGAAAGGCCCATTGACCCATCTACCTTATCACATTCTGAGCTATGCAAAGAACTTTGTTGCGCTTTTTGCATATTATTGTTTTGTAACTTCTGCTGTCCAGTTTATTGTGTGCTGATACTGAAATTTTATGAACTGTGCCTCATACTGATAATTTGTTTGCTCTTTATGGGATTGCACTTAATAACTTGCAGCATTCTTGTGGATTGATGCTCTAATTTATTTTTAATTATTTTTAACAATGACTATAAAGTATTGAATTGAATTGAATTAAATTGAATTAAATTGAACTGAATTGAATTAAATTGAAATGAAATGAAATGAATTAACAGGACTGTAGGTTGAATGATGATTTTTCATCACTCAGACACTTTCTCTGTGCTGGACAATACTTCCATTCATTCATGAGGAAGACTTTAGTTAGAAGATAAGCTTTAATCCCAACCACAAGTTTGACACCCTCAAACAGACTGGAAAGTGAAGCAGTTGAGTGCTTCAGACATCGTACGTCATCGTACACCTGAATGGTTCAATATGTCTTGTGAATCAATTGCTGGCATTGAGTTTGTTCAAGGATAGGATATCCCTATTTTTTGCCACACCCCGGCCTGATTACTGCCAGACCTGTTAAATCAAGAAATCACTTAAATAGAACCTGGTGAAATTGAACTCATCTTTTTTGATTGTGATTTAATGTGAATAATCACAGTTAAGATGGAAATGGATGAGAGGCAACAACAAGGCTCTGTTGGAATGCTACTACTCTAGTAACCCTAGTCAGAGGGGTTACATGCAGAGAATGTGGGAAACATGGTTACTTCGAAAACCACAGTCGACACTAACAGCAAAAAAGGTTGGGGTTCTAACATCCACAGACCACAACTTCAGACTGACCAGGTACAACACAAATGCAATGGCAAGGGGGAGCCACGACGTAATGTCAGAGGGGAATAAACATAATGTGAAGTACCATCAGAAAGACTCCTAGAACATTAAGAACGATTCCTTCAATGACCATCACCGAAACCAATGAGCTGATGTACACTTCAGTAGCAGTGATCCTTGAGATGCTTGGCTATCGGCCAAAAGGCAACCATAAGGAGCAGTATAATCCTTGGAAGAGAAGGTTGGAGGCTAAAATCAAGGCAGCATGGACAGAACAGAGCAAAGTGTCAGAGCTCCAAAAAAGTGCTATGAAAAACTATGAAGAACCCAAAGGTACAGCCAGATGCCCACACCTAAAGTATTGGAAACTGCCAAACAAAGGCTCCAAGCATTGGCCAGCTGCCTAAAGAGGTACACGAGAGAAATTGAAGCCAGGTCAATAAACCGGCTGTTCTCTACCAGTGTTGCGACTAACGCGTTATTAAGTAACGCGTTACAGTAACTACATTACATTTGCAGTAACAAGTACTGTAACTAATTACTTTGTCAAAAACAGTAACGCGTTTATCATTACTGCGATTTAAACAGGCTCGTTACTTCATGTGTATAACTCAGTGCTACAGTTTCCGTGGTGGATGGAGTAATTCTAATCTGATGAAACATCTCCATATACAACACGCATCTACCAAGCTAGTTGAAAAAGACCCTGAAGGTAACACAAGTGATGCTGCTGTTAACGTTAGCTCCGCTGACGCTAAAGGAGGAGCCACTCCAGCCAAACAATGAAAGCTTGATTTTACAATGCCTGTTGCACAGTCTATAACCCAGACACAGCTAAACAGACTGATTGCCAGGTATGATGTGGAAGACATGCAACCTATCTCAACGGTTGAGTCCCCTGCTTTCAGAGAACTGGTTAGCAAATTACCTGTGCGAAGGAGAGACAATGCTGCGTCAGCACCATGCAGAAAGACGTTTTCCCGTTACCTGGACCAAGAATATGCTAACATGGAGTCAGAGCTCAAAAAGACATTTGATGAGTGTTTTGTTGATCCACTGCTTCATCGTAGTGATACTGGGTACAATGATCAAATTTTACAGTTGTTTTATCGAGCACTATGCCACATCAACCTCAAAATAATGTGTGTGCATTTGTAGAGGGTTGGAAACAATAGAAATAAATTTAAAAAGTAGGATAAAATAAATGAGAGGAAAACAGACATTATAATTTTTAATTTATTTTCATTCATTTCATCATTCACTTGCACTCACACTACTACACTGCCATTGCACGTTCAGGTCGCTAGGTGGCACATTGTGCTTGTGGTAGGATAGGACTTAACATGTAAGCAAGCCAGAGGACTGGCAGCCTCCCTGGCTATCCAGTTAGGCAGGCAACACATTAATAAGAGAATTTAGAGTAAAAAAAAAAAAAAAGTTACTTTCCCTAGTAACTAGTAACCTTGAAAGTAATGAGTAACTTAAAGTAACTGAGTTACTTTTGAAAGAAGTAACTAGTAACTGTAACTAAGTTACTAATTGAAAGTAACTTACCCAACACTGTTCTCTAAAACAGCACAGCACAGAAGGGTATTGGTAGTGGTATGGTGTGGATGGGCTACATTTAAGTCTGTTGAAGTGGATCCTTCTGTCTCTTAATGTTGGAATGTGGGGCCTCAGAAGGAAGTTTTGGCCCATAATTTTTAGTCAGGCTCTATATACCCGGCACAATCATATATTTTGTCAGAAGGGTCCTTCAAAGTTGGAAATTTGTCATGTTTAAGTCAGTGTTCTGAGGCAAGATTGAGAGAAGAAGCATTGATGCATATCTGGCTGTCATCTGACACTTTATTAATCACAATGACCCGCTGTCCGCTCTTCCTCTGGGTGCCAATCCATTTCCTAGAACCAACACAGAAGCCGAAATAGCCGCAGAGTTTGATGCATTGTGATTCAGCTAGCAATATGATCATTACAGCCAACACATTGAACATGAGGCACTGTTAATTTTCTCCATCATTGTCACTAATTTCCTTGATGAAATTAGAGTCATGAGCAGGAGCATAGTGACTAATAGTTTTAGGACTAGAGTTTAGGACTAGAAGTAGTGACTTTGGATGTTGGTACGATGACATGTAAAGGTGAAGAGCTGGTAGAGATGATGCAGAGAAGGAAAGTTGATTTTGTGTGTCCAGGAGATCAGGTGAAAAGGAAACAAGCCTAGAAGCATTGGAGCAGGGATTAAACTGTTTTATCATGATGTGGATGTGAAGAGAAATGGAGTAGGAGTGATCCTGAAGGAGGAGTTTGTGAGGAATGTTCTGGAGGTGAAGAGACTATCAGAGAGGGTGATGAGTTAGAAGCTGGAAATTGAAGATGTGATGTTCACTGTTGTTAGTGGTTTTACTCCACAAGTAGATTGTGAGCAGAGGAGAAAAGATGAGATTCTGGAATGAGCAGAGTGTTTCCAGAGGAGCGAGAGATAGGTGATTGGTGCAGACTTTAATGGACTTGTTGGTGGAGGGAATAGGGGTGTTGAGAAAGTGAGGGGCAAGTTTAGTCTTCAGGATGGAAGCCAGAAGGACAGAGGTTGGTAGACTTTAAGAACAGTATGGCTGTGGTGAATACATACCTTCAGAAGAGGCAGGAACATAGCATTACATATTGTGGTGGCAGGACCACACAGGTGGACTATATCTTATGTAGATTGCGTAAATCTGTAAGAGATTAGCGATTGCAAAGTAGTCAGCATAGGATGGGGGTGTGTAAGATGATTCTGGTGGTGAGGAAGATGAAGAGAGCAAGGGCAGAGCAGAAGTCAAAGTGTTGAAAGTTGAAAAAGGAAGAGTGCAGTGTAATTTTCAGAGATGAGTTAAGACAGACTTTACAGCAAAGATAATCAGGGAGACAGGTAGGAAGGTGCTAGGTGAGTCATCTGGAAGAAGGAACGTAGACAAGGAGACTTGGTGGTGGAATGAGGAAGTTCAGGAGAGGATCCAGAGAAAGGGGTTAGATAGGAAGAAATGGGACAGTGAGAGGACTGAGGAAAGTAGACAGGAATATAGGGCGATGTTATGTGAAGTTAAGATAGAGGTGGCAAAGGCCAAACCGAAGGCCTATGAGGACATGTATGCAAGGATAGATAGTAAGGAAGGTGAGATGGATTTGTACCTGTTGGTGAGGCAGAGGGGTAGACATGGGAGGGATGTGCAGCAGGTTAGAGTAATTAAAGACAGAGTTGGAAATATGTTAACAGGCAACAAGAGGGTGAGGGAAAGATGTAAGGAGTACTCTAAAGAACTGATGAATACGAAAACAGCAGAGAGAAGAGTAGTAGAGTAAAATATTGTTGATTGCAGGAGGTACAAAGGAGTAGCAAGGGTGAAGTTAGGAGGGGTTTGAAGAGGCTGAAGATGGACAGGCTGACAGATGATGTCAGACAAGTATCTCCATAGACTACGATGTTTGCAGATTATATTGTGATCTGTATTAAGAAGAGGGAGCAGGTGGATGAAAGTCTAGAAAGGTGGAGGTTTGCTCTGGAGAAAAGAGGAATGAAGGTTTGACAAAATACATATGTGTGGGATCCAAGAGGAACAGTAATCACTTAGGGGCAACAGTCCAGAGCAATGGACAGTGTAGAAAAGAGGTGAAAGAGTGTGTACAGGCGGGAGAGAGCCCATGGTAAGTGAGTGAGTGGGGAGAGTCGGCTCAGGGACTGAACCCACTTGCGGTGAAGCAGGAGCGCTAACCAGTCTGCACCCCAAACACTATACACTAAGGCCAGTAATCCACAGAATCAGAGATATAATTGCTTGCTTCTCATTTTATGATCGATAATCAGGCATCTTTTAAAGTTGGAAAACAGACACATTATATGGAGCATACTGACAGTATGTAGTAACACAACAAATGACATGAATAAAGGTTAAAGGAATGACTCAGAGTCTGCAGTTGGTTCACAGGGGATTTAATCAAGCAATAAGTTTCATTTGCCTGAAAAAACAAGCCACAGAGACTGAGCTACTGAGCGGCATATATTCACTGTAGGTTATATTAGGCTGATTATTATTTATACATTCAACTTGAAATAATGCATAGATTTGTCTCAAATACATCACAGTTCTGTTATTATAGAATATTAATATGTTATTCAAATCCATAAATTATTAACAGGTTTATCCCACTAATCTGAACAAGATTTATTTAACATTCAATTCAGGGTATTTATGCATTCCACCAAAACAGGACAAGGCTCTGTGGTGAAAATGAAAAAGAATGAGCCTTAAGCATTTTTACAAATGAAAACAGGTTCTGCAATGTTTTTAAACATTTTTGAATCTCGAAAATAAAAACAGATTTGTGCAGATGATATATAAAAATGCAGCAGTTCAGTGTTTTGTAATGAAAACACATTTGCCTACAGAACAAACAAACACAGTTTGTTCTTGAGTCATGAAAAGCACTTGAAACTAAATTCTCACAGTAGTGGGGTTTATATACAGTGTTGAAATTAACTATTTTATACACAACATGATTTTAAAAAGACCTGGAGAGGTGTTATTTTGCAATATCTTTGTGATGATACTTTTTTGTTATTTTAAAGTGTAGGTAAATTCACAAAAACACGTTCATTAAATTATTTCATTCAAATTTTCAACTTATCTTTTCTATGTTTTAAGAAAAAAAAAGCTTTTTATATGACTATCCAAAGTTCATACCTAGATGGGTCAAAAAAGACATGAGACTGAGCAGACATTTAACATGTAACAAGAAGGCTATTTTTTCATCTGTCATCAAATTGGTTTATTCTATTAATATGTAATATTCTAATCTATGACAATCTATTTAACTATACAGACCCACTTTGCTGTGTGTGTGTGAGTGTGTGCGCGCATGTATCCGTGTGTGAGGCCCATTTGTATTTCATACATTCATAGTGAATATAAAATGTATTAATAAACTATTCTAGCATTTGCCAACATTATCCAACAAATTAAACTAAAACCAATCAAATCTGTGCATGTGTCTGTGTTATGAATGTGTGAAACTATTTTTGTATCTCTTTATGCAGTATTTGGGCTGATAGGTGATGGAGAATTTCAATCTTCCTTGACTTATGGCCTAAATGTAAGTTGTCACAGACTGGTCAGGTCAGCTCCTTCCCTCTATGTCAAGGCCAACACTGCACAGATAACTTCGCTCCAAGTCTACACTATATGGGGTAAACATCCATTTTATTTGGTGTTATGAGTGCTCTGACCTTCTATTAGTCTTTATAATCTCAGTCCACAGAAGCATAGACAGACTTCTATATTCAATACTACCCTGCTGGAGTTTCTCCTGGTCCAATAGCTTCCTCACACAGATCAACCTAAGAAATGGGACCAGATGAACTGCTGACTGTAACTTGGGTGCAGAAGTGAATATAAGAGGGAACAAAGACAATTAGGGTTCTGTGCATTTATATGTGAATTCAAATAATCTGAGGTAGACCAAACTAAAATACCAAATATAATTCGGGCATTATTAATAGCCAAAATTACATATAAATGCATTGATTCTAATACGGGTCATTGCATTTATATGTGATTTTGGTTAGCAATAATGCCAGAATTCTCTTTGGTATTTTATTTTAGTCCACCTCAGATGATTTGAATTCACATATAACTGCATCTAATACAGTTCATTTTTGACCCACATTGTGCATTAGTGTAGGAACCAGGAATTTGTGTATCAAAGGATTAATACTATAATGGTGTGAGGGAAATAACCAGTAAACACCTGAATGGCAAGTGTTGTGCCTGTGTAGAACACAAGGCAGGTTGGAAAAGTCCTGTCTGGTGAGCTGGATATTGTCACTGATATAGAGTTCTGTGATGTATGCCAAGAAGAGTGACAAGAGACCATTATGTCTTGGACATGTCAGTGCACTGTCAGAGCAGTCCAGATTAATGACAAGTGTAAAAGTTCAACCTCTCGACAAGATCCTCAGGATTTTCAACCAGATGAACAGAAAACACAATACAAAATTTCAGAAGACCTTAAATGAAGGTATAGATGTTTTGCTGAAATTAAAATAGATAAAATGAATAGATAGAAAAATAGATAGAAAAATGAACTTTGTTGCAGACCAGCAGCATATCCGTACAGATTGAAAAACACCCATTGTGTTAAAGAGAGTAGAGACATTTGGTTTATTGACTTAGTCCGACTAATATCACACATTGAAAGTGCATGTGAATGCCATAATCCGCCTGAAATCACAAATAGAAACATTATTAATGAGAAAGTGGATGATGTTTTTTTGGTTTTGGTTTCTGACCTGACTTAATAAAGGTTAAAGAGAAAAGGCTCCATAAGTTATTTTAGAGTGTAGGAGCAGATCCACTGTCTGCTACACCTGACTTTGATGCAGAAACAAATCAAGTCAATCAGGTTGAATAATACATTAAGCGTGCCATTAACTCTTCTCTAAAAAAAACAACAACCAGGATGTCCTACTTCACTCTAGCTCTCCTTGGTCCTGGTTGATGCTGTCCATCTCATGGTCCACTCTGTGGACCTCTTTAGAGTGGACCTGACTCTGGTGTCTGTTCCCAGGCCCAGCAGCTTTATGCTTTTGCCTGCAGCAATGGGCCAGTCCACTCCTGAAGGACGGAGAGTAGAAGCCGTAGATGAGTGGATCCAGGCAGCTGTTCAGGTTCCCAAACACAAAGAGACTGTGATGGACGTATTCTGGAGTGTACTCCAGAACTGCCGGCTGGAACCAGTACCACACTCCCAGCAAGTAATATGGAGTCCAGCACACCACAAAGGACAGCACTATCACTACACTCATCTTCACAGTCTTCATCCGGGCTTTAGGGATCACGTCTGTCCCAGAGCGACGCAGACTCCACTCTCCAGCTGCAGCACAGAGAAGGAAGTCAGATCAGCCAGACTCTAAACCCACAGCAAAAGTGTAACTCTGATGTTAGTGGTACCTCTCTGTGCCGTGGCCTGGCGGTGAATGTGCAGCAGAATACAGCTGTAGCACCACACCATGACCACCAGGGGGCACACGTACAGCGTTGTGAAGTGGAACATGTTGTAGAGCGTCTCCTGCCAACGCTGCGAAAAACTGCCATGAGTCGCACACTGTGTAAAGTCCACGTCCTGTGCCTTACTTAGACGGAAGACAAACAACTGGACAACACCAGGAAAAGAACAGAGGAAGAAAAGATAGAAAATAGAGAATCAATAGATGGTTACAACAAAACAAAAATAGAGAATAAAATAAACTGGATCATAAATATCTAAAAATATAATTCCTCCAACCTAAAATACATTGCCATGTAGAAGAGGTTGCCTCCCATCCAGATTTCTTATATTTTGGCACATTTGTGCTAAAACAAATTTAAATATTACACAAAGATAACTCAAGTAAACACAAAATGCAGTTTTTAAGTGACGACTTTCTTTATTAAGAGAAAAAAAGCTATACAAACCTACCTGTGAATAGGTAGTTGCCCCTGAACCTAATAACTGGTTGCGCCACCCTCAGCAGCAATAACTGCAACCAAATGTTTGCTATAACTGGCAATGAGCCCACTCTTCTTTGCAAAATTGTCCTAATTCGGTCACATAGGAAAATTTTTGAGCCTGAACTACCTTTTTACGGTCAGGCAACAGCATTTCAACCTGATTCAAGTCCATAGTTTGACTGGGCCACTCCAAAACCTTCATTTTGGTTTTTTTTAAGCAATTCAAAGTGTCAAAATCAATCAGCTTTCTAATAGCATGGCTGTGATGAAAACGTTGCACATCACATCTAGAACTTAAGTGAATGTTTGACAATAGACAACGAAAAGTTCATTCTCGATGTGGAGAAGTTTAAAGGTCCCATATTATGCTAAATCGACTTTTCTGAGCTTTTAACCATGTTCTAAAGTTGTTTCTACCTCAAACACATACCCAAAGTTGTGTTTTGTTTCATTCGCGCATGTTTGAGTAATTTATTTAGTTTGAGCTACACTCCTTTCAACGAGCTGTTTCACGCAATGACGTCAATATGTGAAATAAACCACTCCTCTCCAGGAAGTGCTCCTCCACACTCCTCCAGCCCCTCTCTCCTGCACTGTCAACAAGTGCTGTGCTCTGCAGCTCAGACACAGAGAAGCATCGCTGCTACTGTGTTAGCTTACTTACTGTCAGCAACATGCACACATGTATTACTGCATAGCTCTACATATTGCCAGGCTACTTTATTATAGTTCTTTCAATACACTGCACAACAGCTACCTTAGGAGTCTCCAGGCAGCATACATTCTCAACTTCAGTAGGCATTGTACGGCAATTTCCACATGTGCACCTATAAACAGAAGCAGTTAACATGCGCTATGCTACGGGCTACACCATAGAAACATACACAATAAATAGTTATTTACCAAGTAGAAACATCTTGTAGAAGCCTTCGAGGTTTTTGTGTTTGCTCATGTTCTTAAACTCAGAGTCAGACTCTGGGTCGAAGATATACGACTCAGTTTCTCTCAAAGCCATTACTGATAAAGTTATTACTACGATGTACCGTGTTTACTTCAGTCTGTTTCCAGCGCGTAGCTCTAGCGTGACGTCAGGCACGAAGTGGGCGGAGCCAACACGGGAGAGCTGAGCCTTAAAGTGACAGCGCCAAATCAGGCCGTTCACTTTGGACTCATGATGAGAGCTTATCCAAACCGCTTGTATAAGATAATTATTGTGTGTTTCATGTTGCAAAACGTGATATGGTAACCTACATGTATCCAAAATACACTGTAAAATGTTCAAAATAGTATAATATGGGACCTTTAATATAATATATGAAGCCAAACACCTTTGAAAAGGCATGGCACACAAGAGCGGCAACTTTGGGTTTAGACAATGAGTAATTAGTCAATCTACAGATCGTAAATGCACATCTTGTTTTCTCTCTCTCTCAGTACAATTATCCAGCACAGTTAAGTGGCATCCATTTTGTTCACTTTAGTTTGTTTGCCAGAGGTTAAATTAACTTTACCCAATGTGTGGTGCAAAGACATGAGTGTAAAGTAATGTAGCCTATTTACTGAAAAGAACGTTTCTACTCTTAAATTAACTATAAATATAACACACTTTATAGCTTACATACTATGAATAGTGAACTATTCATTCATGGGCAAAAGAGAGACAGAAGATTCACACAAGCGGCGTAGCAGCAGTGGCCTTTACGCCTCTGATGTGAATTGCCGCTTTTAAAATATATGCGCATAAAACGACTATGCCTATGCAATGTCCTGCGATAGCTCGGGGTGTAAATTCGGGGTATATTTGTGGTCTGGGAGTATTTTGGATACATTTATTTTGCCTTATATCTGCAGAGACATTATTTCACCTTCTCTTGGTGACTATTTTGCCATATACATAATACATCCAGCACTGTGAGAGACTTCCTGGACCACAGTGCTTCTGTACCCGGCTTTAGGACTGTACGGGTAGACAGAGACACGCTTCTGAGTGGCAAGAAGAAAGGCAGCGGGATTGCAGTTTTTGTGAATGAGCGGCGGTGTAATCCTGGCCATATTACTGTAAAGGAGCGGGTCTGTACACCGGACATTGAACTTTTAGCTGTGGGGATGCGTCATTATTATTTACCAGGGGAGTTCTTCTCTGTCATTTTCATCAGAGTTTACATCCCATCCTCAGCTGATGGAATTGCTGTGTGTGATGCTGTACACGCCACTGTTGCCAAGCAACAGTTGAACCACCCTGGGGCTCTTTTTGTCATCTTTGTGGATTTTAACAATGTGGAGCTTGTTTTCTTATAAACTCATACAGCTCCACTGCTACACTTAACTAAATAAGGCTTCATTCATACATTTCTCAATTCACCTGTATCACTCACCTTTGTGCAATAGAGTTAGTTCCCAATTTACACTTGTGACATTTGTCTCTTGTTTCATGCACCTTTTTCACTTAGTCACTTTATGTATATAATTTATTGGCTATTCCATATTACATCTTACATATATAAAGCACATATTCACTCTTATTGTACATACTTATTTTACTTTTGCTTACTTCTTTATTATTATTGTGTGTGTTCGTGAGAGTTTGTAGGTGAGCCACACAGTGTGTGACAAAGCAATTTTCCTTGTGGATTAATAAAGTCAAGTCTAAGTCTCTAAGTCTAAGTCCATGTCTGTTCACCAGAAACATTATTACACCTTTTCTTGGTGATTATTTTGCCTTATGTCTGTTCATAAGAGAGATTGTTTTACCATTACTTGGTGATTACTTTGCTAATGCTAATGAGACATTGCTAAGGCTTTTTTAGTAAGGCTCTTGTTTCCATTGAAATAAGTATCAAATTGACACAGAATGCATTGTGTCTGAGTGTTTAAAAATCATGATTAATACCCTAATACAGAGGTGGACTTGCTGGTGTGTTTTAGATTATTGTCCTGCTGCAGAAGCCAAGTGTGCTTCAACTTGAAGTCAGGAAATGATGGCCTGACATTCTCCTTCAGGATTTTGTGGTAGAGAGCAGAATTCATGGTTCCATCAATCACTACAAGTTGTCCAAGTCCTGAAATAGCAAAGCAGCCCCAGACCATCACTTTACCACCACCACACTAACTGTTGGCATGATGTTCTTTTTCTGAAATGCTTTGCTACTTTTACACCAGATGTAATTGGACACACACCTTCCAAAAAGTTAAACTTTTTTTTTTCTCTGTGCACAGAATCTTTCCCCCAAAATCTTTATTGCCTAAAGCCTTTATGTTCTTTTTGATTAGTAGTGTTTTTTTTGCCCTGGAACTCTGCCATGGATGCCAATTTTGCCCCATCTTTTTCTTAAGGTTGAGGCATGAACACTGACCTTAACTGATATAAGTGAGGCCTGCCCTTCTTTAGATGTTGTTGTGGATTATTTTGTGACCTCTTGGAAGAGTTGTCGCTGCACTCTTGGGGTTATTTTGGTAGACCACTTCTGGGAAGGTTCACCATTTTCTCAATTTGTGGATAATGGCTCTCACCATGGTTGGATGGATTCCCTCGGCTTTAGAAATGGCTTTGTAACCCTTTCCAGACTGATAGATGTCAATTACTTTGTTTCTCATCTGATCCTAAATTTCTTTGGATCTTTTGGCCTACTCCATGTCCTTTGTCAGACAGGTTCTATTTAAGTCATTTCTTAATTCAATAGGTATGGGTAATAATTAGGCCCAGGTGTAGCAAATGAAACTGAACTCAGCTTTCCATAAAAATTTGGTTAATCACAGCTAATTCATGATTTCTCAAACAGGGAAACTATCTTTTCACATAGGTCTAGGTAGGTTTGTATAGCTTTTTTCCCCTTAATAAAATTATTACTTAAAACTGCATTTTGAGTTCACTAAAAATCTCTTCTTTTTTTATTTATTTAAATGTATTTGATGATCTGAAACATTTAAGTGTGTAAAATGTGCCAAAAAAAAAAAAAAAAAAGACATCTGTAAGGGGGCAACCACTTTTTTATGGCACTGTATGTGCTCAAACTTAAAAATGTTTCTTAAATAAATCTTTTACATCCATCTATCACTTCCCGATAGAAAAATGAACCACAGATTACCAATATAACACCCAATATTAACTGAGAAGATATATGCTTTATTAATACATTTATCTATGACCTGCAAGTCTAACTAAACTAAATAACTTTATTAATACAATAACTAAATTAATACAATATTTTATCCGCCATAGAACACCAACCAGGCTGTTCCATATGGGCCTCATTCCAAACGACGCATGCTCACACTAACAAACTCACACTATTAAAATGATTACTACCACACACTCCGGTTCTGCTGCTAGATTCAAAACTTTTGGTCGCCGGTCACTGAGCAGGCTGTTTGAGACAACAATAATATTCAACTGGAAAAATCAACACAAATTATTCACACATCATTAGCTGAAAACAAGAAAAATATGTTATCTCCACTGATGGCCACCAGGCGGCGCCCTGCAGACAGATTGCTCTTATGAAGGTGACTCTGAAGCTCTGTTAATCTGTGGAGGAATGTTGTAGCACAGATTAGAGCTGCTCCCTGCTGATACCTCCATGCTAATACTCCGTTAGAAATGCTACCACAGCTTATGCTGCTACAGTCTGACTAAACACCTACACTAAATCACTTCAACTACTACAGGGCTGAGGGGGTGGAGCTTCCTGCAGCATCATCATGCCTTAACAACTAATTACTGCAGACCTTGTCTTCAGCTGATCCATTTTAACATCTACATTCATAAAACAGACTGCGCCTATAGAAATGCAGATTGCCGTGGTGATGTCAGAGTGAAGATGTGTTGTCATGGCAACAAAGCACGTGATTTAGGTACACATTCATTCCTTCTGTCATGAGCTCTTGCTCATCGTTTTCTTTTCTTCCTCAGTATGTCCTTCAGTATCCCCTTCTGGTCTGTCATAAATCTTCTGTTCAGATCAGTCTCTTCATTCATTACTTACAGATATTAATGCAGTCATATTTTGATATGTTTGTGCACACTTCTGTGGAGAAACTTTGGACTTAACCCTGAGTTTTCTCCATGACAACATATGCTGAACAGCTAACCTGACTTTAGCACCCCTCTTGCGGCTCTTTTTTTTTTTTTTTTTTATAATTCATTATATTAAATCTTATTAATATGCACAAGGGACTCTATCCCTGCACATGAGTACAGGAGTGAAAGTGTTCATATTTTCTTGATAACACCAACCAGGCTTGTCTTTGAAGAGTTAAAATGTAACGAAGGAGGGTGGTCATATTTTCATTATAAACACTGCTCATTATGGCATTTGTTAACAATTATTAGACGCTCTCACGTCTTAAGCTGGTAGGTGTGGGCACTATGAGTGTGTTCTGCGCCTCAATGAATGGTAATTAATGATATGCCCAATTATAAACTAGCAGTACAATAGCATCTCGTTTTACTTCATAAATTCAGAGGATGGGTGTGTTTCAGACTTTTGATAGGATCGATGGAGTTCATCCTAGCCCCAAACTCTGCAGCAGTGGTGCATAATAACACTGCCATCGTGGTGCAGCCACAATAATCTGTCCGCGGTCTCCACAGTGCTCCACGCCGAAACAGAGCGCGGCATTCTTCTATTAGGACGTATATACATGTACAGTATAATCGCTGAACACAGGTTGAGGCACTTGGATTGACACATGCAGACAACACGAGAGGAGATGACCAACCCCACAAGCACATCTGCGTGGACCTGGGCTTTGGCACGTAGCGTTAAAAAAAACACACCAAAGATCCACTTCCCACTTCCACACTAACAGACTAGGGATAAAATCCAAACCTCATTTTGGTAAGAAGATGGGTCAGTGAGCGCTATCAACATAATGTAGCATTCAAGTGCACTGTAAAACTAAATACTACAGTGCTATAAGCTTTCGTATACATTTATAGTACGATTTATTATTCAGTATTTATGTCAAAAGGCCAAGAAGCGTCCAGTGCTTTGTGAATCACTGATTGAAACATTAAAATGTAGCCTTTATGGTCATGTCGATGTAAGGCAGCGACTTTGTCACACTGGTGGTAGGTGGTGGTAGATTACATTTACATGGGAAATATGCTATTGAGATTTGTATTCTGTCCGACTCAGGCCACCGTAGCCTGAATCACTGTTTTGCCGCAAAGTTTGCCATCTTGTTTTTATGTTCTGTCCTTACTCCTGTAAGGTAAGCAGTGTGCATCGCAGCCAAGGAAATCTAAAAAAAACCATAATATTTGTTACCATCCATCCATTCTACCTGTTACATTGCACTTGTTAAGATGTTAAACTATTTTTGAGTTAGGTTTGAGTGACCTGCACTTTCATTTGTTATGATTAGTTTGTGTTTAAATGTAAGCTAGCTCTTCATGTGGCAGCCTCAGCTCAAGGGTGGTTCATTTACATTGGAACACTGTGTTAGGCTAGCTTAGTCCCTGTTAAGCTGTTGTATCAGTTGTTTCGTATTATTCTGTGTGGATTGTGATTCGGATGCTGAGATAAAGCTGTGAAATGAGAATGTATTAGAGAAGGGCAGTATAAGTCTGACGTTTTCTTTTGTGTTTATGTTCTGTCCTTACTCCAGTAAGGTTATGAAGCCGCCAGTGTCTGTTGAGCATCCTCAACTTCTAGCCTGCAAGCAAGAAAATAAAGTGCATACAGTGCATTCCACAATCCAAAGTACCGCTGTGTCCAGTGTTTCCTCCTCTCAGCATCATATCTGGCTGCTCACCTTAACACCATTCACAAACAACGCAGAGAGACCTGAAAGCTGGGTGTGTAGAGAGGAAGAGGGCCAACACACAGAGGGACTAGACAGAGCCCAGTTAAGGCAAAAGCACAAGGCACAAGCTCATCTAATAAAATAAGAGCCACATCGCTGAAGCAATGGCCAATCAAAGAACAAGATTACATCGATTTCCGAAAGGAAGAGATCCTAGAAAAACCTAACACATCCTGTCAGCAGCGTGGACAAGGGCTGGTGACACAACCTACAACACCTGAGCTAAGACAAACAATTTGTGAATCCACCTTGAGGACAAACTGAAGTTTCTGACAGGCAGTATATTCTGGGCTAAAGGCAGCTAAAGTGCAGCTGGTGATATGAAGTGGCTGTTGGTGCGCATTCGGAGTATTTATTAGCATTAGCTTCAGCATTTACAACAGCACAACCTGAATAGTAAAAACTAGAGTTACCTGAGGCGTGGCGAACACCACACTGAGAGTCCATGCTGCTGCTAACATGCGGCGGTTGCGTTGGTGTGCGTTCAGAGCGCGCAGTGGTCGCAGGATGGCGTGCTGCCGGTCCAGGCTGATGACGATCACCACATGTGCAGACGCATGCATAGACAGCAGTTTGAGGAAACACATGAGTTTGCAAAGCACAGCGCCCCCTCTCCACTGCACAGTCACGTTCCACGCAGCGTCCATTGGCATGACCAGCAATGCCCCCATCAGGTGAGCCCCAGCCAGGCTCAGCAGCAGGGGGCGCAGGTGAGAAGCCAGCCCACGTGCGCTCCACACGCTCACCAACACGCACATGTTACTGATGGCAGCAAACGCGCACAGCAGCACCGTGGCAACCACACGACACTGAGCGGCCACTGTAAACTGAGGCACTGTCCACTGAAGGTCCGGCCGCACCCACTCTGAGTTGTTGGTGGGCGTGGCCACAGAGGCCGTGGTCACAGGGGGCAGGGCTATGAGGTCACCTGACATCTACAACAGACAAACACACGGAACAAAAAACAGATGAACATCAACTAAACTAAAACGTCTGAAACTACAGACAGTAGGGGACAGTATGGTTCACAATTAGAAATTGCCTCAATTTAAGCAGCAGGAAAATCACCTACAGGTGTTTCAGGCAACCCAGCTTTACAACAGATGTATTTTAAGAACTGTAGCACAATGACCTCTGCCCTGTCACCAAATCCAGCAGAGGATACTTACGGTATTGCATGAGAAAAATCTGAAAAATTTAGCAATAAAGCGAAGCGAAGGGATTGTATTGACTTTATTTAGTCAAAGGAAAGAATCTGGGCTTTGGGCTGAGATCTGCTGATTTCACAGTAGATCTATGATGCTGTGCTCTGATTGGCTGCTCGGCCTATTACCTGTCTGTCACCTGTCGACCTGTCCAGGTCGCTCTAGGGACTCTTATTGTTCCAGTGAATTCCTGTCTCACTCTCAGATAAGGCTCTCATTAAGACTGAACAAAGCCTGACAGTATAACCTTAGTGTTTCCAAGGTAATGCTTCACATGGCAAGAAAAAAGGATGGATGAAGGATCTGCAGTTGAATGTGTTTGGGTTTGTTTTTTTTGTTTTTTTAGATTTTTACTTTAGCAATTCTACATTTTCTCTAGTAAAGTTTTCTGTAAAGTTAAAATTATAAAATATGTCTGTGGTTCTGATCGGGACTTTTCAATTTTGTCCAAACCACCATCTTACTTTTGGAGTTGGTTGAACCAAAACAGGTGCTCTGATCCCCTGATTGTCCTCTTGACAACTGAAATATGAGGTGCATAGAAATTAACTGCAGTATACAGTGGTTTCACTCACCATGGAAACAAGATATAGAGCATCGGGGAGAGTCATTTTGGTGTGATTCTAAAGATTAAAGTAATTGACGGATTCACTGGAGCAACTTCTGAGGTTTTGATGTGAATCTTTAATTTTGAGTACACTGTAAAAAAACAAAACAAAAAAAACAACTAAAAAAACGGTAAATGGTAAACCGGCACATTATTTTAACTAGGGTTTTATACCTTCATGAAGGTAGATACACTACTTCTTTTAAAAAAACAAAAAAACATTAAAAAGAACAGTTAATGACCGGTAGCTGCAGTTGCCACAAAAACCCTAATTTTTGTGGCAACTGCAGCTACCGGTCATTAACCGTTCTTTTTAATGTTTTTTTTTTTTTTTTACAGTAAATCTTCTGCTAAAATGATTGAATTAACACCTAGAATAAAATACTAGTTGTTAATTTATAATCAATATAAGAAAATATTTTGTACACTTTTTTTTTTTTACAGTGTATCTTCATTCTGTGCTATAATAGTGTATGTATAATTTAGTTATACTTGTGCTACTGATGTGGTGGAGCTTCTTTTAGCCATATTTAGATTAGATTTATGGAAACACAGCTGTACTGTTGGAGCAGATAGGTGCCTCTGATCCTGGAGGTAGGAGAGGATTCACTTCAGGTTTATCTCGAGATAATGACATGATGCGGCTGCTGCTACGGCAGACTGCTCAATCTCAGCACAAACACCCAGTCTATAAATAACTCTGCAGAGCAACCTGAGCCCACAGAAAAGAGACAACACTGTAAGGCTCACGTCTGCTGCCTTTCTGATATTTACAGTAGCCTCTAGTATCCATCTGCATTTTCGGACTGTTGCTGTATGTTTGTTTAATGAGCACACAGCAAATTTCCAGTAGTAACATTTTTGGTGTTGGGCAAATTTTAGTGTGGGAATGAGTAATTTAACTCTAGGGCCAGATTTTCATGAACTAAATTACAAGGCACTAGGTAGGTGGCACAATGATATTTAGGACGTGTCCAGAGCTGGTGCATCGTTTAATAAAAGGATGGACATGGCACAAGTAGGTGAGCTTCCCTTGAAGATTGACAGGTCACATTGTGTATGCCAGAGCTGAAAGCACAGAGCAGATATTTGGTAATTTCAGATGTTTTATTGGCTAATATTGCCTGTGAACTTAAAGGCCATGGACAGTATTTCCAAGATGCCAAACAGCATGTCTTTTAAAAGCAACAGCAGGTATTATTATTATATTATTTTAAACGTCTCTGATCTGCGTAATATCTGAACAATGTAAACCCCTTAATATAATATAATGGAGGATGTAGAGAATCAAGTAGAGACTCCATCAATCAGACTAACCCACAACACACATTTACACAAACTCTGACAACACACGCTATGTTTTACTTAATAAATCAAAAGCAATACATCCGTCCTGACATGAGAAGCAGCATGTGGATGAAGGAATAGATCATAACAGGAAAAACAGACAAAGCTTTGCAGCGTTCAACCATGATACCACAGCAGTAAACAGTAACAGGAACAGTTCAGGTGAGTTAAGCAGAGTGCGTCATCATCGAGGATGTACCCTTTGGAAAACGAGTGAGTGCGTTAAAGGGAACCGATACTCATAATAAGGAAGACTCAGAACACACGCTACATATTCTACTCAGAGAGATGGTACATAGATGACATTTGCTCTCTTGCACAAAAAGACAGATGTTGTGTGTGCACATAGTTTAATCTTTTCACTCGCTCCATCCCTTCACAAATCATCAGTCAATCATCCGCCAACAGTTTAACAACTTACTTTGTGAAAACAGACATCTCACGTCTCATTTTTCCTGTATGTTCATCCATGATGTCCACATAACTTAGCTTATGCTTTCCCTGCTTACACCCTGCAGTTATGTGCTGGATTGTCTCAGGGGCCTCTTTGCACAGCCTACACCTTGGGTCTTGTCTGGTGTGGTAGATCTTGGCCTCTATTTCTCTGGTGCTCAAGGCCTGTTCCTGTGCAGCCATGATGAGTGCCTCTGTGCTGTCCTTCAGTCTAGCTCGTTCTAGCCATTGGTAGGATTTCTTGATATCAGCCACTTCAGTTATCTGACGGTGGTACATCCATGTAGGTTTGTCCTCCCATGATGGTACCTCCAGCACCTCTTCTTCTGTTCGCCATTGTCTGAGACATTCACTGAGCACTTCATCTGTCGGGCCTTATCCTTGATGTATTTATGGATCTTGGATGTTTCATCTTGGACAGTGGCGCTCACACTCACTAGTCCTCGGCCTCCTCCTTTACGGCTAGTGTACAGTCTCAAGGTGCTGGGTTTGGGATGGAACCCTCCATGCATGGTTAGGAGCTTCCTTGTCTTAACATCTGTGGACTGTATCTCTTCCTTTGGCCAGCTTATTATTCCTGCAGGGTATCTGATCACTGGTAGGGTGTAGCTGTTATATATATATATATATATACACACTACCAGTCAAAAGTTTGGACACACGTTCTCATTTAATGTTTTCTCTTTTTTTCATGACTATGCTTTGCACACTCTTGGCATTCTCTTGATGAGCTTCATGAGGTAGTCACCTGAAATGGTTTTCACTTCACAGGTGTGCCTTGTCAAGGTTATTTTGTGGAATTTCTTGCCTTCTTAATGGGGTTGGGACAATCAGTTGTGTTGTGCACAAATCAGGTTGGTACAGTGGTCCCTTCGCTATAACGCGGTTCACCTTTCGCAACCTCACTGTTTCGCAGATTTTTTTGTGATTGGCTAAGGGAGAACTTGCACATTATGTTCTGCGTCCTGATTGGGACTGTAGACCATTGTCAATCAATCTCCTCCGTGCCGTGTCTCCTGTACAGTACAGAATGAGTTCGGCCAAATTTACATAAATGTTCGATCGCTAGCAATGTGACTCTGAAGTACTGTATATTTAAAAGTTTTCTCCCTGACAAAACCCACAATGTCAACGAAACGTTCTGCACCGACAAAGGCACCTGCGGTCGCACCCAAAAGGCAGAGGAAGATGCTAAGGTTTGAACTTTGAGAGTGTTTAAACAAGAGAGAAATGTGAGAAAATGGTCATGCCTGTCTGACAAAAGTGTATAAAGTGTGTGGTGAGGGGTTTTACAGCCTTAAAACATATATAATAATTGTAAAAAATAAAGCTGACTACTTGCGGATTTCACCTATTGCGGGTTATTTTGGAACGTAACCCTGCGATAAATGAGGGACCACTGTACACAGTTGACAGCTCTATTTGACAACTGTTAGAATCCATTATGGCAAGAACCAATCAGCAAGTAAAGACAAATGACAGTCCATCATTACTTTAACAACTGAAGGTCAGTCAGTCCAGAAAATTGCAAAAACTTTGACTGTATCCCCAAGTGCAGTCGCACAAACCATCAAGCCCTATTAAGGAACCGGCTCACATGAGGACTGCCCCAGGAAAGGAAGACCAAGGGTCACCTCTGCTACTGAGGATAAGTTCCTCTGAGTCAACCTCAGAAATCACAAGTTAACAGAACCTCAGACCGGGGTGGTGGTCCCTCTTTTAAAGAAGAGTGATTGAAGAGTATGTTCCAACTACATGGGAATCAGACTCCTCGGCCTTTCCCAGAAAGGTCTGTACCCTCTCTAGGAGTTGGAAGGTTCATGGGAAATTGCCCAACCAATCCACATGTGGATTTAAAGATCTGGAGAAGGCATTTGACCGTGTCTTTCATGGCTGCAGGGGTGCTCTGGGAGTATTAGAATTCAGGGGCCCTGTCTGGACCTTGTTCAACAAGGAGCTAAGATAGAACTTTATTGATCCCACAATAGGGAAATTCACTTGTATGTGTTCTGGGCATGTCACACTGGGAGAAGGCCTGGGGGAAGACCCAAGAAACACTAGAGGGACTGTGTCTCAGTATAATCCTGGAGGAGCTGGAGTACAGAAATTTTATTTGGTACATCAGTATTTAGGATGTTTTGTAGCCCATTTAATGGTGGTCCATACTGACCGGAGTCATGAGACCACAAATGAGGCCTTTTTGAATAACTCTACCCACATAGAAGTTAAATTAGCCAAATCTGGCTTTCATGTGGCATATTTGACTGACTCATGATCAGATGTTTTGTAATTGGCCCAGAATTGACCCACATACAAACAACGTGTGGTGATAATCAGTAAGTCAAACCACTTCTGGGCCAGAGGTAAGTGCACAGTGAGTGGCTCAAAACTAGCAGATACAGGCCAAGGAGGAGATGGAGGACAATTGGGCATAAACTGTATGTTGTTGCTGGCCCTGCACCAGCATGCAGCAAGTCCACCAGCAATTTTTTATTAAATATAATTTAATTTAAAAGAAATTGTCAAATCGCTGTAACTGCTCAGTGTGCACTTTGTTGTTTTTCTGCTTTTTCTCTTAAATCAATAACACTGTCATGTCTCACCCTCTTGGTTTTACTTGTCTTTATATTTATATTTATATTTTTTGTTTGTGCTGCACCTGTGTCTCGTTGTCTTCCCTCCTTTGTCTGTATTTAGACTAAATCCACACAGAGACAAAACCGTTTTTGTTTCAGAAACGTTTTACGTAAACATTGTTTCAATAAATGTGTGTACTGTAGTACATATGCCAGGCATATTAGTGGCGCTGTAGCCCCATCACAGAAGCACACAAAGCACTCATTTACAAGCCTATCTGGTGTGCCATGTGGAGTAAAAAATGTGTTTTTAAGTTTTGGCTAAAATATTTTAAATATGACTGTCCAAGTAGGCAACTTGTCTGGGTTTGAGGTAGGATAAATGTCTGTATTTTCAAAATAAGTAGCCTACCATTGTAACAATTACTGTTTCTGTTAAGTGAACACATTTTCTATGATCAGAGCTTTCTATTTAGTTATGGTTTTAGACAGATCCGTAGCCAGAGTTTAGAAATTACCAAGGTCCAAATTGTATTTACATATATTTTATGTTTAATTTAATAAGTTGTAATTAGATTGTATATTGACAGCCTGGGTCCTTCCCAGGTTTTTTTTTTTACAAAATGTGTAATTTACTGTTTTTTGGAGCATTTTAGATCATCATTATAAAAGTTGAAGGGGTGCACGGTAGCAGAGTGGTTAGCGCTCCTGCTTCACAGCAAGAAGGTCGTGAGTTTAAATCCCGGCCGACCCAAAACATCGTTGGCTGATTGTAGCCAACTCAAACATCATTGGCTAACTCTGGTCTTTCTGTGAGGAGTCTGCATGTCCTCCCCTGTCACCGTGGGTTCTCTCCGGGCACTCCGGCTTCCTCCCACCACATGCATGTATAGGTTAATTGGCAAATCTAAAGTATCCCTAGTGAATGAATGTGAGAGTGAATGGTTGTCTGTCAATGTTCGTCTATAAGTGTCAGCCCTGCGACGAACTGGCCACTGTCCAGGGTGTGTGAAAATTAAATGAAATGAAATTATAAAATTTGAGATTTTACTGGCCCGAGATCTTCTCTCCCTGTGTTCCTATGAGCTCTACACTCACACTTTCTGCACAAAGTTTTTAGTTTTTACTGCAAATGGCTCAAAAATGTTGGCTTTACTCTAAATTTGGGGCATAATGGGTCTACATCACCCTTGGGTCACATTTAGGAGTCCTGGACGATCTGTTCGATTTTAAGCACATTTTAATAAACTATAATACACTACAATCAACTATGGACAGTTGTTACCTTTAAAGGACACTGTAGGTGACAACACCCACATAGTACATTGGTTGCTGTTGAGACAAATGTGGAAGCAGTATCACCCCCCCAGTCCTTGCTCCAACCCAACCAGTCAACATTAACCAGCCTGCCACAACCCAAGCATGTACCAACACTCGCAATGCTAGTGTATCACATGATGACGTCCAGAAAATTCTTTGAGGTCATGAAACGTTGCACAAAATGTTAAACGATTTAGTGAAAACTCCAACTATGCAACCTAACCAAAAAAACATCCACCCAATATATAACACCAAACTCTCAACACCTGGCCCTGTAGTGTCCCTATGAGACCTGCCTTACTATCCAGGTGTGAGTTCAAGATCCAGGGAGGACAAAATGAAGACCATGCATCCAATATCAGTTACAACAGTGTATGTAGACAGATAGAGGGTGTAAAGGAAGAAGCCCCCAACCCACGTGCATGCTCCAATGGGCACCATCAAATCAGACTCTCCATTGCTGTGGACCATTTTAGAAGGTTGGTGCAGGTGCATGCAACCAAAAACAAATCAGGAAAGACTCCAGCAAAATACATCTTTGGTCAGTTTAATCAGTTCAGTCAGTTTATTTGGATACCCCAACCAGTCGCATCACGATCAAGGTCGCAATTTTGAAAATGAACTATTCAAGACTTTGAGGGAACAACACCATACCACCCTCAAGTTAATCCTCTCGAGAGGTTTAATAAGACAGTGTTTCCCACAGCACTCTTTAGTTAAAGGTAGAATAGAAGATGTTTTTGTAAACATTTTTTGTAATATTTTATAAATTTGTTTTTACTTGCATATAAGACATCGGAAAATAAGAGGTCTTGAAAAATAAAATTTATTATATGTCAATTGTGGAAGTAGTGGTGCCTTAAAAACATTAACCAATCAAAAACGCTCTCATCGCGTGTTCTATTGGTCAATCAGCCTGTCAATCACTCCTGCTACGTGAGGGCGGAAGTGTGCGCGTTCACGTATTCTGTTTACAGCTGCTTTTGCGTTGCTACCGTTAAACAGCCTCACTGTGCAGCTCCACTGTCAGGCACAGACTGCTCCTTCGTGCAGCTCCATTGTCAGGACCACATAGTCATTTATTTCCGTTTTTTCTTTTTCTCTTTATTTATTTGTGTAGATAGCTTTAGTTTGTTCATCTAGCTACTCATCGTTGTTCTAGCTACTCATCGTTGTTCATCTAGCTACTCATCGTTAGCTTCAGGCTACATTTATATCTAGTTAATATTTTTTGTCGTTAGCAAGGTTTTACACGATGGCTGCGAAGAACACTGATGAAGGTAACTGTAAAAGAAAGACTATGTTTGAGGTGGCTGCGAAAAGGAAAAAGATGGCAGATGAAAGAAACAAAACCAGAGTTGTTCTTGGTGCATCGTTTGAGCGATAGCGAGCGCTGAAGGCACAGTGAGGAATAAGCTGCTCGACAGGTAAGTTTTAGGCTCAATGTTTGGTTGTCATATTAAAAACTGCTAGTTGGGAGTATTATCTGGTGTTTTGTCACTGTATATTGTTAGACACATGTAATGTTTGATCGCTATTCTTTTTGGTGGGCAGAAGTTAGAAGTTATTTCTTATTATTGTAAAACGTTACAGGCAGGGCTACTCTATTTCAATTTTCTAACAATCAATGGACAGAAACCTGCGTTTGTGACATTGTGTGGAGAGAATCGGGGCCAGTCAGCTGTGAAGCGGCGTCTGTTAGTCTCTGGCGCGTGCGTGTTGTTTTGGAGGCGGATCTCGGAAAGAACTGTGAAACAAGTCGGCTCGTCTTGCGCATGCGCATTTTTCAAAAACTGGGTAACAGTCGCTGCTGTCTGAATGTTCGCAAACATCTTCTATTCCACCTTTAAGGTGGCTACCTTCACAATAAGCCCCATCACCTTAATTATTATCTTATGTAGTAACATAAATCCTAAGTTATATCAATTTTTGTAATGAATTAACCTTTTTATCTTATATTGTGGTGCATTTGTGTTGAAGCCTAGTGGCACTGGCAAGGTTTTTAAGGAATTTGGTGCTGAGATATTAAGTGTATAAATTACTTGAATCTGTATGTAAAGAATTTGTAGCATCAACTACCACCTGAACTGACAAATTTCCTGTGGGAAACACTGCACTTTTGCAAATGTTAAGCATACTTGGTGAGAAAGAGAAACTAAAACAGACAGGAAAGTGAGTGGAGAATACTGGACCTGTGAAGGAACTTACCCCAGACAAGACAAGCTCCTGAGAAGTATCTATTCATACAATATATAAAATTGTATCGCTCATTGCGAAAAAAATAGTAAAGATTAATTGATTGCAGCAATTTTCTATCATCTGTATAATTGTTTGAGATAATTGCCATTATCCTCGTATAAGCAAGCTTGTGCCCTTTGCCACTGAAGTACAGTTCTTGGTTCTATGTGTATTCTGAACTTTGACCACAAGGGTGGCCACATTACTGCAAACATTCATTAATTCTTTTATTCATCTTTTACTGCTTGGTCCCCGTTGGGGTCGCGGGTGGCTGGAGCCTAGGTAGTCGCAATGCTGACCTTTAGACACAGACCCTGACAACAACCATTCACTCACATTCATCCACTAGATCCACTATAGATTCACCTGCAGGTGTACCGGAGAGAACCCACGGTAACACAAGGAGAACATGCAGACTCCACTTAGAAAGATCGATTGTCGGTTGGCCCTGTGATCGAACTCACAATCTTCCCACAGTTATCCTAAAATCCTAAACTTGTATGTCTGTTTTGTCACTGTTGTGACTGAGCAGTCAGAGGCGTATACCCCACAAAAAAAGTTAAGTCAGACGTGTGGAATTATTGTGCATTTGAGTCAAAAGATCAACAGGGAGAAGAGAGGCCCACCCCCCTACATTTAACACTAGCAGTAATGTTATGCTAGCACCACATGGTTTCACAGCCAGATGCTGTAGTGTCTACCTCAGAAATCGGCAACCAACGGCTCCGAAGCCTGCGGCTCTTTAGCACCCCTCTTGCGGCTCTTTTTTTTTTTAATTAATTAATTATTTCTGATAAATATGCACAGAGGACTGTATCCTTGTGCATGAGAACAGGAGTGAAAGTGTTTATTGTTTCTTGATAACACCAACCAGGTTTGTCTTTGAAGACTTAAAATACTGCTCATTATTGCAATTATTAACCATTATTAGTCTCATGGGTTAGGCTGGTAGATGTAGGCACTGCGTGTGTGTCCTGCACCTCAATAAATCGTAATAATTGTATTGAATTATAAACTAACAGTACAATAGCATCTAGCTTTCCTCCACAAATTCAGAGGATTTGCTGGTGTGTTTCAGGGTTTTGATAGGATCACCTCTCTCCTATCAAGAGACGATCCTATCTTAGCCCCAAACTCTGCTGCTGTGGTGCGTAACTCATCATGGTGCAGCCACTATAATATGTCACAGCGTGGCATTCTTCTCATAGGACATATATAGACATACAGCATAACCACTGAAAACAGCTTGAGGCACACGGCTAGATACGCACAGACAGCATGGGCGGAAATGACTGACCTCACAGCCGTGCATCTGTGCAGACCTGGGTTTTGGCATGTTAGCATAAAAAAAAAAACACACCACAGCTCCACTTCCCAAAACGGAGAGCCCGCTGATATTCCCAAAGTAGCCTACATAACAGACTGGATAAAACACAAACCCTCATTTTTGAAGAAGATGGCTCAGTGAACGTTGTCAACATAATGTAGCCTTCAAGTGCGTTGTGAAACTTAGTGGTATAGTGCTATAAGCTTTCGTATAATTTTTTTTTTTAATGCTTTATTATTTAGTATTTTTGTTACAAAGACCAAGAACCGTCCAGTGCTTTGTAAATCACTGATTGAAACATCAAAGTGTAGCCTTTATGGTCATGTCCACATGTTGTATGTATTGATCCCACAGTATTAATTTATCTCCAGTTGTTTTGAACAGTGATCATTTATTATGCCAGCAATTATACATCAGTCGTAATTAATGATCAATAGATTATAATGTATAAAAAGGCTAATTTAAACCAAGTTTAGTGTTCAAAATGTAAAGGTCTGAAATGGATCTATTTCTTGTGGCTCCCAACATTAAATTTAATGTTTTTGGTTAGAAGTGGCTCTTTGGCTCCAAAAGGTTGCCAACCCCTGGTCGAGCTGAATACTTACATAACCTTATTATAATAACACCTAAGCTTTAAAATCAATAACAATACCAGTGAAATGAAATGTCACAATACCACGTTCATAAAAAGAGATAAAAGGCATCAATGTCCTTGTTTGCTTTTCTGGAGGCAACGTCATGATTTGTATTAGCGCTCCACCATGTTAGCAACAGGGGAAACATGGGGGAACTGAGGGGGGCACTTCCCGGAACACTGGCGTGTTGTGTACATGTGCAGAGGAGCGTGTGTGTAAAGCACATTGTGTTGCATTTTCTTTATATTTGAAACTTGTGATAAATTTATTTTGATTAGTATTAACAGGCTCAAAAAAAGGCTCTATGCACCAACCTCAAAAACTGCAAAGGATTGTATTGATTGATTGGATATAACTAAACCCCTGGTCAGAGCCTAACTCCACCCACTGACAATATTTGAAAAATGCTGGAAAGGTGGGCAGAGCCCAGCAGAGACGGAGGGGCTGAAACAAGGGCGAGGCTGGGTGGGTGCCGTGACCTGAGACCCACAGTGACTGATTTATTGACAGATGTAAGATGACAGACACGAAAAGATGAGAGTGACAATAGTGAATGTGACAAGAGTGACAAGTGAATCTGGGACACTCAGGCCCATTAGTGAGTCTGTGTCACAGGACACACTCCTGTTCATTTGGGCCTGGGTGGCTGCACAAATTAATAGATTTGTTATCAACACGCAGATAAACCTTTAATATACACACAAAGCAAAGAATCTCAAATAAGACATGTCCAAACACAAACTCTCACTTTTGCCATAGCTTACATGTTAGCGTCATAGTGGAGTCTGTCATCAGTTTTATGTGTATCTCTTTTCATTGTAATTTTACTCTAACCAATCATTATATCCTCCATGAAAGTGCTAGTCTTTTAATTCGTGTGACACAGAGTCAGTCTGTCTGCAGCCCTCATGGATGCGCTACACTGTCCCCTCTACACTGTCCCCTCTACAGGACCAGCTCTGCTGCAGCCGATAAACAACAAACACTGATGGTACGCCGTCATGCTGCTTTCACTCAAAAGAGCAAACTGGACACGGAACGCCAAAGACGGTTGTTGTGTACAAGTCTGTGTTGAGTAAAAACTACTGGTGTTAGAATACACGAGTGAAGACAGGAGATGTTTATGTTAAGTCAAGTCCAGAGTCATGAAAAGAAAGCCAGTGACAGGCATTAGTCTGTGTTACATGTACAGCAGAGTGCTGCAGGTGTAAGAGAACGGAATATTGAATACATGGTACAGCTAGCTTAGATGTTGTGTATTGGGTCACAAGAACATAATAAAACTGCCCGATATCAGGAGTAGCTGAAGATAACATGTAGCATACTCTACCTAACTAACAACATGACAAAATGGATAAATTAACTTTAGCTTTACTGGGAAAGAACATAGACTGATTAAAATACTATGCTCACTCACCTCAAGACACTGCTGCAGTGGAGGAGTCCATGCTCGGTCGGAGCTCACGGTCTTCCAGGGCAAATGGGCGACCAACCACTGGCACCTAATCTCCAAATCTGATGGAAAGCAGTGCAGTCCAGCAGAGCTGTTGCAGTCAGCTACGCCTAAGTCCCATCTAAGCTACTAAATAAAGATAAAGCTAATGCAAAAAATCTATGCTAACATGAAGCCATCCTTACTGATGAAATGCTATGCTACTAACAATACTACACCAACAAGTATACTAGTGGGTTTAATTTCCTGTGTAATAAGAGCATGGTCGATTAGGGGAGCTGCATCAATCGAAACTTTAGATATAATGTTAGAGATACTGTTATTGACCAACCAAAAATCCAGTGGCGGGCCGTGCATTTCACGCTTAGGCCTTCAGTGTGTCTCACTTACACATTACAACATCACCTCAATACAATGCTAGTCAAGCAACACTTAATTTCAGGAGCATTTAAAACCAATAAGCATGCATTCACAATTAAGAGTAGGAAACTAAGTTCAAAGATACTGTCAAAAATAAACAAAAAGGCGATTTAAAGATGCCAAACAAAATGCCACCAATTTGCAGCGTTTCTCAGAAGCTGTGAGCCATGGGTACCGTTCATAGTTGCTCGTCTGGAAATGACAGACAAACCCTTTTCCTTGCTGGGACAGGCTAGCTGGCACAGCACAGACCTCTTCTCACAATATCCAGCTTTTCATGAAAGGCCCGTCTTGAAAATGGCGTGGAAAGTATATCTGCAACCAGATCAATCTCTTCTCCTCCTTCGGCCATTATGGGTTAAAAATAGAGCAATAGCTGTTTGATCTCTGGGTTTAGTTCGATATTCTGCAAATTTCTGTCCCGCCTTCCTCGGCTTCTTGATGATTGGCCACATTGCATCACGAGCGAGTTTGTCCTCTTTGGTCATATCTTCTATTAAACTTGATTGCAGTTATTGCTGCTGAGGGTGGTGCAACCAGTTATTAGGTTAGGTAGAAATTACTTTTTCACACAGGGAAAGGCAGGTTTGAATAGCTATTGTCCCTAAATAAATATTACTTAAAAATTGCATTTTGTGTTTACTTGAGATATCTTTGACTAATATTTAAATTTGTTGATGATCTGAAACAGTTACGTTTGACAAATGTGCAAAAAAAGAAAAAAAAAAAAGAAGTCTTGAACGGGGCAAATACTTTTTTCCACAGCACTATATGTAAGCTTCAATTTGAAAAAACAAACAAACAAACAAACAAAACAAAAACATAAAAATAGACAATTGTACATCAATCCCTTTTCAATAAGTTGATTTAAATAATGTGTTTCATATATTATATAACAGTTTTAATCACCTTTTAGAATTTATGTAGATTTCAATGGGTGTGGAGGAAAGGGGGGTAGTGAAGTGTCAGGTCCAATCAGCTGTCACTACCCACTGTGAAAGGACATAATTTACCATCATGCACTAATGCTGTTTCCCCAAATGCCAGGATCCTTCCTTCAGAGGTGGCTCCCCCTGAGTCGGTTCCTCCCAAGCCAAGGCTAGTCATGGGTAACTCCTCATGAGTCTTTCAGGCTGCAAGTGGCTGAGCTGCACCTTCAGAAGTCCCTCCAATAGTTTTTTCCGCAACTTTTTTTTCTCTCTAAATAAAATACTTAAATGCTTAAGTTATTCTTCTATTTGTAGGGAGTCATGTGTCACCAAATATGTATAATTAAATCATAGAAAATGCAATGTGGGGGTGCACGGTAGCGGAGTGGTTAGCGCTCCCGCTTCACAGCAAGAAGGTCGTGAGTACGAAAAAAACATCTTTGGCCGATTGTAGCCAACCCAAAAAAAACCATCATTGGCTAACTCTGGTCTTTCTGTGAGGAGTCTGCATGTCCTCCCCGTGTCACCGTGGGTTCTCTCCGGGATCTCCGGCTTCCTCCCACCGTCCAAAGACATGCATGTATAGGTGAATTGGTGACTCTAAAGTGCCCCTAGTGGATGAATGTGAGAGTGAATGGTTGTCTGTCAATATACGTCTAAGTGTCAGCCCTAAGACGAACTGGCCACTGTCCAGGGTGTACCCCGCCTAAGGCCCAAAGCAGCTGGGATAGGCTCCAGCCACCCGCGACCCCACAAAGTGGGATAAGCGGTAGAAGATGAAATGAAAAATGAAATGAAAAAAAAAAAATGCAATGTGAAACTGATCCATTGCTCATGCAAAAAGGACAAAAACATTTGTGGACCTGATTAGTTAGTTACATTAGCTGATATTTACTTTATTTAAGTCATATACCGTATTTTCCGGACTATAAGACGCTACTTTTTTCCCACGCTTTGAACCATGCGGCTTATACAGAGATGCGGCTTTTCTATGAATTTTTCTTCAGCCCTCAGGGAGGCGCTCTAGCAGGAAGTGCAAAAACGAGACAAACGAGGCAGCGGTAGGACAAACAAGAAAGCGCCAGTTTTTATTCTTAGCACATGCAACCCAAGACGCACAACAGCAAAATACGGTAATATTTTTACACCCTCACCCCCTCATAATGGAAAACAAATGAAGTGACAGTGGTTTGGTGTTCAGTAGTTTCAATGCTCAGGAGGAAGATGAATAGTGACTTGTGGTTTCAGTGCACGGGAGAATTAAGCGACTTTAATAGTTGCGCAGTTGTGCTTTAACAGTGCGCAGGAAGAAAAAGTGACAGTGGTTTGGTGTTCAGTGGTTTCAGTACGCAGGAGGAAGAAAAATAAAGCAACTTGGTTTTAGTGCACAGGAGGAAGGTGAATAAAACCATCAATGACTTTCCTGTTTTGTTTGATCAGCGCTTTTACTGCCGTGTTACAGGCACTGTTCGGAAACAATGAGTTCAGGTATATGAATAAACACTTATGGTACAAAATCTTTCTATGTAAATATCTTATTTCTCAGCCTGGATATCGGCGGCTTATAGTCCGGTGCGGCTTATATGTGACAAAATATATATTTCTTTTAAATTTTAGTGGGTGCGGCTTATATTTAGGTGCGCTCTATAGTCCGGAAATTACGGTATATTTCTTGTGAAAGAAGAGTTGCAGAACATACAGTATGTTCTGGATGAGACTGCATGACTTGTGTGACGGATAGCAACAATTGGCTTGTATTATACACACTGAAGTGATATGAACGTAGATAAAATCTCACTAACATGAAATAAAACTGATCGGGTTATTGGGCAAATGTTAAAAAAATAAAACAATTTCAAGGAATACTGGAAATGTACACTTGTTTTTAAATTTCTCTAGACAAGTCTTCTTTAGACAATAACATTACATACATCAGAAACAGACCCTAACCAGGAAGACATACATTTGTTGCTCACTGAAAACTAGAGAAGCAGACTAACCAGTTACAGAGAAAAAAAAAACTCCACACTTAAATATATGCCTAACAATAAATCTCCTGGCCCTGATGGCTTCCCTGCTGAGTTCTATAAACACTTCTGGTCCATTCTTTTGCCACTATTAATCTGTATGATTCAAGAATCCAAACAGAAGTCAAGTTTCCCAGTAAATGTGAACACAGCCACAGTACACTACTCCTCAAAGCCAACAAGGGTCCTGCACTCCCATCAAGCTACCACCCAATTTCACTAATCAATGTACAGCAAATGTATTAGACCCAAAGAATTAAAAAAAATGCTGGACAGAGAAAAGTTTTCATTCCTATTCATACCACTACACTTAGTAAAAATGGAATTTACTGCCCACACTGCTCACACCTTCTTCCATCCACTGTGGCACTGAACACCCATCAGGGAATTCTGGAAAACATCACAAATTTAATTTATGTTGTTTTCAGCTGCCACATGCCACAATGTCCGCCTCTCTTTGCCTGCCAGAAACCTCAGGGAGAACCACAAAAGGAGAGATCCACTCCCGGATGGACTGGCTGTGCAACAGATGTGTCCAGGACAGTCATTTATAAATAGTTCATTAAATGTACAAATGAATGAAAAATTTATATGGATATAGTCCATGATAATATCTTGAATCTATGAACTGGAAAACAGATGAAAACCCATCACGGCAACTTCTCATTCAGCACATATCATTTTCATATCATCAGTAAAGTAAAGTCTCTTTTGCCTGTCTACACATCACCCACAAACATTTTCATTGCTAGTTTAGTTTAGTTTATTTATGTATTTTCGTTCTATCAACTTTTAACCCATTATGATGCTTTTATTTATTTAGTTTATATTAATTACCAGTTTAGTTAGAGGGAGGATAGTGGCAAGAAAATTTATTATTATTTTTGTTTTTATTTCTTTTGCTTTTGTTTGTTGTTAAGTATAACATTATAAACCATCACTGAAATCACCAGCTGACGGGACAGGCCCAAGTCCTGCTCAGTGAGTTCGGTGCTGGGTCACCCGTTGCCAACAGCATGGATCCCTTCCTGGAGTCTGGATCTTGGTCACTCTGGCCCCACAGTTTCCAGCCCAGTGAGTGCTTCTCTGGAAGGCACAACTGGGAAGACTTTGAATAAATGTATGGTTCAAGCCCAGAACTACAAGAACTGGATGGACAGGCACGGTCTGGAGGAGACATTTGGGGCTGGACCAGGACTTCCTCTACAAGCCCTCGCAGGATAAAAAAACATAGTAACTTGCAGTGGAGGATACTGCACAGTGTGCTTGACTGTAAACTTTTTGTAAAGATTGTAAATAGCACTGTACCTGTGGAAAGTTCCTTTTGTGGGGAGACGCAGACTGTTTTTGTTGAACCAGTGATGCTTGATGACAGGCTCAGTTGGGTTCAGAGGATAAAGACAGTATGTTCTATTAGTAGGAGTGGGTGAATCACTGCCATCTCTTATGGTCTCTGATTAGTTTACTCTGTTTCAGCTCTTGTTTAGTCCTGGTTTGTACTGGTTTAGTCCTGGTTTGTACTGGTTAAGTTGTGGTTTAGTCCTGTTTGGTTCCTATATATGAAAAGTGTAGAGAGTTTTACCTGATCAGCAGCTTTTCTCCAAAGTGATGACCATGATAGGATCCAAATCTGCAGCCTCTAGGGGTCCTTTAGGGGGTCCAGCACAGGATCAACAGAACCCTCTTGGGTCCAACAGAACCAGCTCCAGTCCAGCAGTAGGACTTACTCTGATGGAAGAGGTACAGTGGAAAAACACCTTGAATCTGCAGCAAAAAGCAGAGAGAGCAGAAGGGCGGGGCTTAGAGAGGGATTGGAGGAAGGAAAAAAGAAAGGAAGGAAGAAAAAGAAGGAGGAAGGGAAGGATAAAAGGAAGGGAGAAATGTAGTAAGGGAGAAAGGAATCAAGTAGAAGGAATGAAGGAAGAAAGATAGTATATGAGGAGAATTAAAGCTGAGGCTGCAGTGTGATACCTTTTGCTGATGAAGCAGAACCACCTGAAGACTGGAAAATAAAAGGAATAAAACTAAGACTAGGCCTAAAACTGTTAAAATCCAGGACATAACCAGGTCTAAACTATGAGAACGTCTCCTGTTTCACTAGCTAAGTTTAACAGAGAAAACGCACTGAGGCACAGAGAAGAGTATTCTTTCCTACGGTCTCTGCAGCTATGTATGGAAAGAGCAGGGCTGTGGAGTTAAATGTGATGTGGATAACGACCTCTGCTGGTCACAGGCTGTAACACACTCAGGACTTAGCTGAAACAGATGCAACCTCCAGACATCAGAAGGGAGAATATTAAGTTGCTGCTTAATTTTTCACTTCATATCATAGGAGGAGGATATTACTCAATAAACATCTTATATTCTAATAAACTATACTCAATATTATATTTAAGTCGATTCGATTTTTTACAGCCTTTAGAATAGAATGCTGAGATTCCAACTCCTTTCTTGACAAGACTAAACCAGACTGAAAAGATGAAAGACATTACTCTACTACAAGGACTAATCCAGGACAAACACCAGTCAGAGAGGAAGGCAGAGAAAACTGTCCACACTACAACATCGAGAAAAAAAAATTGTGGTTGTGGAGTTACATATTGACTTAACTTCTTTTTTTTTTTGTCATGTGGCATTTTCAAAATCTCACAACTATTCTTTAATGAACACAATACTCTGTGTTAATGTTTACAAGCATTTTTAGTCCCTTCTTTGACTGTGGGGAAAAGCTGTCTTCTAAACTATATATTCCATTGGCACTAATGATGAAAATGTGTCACACGTCATCATAAAGAGCTGCATTGTGACATCACTTGCTCTTTTTTTTTTTTTAGATTTTCAAAGGACCACTGGATGGTAATTAACTGGTTGGAACTCCTGCACTCTGTTGCAATAATTCCCTGTTGGGCTATGACTCCATTAAAAGAGATGTAGAATCTCAATGGAACTAGTCAAATACAGGCTTTAAATGACCACTGCTTCAAAATTAGAATAATTCAGCCTTATAGTATACACCAGTCCTAGCATCCTTATGCTTTAAACCCTAAGTCCATTCAGCTATGATTGACAGTTCTGGTTTAGTGCAGATTTTTTCCTGCTTTTGTCTTGATGTAATTTTAATTTTATTTCTAGTGCAGACTTAGCTTTGTGTTAGAAATACTCTTAAAAACAAGGTGCCATGCCTAAAACTAAACATATGACATATTTGAAATCCCTCTCACATCTGCATTAAAAGTAATGACTTTTGTTACACCAGGTAAAAGACAAGGTTGAGCATTATAAAAAAAACCCTACATCTTCTTTCTGCCCATGTAAAAATAACAAACTAGAAGCTAAGCTGGAAAGAGGAACCTCTGAGAAATGGGAACAGTCTAGTCTGGGCTCAGTCTGAGTCACTTCAGGACTTCACATTCTGATGTGTCTCAGTCTCATCATGGACTTGTCTTTGTTTAGCTGCGTCCTGCTGTTTTCTGCTGCAACAGGTCGGTCTATATAGTCATGCTACAATTATATTTTATCAGTTTAGTTCATGATGTATTGTATTTTCACGTTTGAATTCATGGTCTACCAGTGTTCTAGTCTGTACTCTCTGGCCCAGTTCTCACAGGGGACGACGGCTGGTCCATGAATGTTCAGTCTGAGGTCAGGGCCATTGAGAGCTACCCTGTGGTCCTGCCCTGCTCCTTCAGCCACCCCGTGCACTCCCAGCATGCATCGTTGCAGGTGAGCTGGCGCCGAGGCCATGGGGCTGACTCCACCCTCGTGTTCCGCTGCGTGAGCCGGAGCGGGTCAGAGGCCTGTGAACTGGGAGAGCACCAGGACCAGAGGTAGCCTACTGCAGATGTATTAAACATTTCAGATGACCACAGACATAATATAAATTATATGTAACATATAACAATGTGACCACAGCTGGCATTAAGTGGTTGGGTGCTGCTTTGCCCCTCTCCCTCCTCCCCTGCTCTGCTGGAGCAGACAGAGCAGCTCACTGCGTCCTCGTGATGGCGGATAGGAAAAGGAGCGCCGTTTTCAGCTACTTCCCAGCGATAGACTTTTTTTTTTTTTTTTTTTTTTTTTACTAAAATCTGTGTTCACAAACAAAACAGTTAAAATATAAATTTGTCAGTTCTCCACTTCTGCAGTTTTGTTTGCTTAGTTGTTTTAGTTTTGTTTGGTTTTAGTTAATTCAAAATATTTGGCATTTGCCTAAAATCTTTGTCCTGTATATTATTATGCTCTTGATCATGATCTACAAATTAAAGGCAAAATGACAAAGATCAGTCAATGATCAAGAAATTTCAAATAGAAAGTATCGGTATGGCAACACTGTTTTCGTTCGTTCCTTCGATCCTTCGTTACCAAGTATAGCTTTCAGCGGCACACACACGAGCCGCCAGCCAAAAACATGCCATGCCAGAATCACATTCTCTACAACCAAGCAAGCAAGCAAGCAGATAAGAGCTTCTTGTTGACAGAGAGTAGAACTGGTCAAAGAGCAGTTCTGACAGCTGTCAGTCAGAGCTGTGCTTTGTAACTTGGTCTTTGATAAACTCGCGACAGGGGCGGGACTCGGTGAGAGCCACAGCGAGAGGGCAACACACATGAAGAGAGGCAGATAGACATGAGGGTGCGGGGGAGCAGTAGCTGTTGGATATTTTAAATCCAAATTCAATAATTCCAAAATTAATTAAGCAATTGATAGTTACTACACACACACGCGCGCGCGCGCGCACAAAAACAAAAAACAAACAAAAAAAACGCTCGCCAGAAGGGCACTTAAAGAGCATAGGGCAAAGGGGCAGGTGCTAGAGCACCACCTGGGGTTTATCTGTGCACGTTCCTGAAGACAAAGCTGTGTAGAAATATAGTCGAGCAAAATGTATAGATATTTGGTCTTAAGTCTAGAGTTAATAGAGTAGAGTACAAAATGACAATAGTGTGGTTTTTCAGAAAAAATACACACGTTTATTATTTCATAGCAGTTAAAATATGTTGTTGAGCTAAAATAGTGAACGTGGAGCAGATCCTTGCTGTTTCTCTGTGAACAGTATAAACCTGATTTGTCCTTTGAGCAGGTACCGTTTGGAGGGAAACCCCCGGGAACACGACCTGTCACTGAGGATTAGCAGCGCTGCCCTGCAGGACAGCGGCCGCTACTACTGCCACGTAGAAATACAGGGCAAAGAGCACTTTGACAAGATGGGCACCAGGCTCCGGGTTGAGGGTAAGGCCTGACCTTAGTCCTGGTTAAGTCCTGTTTTAGTCCTGTTTCAGCCCAGGTTCAACCCTGGTTTAGTCCTGTATAAAACAGTCTAGGTCCTTGTTTACAGCTCCTCCAAAGATCATCTCTGTGATGGTGGAGGGCAGCTCTGAGTCTGGCTTCACCGCTGTATGCCGGGTGCAGGGATCTCCAATGCCTGATGTCCAGTGGGCGGAGCCAGACGTGCTCCTGCAAGGGTCAGAGGTTGCGGCATTGACAGAGGGCTCCCACTATCACACGGTGGTAAGGCTCAGTGATGTGGAGCCGGGGAAGCACTACACCTGCAGTGCCACCAACCCTCTTGGCCGAGACCAGGCCACACTGTTCCTCCTGATGCCCCGCACCCTCAGCCCTGTAGGTGGGCCCTCTGCACCAGTCATCCTTCTCTTGTCTCTGAGCCTGGGGTCAAAGGTGGCTCTGCTGCTGGGAGTGGGCCTGTGGATGATCAGGAGTGGGACTCTGCACATTCACTGGTGCTGGAAGAAGTGAACTGCTGCTTCTATAGCCGTTTAGGGAAAAAACATTACTGCGAAAGTATGCAGCTACACCTTCAGCCTCTCACATCTTTAAACACCACCATTTATTTAATTCACTTCATTCATTTAGTTATGTTTATATTGAGCTCTCTTTATTTCACATATAGAAGCATAGTGTGTTATGTTTGTATGCATACTGCACCAAGGTCAAATATTTCAGAGATTCCCAAATCAAACTGCGCAAAACTGACTTGAGTGGTACTGTTCCTATCAATGAAAATGGATCTATAATGAGATCTTTATTTTGGCTCAGTGAGTACTTCACACAGTGATGTGTCGGCCATGTGTTCCAGCTGTGGTGCATTCAGGATCTGGTCCAGGGTTAGTCTAATATACTGTAAGTGACATTTATTCAAATCCACTGCTGATTTCTCTCTATAAATACACCTAAAAAAAAATCAGTTTGAGATTTTTGCTATTGTTTTATGCAATAAATTCATAGTTTCTGATCCTCAACCATAGTTTACTCTCATTATTTTACAGACTGCTTTTACATTCACGAAATAAATTGATAAATACATTTAAATATTCCTTTACGTTTTAAAGTGTGGATATAATAATACCTACCTAAACATACCTTGAGGACTCAGAGTACTGTTGAGTGTGCAGGAAGTGACATTGTTAATGTCAAAAGAACTGTTTGTCATATGTTACAATTACATTATGAAATTTGTTGGAAAAAAAATTCTAAACATTTCAACTGATAGGAGGATGCATCACACTGCAAAAATGTAAATAAAATGAACTCTGAAGATGGTAAAGCATTTTGGATTTGTTTAACTGCAAGCTTAAACTTTGTAGATACCTGTATTTGTGTGCACAGTGAAAAACTTTAATAGCAGCCAGTAGTAGGCCACAACAGGATTGCAGTTTGTTCTAGTTTGTTAATCCAACTCAAAACAGGCAAAGAAGAGAACGGACATTAGCTTCAAATAGCTCTGAGGCTAATTGTGACGGAAAAATCCCTTGAAACAAATACTTAACTGAAGTCTGCACAGTGAAACGCTGCAGAAGTCAAGCTGGAGGAAATGGGTTAGACTCGGTTAGAACACCAGAGGGCGCTGTCGTCCCACAAATCCATGACCCAGCAAACTCCCTTTTAAAAGGCAAATTTTGCGTTTATCTGCGCTATCATTAGACTCAGCTCTGACAGTAAACTCAAAGAACAAACTGTTTGAATCATTGTTTGATCTTGCTGTAAATCCGGTTTGTATGTAATATGAAAAAAAAAATCTAGAAAAGAGTGGCTAGAGTTAGGCTAAACGTTGATTTATAAAGGGAGCTGTGCAAGAGTCTTTCTTTGACTCCACTGCCACTGAAGGAGCTCGAAGCAGGGAGTTAGAGCTGCTTCTACCTGAAGGTGTTGGACATGGTCAGCTTGGCTAACATCCTCCTTCTCTCACCCACCTCCTCAATCAAGGCTGCCTGCACAATTGGGCTGGACCCCCTGCACATGTAAGATATGATGCTGGAGGGGAATTATTTGAGTCCACTGCTGAGTCATTTTTTTAAATATTAAATTAATAAATATACTTTCTGTAGCAGTAATACAATATCAGGTTTGTAAATTTGAGAAATGCCTCAGTCACCCATTAACAAACTGCACAATACAGTCTTACACGGTATGGCTTATTTATGGCTTATAAACTGCTCATAAACCACTTTCTGGAGAACAGCACAGCACAAAGCAAGAGCAATGATCATGAGTTCATTAGTTCTAATATTTCCTATAGCAGAATGTTTAACTTGCCATCTGCATGGAAGACATCCCATGGCTCTCCTGCACTGATGAACTGTGGAGCGTTTACCTGCCTTTGAAAACGTAATACAGTGGTCCCTTGTTTATCGCGGGGGTTACGTTCCAAAAATAACCTGCAATAGGTGAAATCCGCAAAGTAGTCAGCTTTATTTTTTACAATTATTATATATGTTTTAAGGCTGTAAAACCCCTCACCACACAGTTTATACACTTTTCTCAGACAGGCATTAACATTTTCTCACATTTCTTTCTTGTTTAAACACTCTCAAAGTTCAAACCTTAGCATCTTTCTCTGCCTTTTGGGTGCGACCGCAGGTGCCTTTGTCGGTGCAGAATGTTTCATCGACATTGTGGGTTTTGTCGGGGAGAAAACTTGAAAACATACAGCACTTCAGAGTCACACTGCTAGCAATCGAACATTTATGTAAATTTGGCAAGCCGAACGCATTCTGTACTGTACAGGAGACACAGCACGGAGGAGATTGATTGACAATGGTCTACAGTCCCTTAGCCAATCAGGACGCAGAACACAATGCGCGAGTTCTCCCTTAGTCAATCAGGAGTTCATACGCTGTAAAAAAAAAAAAAAACATGCAAAATTGCACTAAAAAAATCTGCGAAACAGTGAGTCCGCGAAAGGTGAACCACGTTATAGCGAGGGACCACTGTATGCTGAAATACTCAATCATCTAACTCCCACTACCACTTACTTTATTCCTTATCTCTAAAATAAAAATATTGCCATGTCCAACTGGGGCCCTTTTCTCCCATAATGCTTGGGATTGAGTTTTAGAGATGACTTCTTATTTAGCAATTACTCAAGTTACAGAGGTGACACATCTACATCACCCATCTTGTGAAACCTAAACCTGTCTGAATATGGACACAAACTCTACACACTCTGACTCCAGACTGTAAACTGTAGAATTAAATGCGTAAATATTGGATTTTGTCAGAAATATTGTGTTCCAGCATTATGGCCACCAGGTCTTTAAAATAAACTGCATCCGACACATGATTTGACAGATTTATTTATTCAGTGTTTTTTTTTTGTGTTTTTTTTTTTTTTACATAGTTTCCCGTCTGGGTGGAGTTTGCATGCCCCCCCTCTCCTTTTCCGTGTTTCCTCCCCTTCCTCCCTCCGTCCAAACACTGGTTATCCAAGGTGTAACCTTGACCAAAGCAGCTGGGGTATGCTTTAGTCCCCTCCATGACTCATTACAGGATAAGATACAGAATATGTATGAACATTTTAGTATTATTTAATCATTATTATAAATAACCTGTGTGGGTACAGCTATAAAGAACGTATTTGTCAAGCTATCAATTAAAAAACATCAATTTATGGAACAATGGCTTCCCAAAAACAGCTCTGAGTTGCAACTTTGTGAAACAGAAGTGTTGACCCACTGCTCTTATTAATGGATGCAATATAAATATGTATTTTCACACAGCCACATGATCATGTGGGCCTACACATGGAACTGGTGTTTCTACTCTCAACCAATATCTTTTGTCAATTCAGAGAATAAAGAAACTACCCCCTACCTTTATACCTTTACTGAAGTACAAATTGTAGTTTCTTTTCAGTTTAACATATTTTCTCTGAACTGTAGGCTGAAATGGGATGTTTCTAAATATGCCAGTCTTTGAGAACATCCAGCAGTAATTGCTTTGATTTCATAAAGGCACATGATATATAGTTTTATAATTTGTGTTTTCTTCTGGATAGGCAATAGTTTTTACATGAATTGAAAATTTGTGTTCCATTAAAATAGGCAGGTTGTTACTGAGCTGGAAACTGTAAACCCCATCTGGCAACCCTGAAAATGATCTGTGTTTTTGACCTTTGCACATTTTGCCACACAGCAGTTGGGGGCAGTTCCCAGAGGCAGGACGGCTCTGGGGCTTGTTGTGTGAAGTGACCCACACAGTAAGGCTGAGTGCTGGAGGTGCCTCAGGAGGTGGGGGAGGTGAGGGGCATGTGCGTGTGCTCGGCCATGTCTCCTGAATATGGGAAACAGGGGCTTTAAGGTTCAGAAGTGTCGATGCAGAAAATCTCCCTGGCCCCCACCCTGTTGCTCCACCAGACACACAGCAATAGCAATTTGTGCGATTTCACAGCCCACTGCAGCTCTATACTTTGACAGAAGAGAAGGGGGGCTGACGAGTGCAGAGATGGAGAGATGGGCAAAGGCTCAGGATGAAGAGCTGTGAAGAGGGGCAGACGTCAGGGCGGTTCACTGATGGGAGTAGTCCATGGTGGACATTAGCAGTTCCATTTATCAGAAGGTAAACTCTCAATATTTCAACACATCAAGGTTTATTTTCACAACAATGGCTATCCTTAAATAGCATTCGTTTGGACCAATGTGAATAGTACTGTTAAACGTCTTGTTCTTGTCTCAAACTCCCAGTCTGTATTACTTCTTTAAAAGTTAAAACAAAAGCTGTGACTTCCACATATGATTAAAAGAGACAATAGGTACACAGGAAGTTTGCCAAGAATTGCTTTGTTAAAGCAACACTGTAACTTTTTACCTAATCATATGAAGTCAGAAAATCATATTCTCTGATACAATTTGATGGTTTCTTGACATGAAACAGGCAGCAAACTCCTTTTGTAAAGGCAAAGTACGACTGATTCAACAGATACTTCACTACGTGGCTCAGGTTTACCACTAGTAGTCGAACTTCTGTAAATGTACAAGTCTGGACTAGTTTTTGCATGTTCCTTATTTACCTCAGCAGAAAAAACAGAGTACAACAGATATAAATACATAGAAAGATACAGGCAGCGCCAGAGTCCCATCCATCGACCATCTAAGAAACATTGTTTATGCTAATACTCTGCTGTTTAAAGATGGTTTTTGTTTCATTCTCTTCAAAAGTTCAAAAGGTTCAGCTGGATAGGCGCTCATGAGAGGAGTGCACTTAACACTACTATTTCCTCCAACACATGTTATGCATAATATGTAGAAGCCAGTTTGATTACATTTTTAAACTAAATTAATATTACATATACCAATGCTAACCGTTTTATTCCAAAACTACAGCCACAAGAGGTCACAAGCTGTGCCAGTCCCAAGTCCGAATAAATAGAGTTGTGCAGTTTTGTCTAATCTTAAATCATTATACTTTTGTTGTGTAAGAATGATTTGTGTGGACATCATGTCAATTGCTTCTCACTTTGGGTGGAGCCCCGGCACACAGCACACAGGTGAGTCAGGGGTGGCCATTTGCTTAAACAGGAGAGGCTTGAAGCCAGTCACGCCCTCAGGCAGAAAGATGTTTGATGATAGACTGTGTTTTTGTGTTTGGACATTCTAACAAGACAAGCCACTGCTCAAAGCCCTGACTAACTACAAGGGAAACATTTTTTTATTGTTTAATAAGTGCTGCTTCAGTGTGCCAATGTGGAATTCTTATTCATGTTTAGCTACACTACATACAGCTTAGCTGACCCACAGGCACAGCTTGATTAGGCTATTGAATTTATTGTTATATTTTTAATATTAAACTGGACTATTGTCATTAAAAAAGGGAAAATTCCATGACATTTATGGAACAGAAACCGAAACAATTGAAAAAACAAGTGAGTCAGGAGTGTAGAAGCCCTACGTTTGTCTGGAAGTGCACTGGTCCTGCACTAAGTCCCTGCTGCTTGAGCTGCGGAGCGTGTGCGGAGGTCAGGTCCAGCTTCAGTCCCAATAAACTGCACACATGCAGCAGTAGCTCAAATAAGAATTTCCAGTCTGAGATGTTTACATGCATTTTAAAAGTCCAGTTTCAGTCAGACTCAAGTAGTAGTTCAAATGTCTCATAAACAGTGTTTCTAACTCAGTGGCCACTCTCTGATGACACTCAGTAATCACTGGGAGAGGCTCAGAGACAGTGGCTAAAGTGGCTGGGGGCTCTTATGATAAGAAGCTCCACCTGAATGCTCTGTTGTGTTTGGGAGGTCAAGTAAGAGTTGGAGGAGGGGGATCCGGGTGCTGTGAAGGCATGAGTGCCGGAGTTTTGTGGACATCTGCGCAGGCGTTGAAGAGGTCAGCGGCAGGACAGGAACCACTCTTAATCCCTCCAGCTGGGCCCGGAGAGAGGATTTGGACCGGCCCCCCCGCCCCCCTCCCACAACAGGAGCTAATTGAGTTGTAGCTCTCTGATCAGAGCACTTCCATGTAAAGCCCCGCATGCTTTCACAGGACTGGCCAGGAAATCCCTTCTCTAACTCGTATCAGCCCTTATACCTGCCATGTGCTGCTCATGAAACAGTCCAGTGTCGCCCTGAGCACCACTGGAGCCCCTCTGCATTTAGGATATTAACATATAAACTGAGGGAGGTCAAGTGGAGGCTCTCACCATGATCAACCAACTTGAAAAGTCCCCAGGGTCAGAGGTCAGGTATAAGCCACCCTATTGGCTGACTAGTCAGACAAATCAAATTAGCATCCCCCCGTGATCGCCCATTAACCCACCACCCAGGATGAATTACATGAGGTCACTTCACACGTAGAACATAAGCCTTACATTCATGAAGTCTGTGCAGTGAACACAGACTTGTGCACAGGTGGATCTGTGGAGTGTACTGGTTTTTAGAAGTTCTCGAAGACTTAATGTTAATAAAAAATACACCTCTTCATAGGTTAGTCAAATCAAACGTTGCTGTTCTGACCTGACCCATGCCTTACCGTCAGAGGAAGAGTGCCATGAGGCTGCATGGTACACTAAAAAATAAACTTTATTTGAGGAGCTGATTCATCTCATCTGTCTGTGAAATGCTTGTCACATTATGGTCCAGTCCTCCAAATAACAGCTAAGACCCTGATCCCTGGTGGTTCATGGTGCACAGGGTGGATCTGAGGACAGGTTTGGAGGAAGTCTGGGACACAAAATAACAGGAGTACATTTTGACTCACATCAGATGACTGTTGTAGTAGAAGTAAGCAAGTTCAAAGGTTCATCTTGTCTTTCAAAATGATAACTTTTTTTAATACAAAAACCCAAACAACATTAGTAGTCGTAGATTTTGATTCCGTTACTTATCAATTACATCTTGAAACTTTAATGGAAGAATCATTAAACCTTTTTGGGCTATTGTGAAAAAGTTATGGACAATTATTAATAGATGATAGGCCTACTCAAAAAACACCAGTCAGTTAATTAGAGCATTTATACAAGTCGTTGTATTTCAAGTTATTTCTATGTGAATTAAAACAAGTGCATCAGTGAAGTGGGAGTGGATAAATATCTGATCATCAATGAAGCATTTTCCTTAAAATAAAATGTAGCAAACAGAGAGAATTAGGCTAAGTGATAAAGTTAAATAGTTTTGGGGAACCACCTCAAAGAGGAAAAGAATAATAAAGCCTAATATGAATTTAAACGTGAGTTCTTAAGCCAGATAGTGATCCGTATATGAAGTGAAACAATCCCAAACTTAAGCATAAATTAGTGAGAAATTATGACGTTTATTGACCAGAATTAACAAACATACGGCATTTGAATATGCAGATTGAATCAACAATAACTAACAGGAGTATATTCATGGATTGCAACAATAAACCTGTCTTATTGAAGGTGGGATATGATTTTACGGGAATAAATCGAAAATTGACGCAGTAAATAAATTTAGAAAAACAGTCTAAAAGAGATAAGATAAATTTTTACTTAGGTTTAAGTTAAGTTTAATTTTTATGCAAACTCTGTATCAAGTAACTGTGTAGATCTTACTAGAAGAACCAAGGCTGGAGGCAAGAGGTCAGAGGCCTGGAGCCAACAGGAATGGTGGTGGTACCAACGGGTCCAAACTTCTCGGTACTGCCGATGATGGTTCGGAGTTGGGTCCCCAATGCTAGCTGACTGTTGTGGTCCTCTGTGTATGGCTCTTGGTGGATCTGCTCTGGGTTCTCTCTGCCTAGAGCTGAACTGCTGCTCGCCGTGGGTCATAGGTCAGGAGCTTCCCCGGTCTGTGAGACGGGCTGCTGATAGTTGCTGATAGAGTCTAGCATAAAGAAAGTTAAGTCTCAGACGAAAAATGCCAATTGGAATAACATTCAGAGTTCTTGGTAGTCTTTTAAGCAAAACAGTTTCTGTATCAGTGATTGAACCAAGATTAAAAACACATCCTTTGGACAGGCAGAACTTAGGCTAGTAGGCTACACTGAAGAAAAATACTCAAGCAATTGAAGACAAAGAGAAAAATGAAAACTACTGAACGAGTGTACTGAACACTGAAAAATAAAAAAACTGAAGAAGAACTGAACAACTGTTCTGAACCAAGGTGCTAACACCCTCAAAACTGTTTTATCTTTTTGGAACTTAGAGAAGCATGTCTATGCAATGGCGGGAAGAGTTTCTTTGTCCACTAGGAGGGGATTAAAGATGATCCCATGTTAAGGCTTCATATTACCACCTTCAAATATTGTGGAACAAATAAACACTCATTTATACCCAAATGTATCAACAACATACGGTTCCAATAACACAATGCATTCAAACATAAAACAATGTTTCTATGGTCAATAATTATAGTCCTTTAGAATATACATAGGTATTTACAGTTCATGTATTCACATTGATAACATAAACAGGAGAGATAAAGGTAAGGCCTTTATCTCACCTTTATCAAGTCTTTTGTTCAAAAAGGTAAAAGACTTTAATCATTAATGAGCAACCTTTAAGTCTGTTAAAGTTGATCCTTGAATGTTTATTCAAGTTTGTTCCTTTGGAAAGTAATGCAGGGATGAGGCGTGAAAGTGAGTTTTGTGAGGCCTCATTATTTATGGCAGCGCTATCCATGCAAAGCACAGATCATGTTTTTCGTCAGGAAAGGTCCTTCAAAGTTGTAAAAAAAAAAAAGCCGTGTTCACAAGAAAGATATTATTTTAGTGGGTTCCTGAAGTAAAAAAGGTTGTACGCTACAAAAATAATTCATAATTTATCAAATAACAAGTTGATTGAATGTAATGGCCACCTTAGCTAAATATAGTGTTAAAAACACAGATGTAGTATACTAAAATGTGCTTTTTTCTTAATGCAAAACCCTCTCCAAGCTTTCTGTTGACTTTACTCTCCCCAGAGGTACTCTACAGAGAGATAAGGGAGGCATGATAAAGAGGCTATTGACACATAAACATATTTTATCCAAAAATCCAAGATTCTGTTGAGGTTTGGCCATTTGTTGGACACAAGGATGGTATTCGGTCTCCACAAAAGACACAAACTTGTGAGTCAGTTTTTTGTTATTTCGGGAAAAGGCTCCATTGCCATGTAAACTGTGAAGACGGCATCCCCACTGAACAGCCTCATCACAGACAGCAACTGTCTACACAGCAGGTAGATAATATGTTATTATTAGATATAAATCAACACTGAGGCCTGGAGTTCTGTGAACCCTGGTAACAGTAATGCCACCACAGACCTGACAGGCATGCAGAGATGGGGACTTGAGCACTTAAGTCGCTACAGACAGAGACCTGCGACTCGACTCGGACTTGTGGTCCAAAGACTCGGGACTTGACTTGGACTTGCAGTTTGAGACTCGTTGACATTGAACCCTTTCATTCACGAGCAGAGCGGGTTCAGCTGAATCAGGGAGCGGGAACAAGAGTGTGATATATCCACTTGCTTTGTCCATAGTTGTATTAACTATTGGTCAGATTGCAGCTTCTTGTTAGCAGCGCGCTAAAGGAAAAACTGTGTAGCTTACACTTTTATCACAGTTTCACAGCCTCTCTCTCTGAGTGTTATCACACAGCCCCACGGAGCAAACTGCTGATGTTTTTACTCACTAATATGATTTACATGTATGAGGTTTGACAAAAAGTTGCTGTTGTAAGACACATGTTATTTATTTTGAGTGTAAAACAGTAAAGCTACAGTGTCTAAAATCCATTCATCTTCCACTTTGTGGGGTCGCGGGTGGCTGGAGCCTATCCCAGCTTTGGGCCTTAGGCGGGGTACAATTCACCTATACATGCATGTCTTTGGACGGTGGGAGGAAGCCGGAGATCCCGGAGAGAACCCACAGTGACACGCACAAACTCTCCCCATACTTGGAGATTTTAGATGTGAGCAATACCTTTCTGCAAGCCATGGAGGACAAGAGTGTGGTTACCATTTAGAAGGATTTATTACAAGAGGTCCAAGATCAAATACAGTAAAATGCACACAATGGTTTTTAAAAATGTAAAGTTAAAAGTCCATAAAAACTAAAGTGGGCTAAAACAGTTCTAATAAGACTAAAATGGCACCAGGCAGGTTTAAAGGGCAGTTTTTGTTCCCTGGGTCAGAAGACTGTAACTTTTTGGATTCAGTCTCTTCCTTCAGCTTCCCTCCTGTTGCACACACCAAGTCAGCTATAATGCACAGGAAAAATACCAATATGGGAGACATCCAGCCCCAAGGCTATGATGATAGAATATTGCTACAATTACTACAATACTCAAACGGCCAGGCACAATTCCCCCCTCTGCCTTTGCGAGTATTCTGCATCGCAACACTCTTTTACTTGTTCCGTTTCACCTCCTGTCTGGCACAGGCCGACCTTCCCTACCTGGCATGCTAAGACACCTACAGACACAATAACACTGCCAATATCTGCGTCCTAAAAACAATTACTCGGTTGGGCAGAGCTCCTCACTCTGCTGCTGCGTGTACGTCTCTTTATAACACAGTTGGTGGGTCTGTGTTCCACTACTTCATCCAACTCCTGGCCCTCCTTCAGAGGATCTGTGCACATAATTCATGCATGACACTCACTCAGTTCTCTGTCTTTCAGCTTCATCTTGAGCGAATTTCAGAACTGATACTTCTCATTAGACACAATACATTTACAAAAATACTGACTCATTCAGAGTGAAGTGCGTTGAGACCATGTTCAGCATCACCATGTATAAGTGTGTAGGTGATGCTGGGTCTGACCGGGTCCAACCTTTGACCTTGTGCACCAGCAGCATTTGTAAAGGAAAGATTTATCGACCAAATAAATGTTTGGTCCTCTGAACATTGTGAACTATAGGGTCACTCACTGTGTCAAAAATTGCATCTCATGATTTCAGCTTTCAATATTACTCAAAGAGGGGCGCAGAATGCTTGAGGAGGCTTTGGAATAGAAATCAGGTGACTTTAAAATATAAAACTATCTAAAGTAAGACAGATGGCACTGTGAAGATGAATAAAGCAAGACACATAAGGCTTCATCATTGGACACTTTACCTTGAGCAATATCCAGCTTTTAGATGGAGCATCACTCATCCTGACAGTCTGAGGTTAGAGGCTCATTGTGGAGTGAAGGCCAGTGTATTTCAGGATTCTTTAGTTCACCTGCTGGAAAAACTACTCACTCACTCACACTCTCTGAGTCTTACTCTACGTCTCTGTGAGGCAGGTGTGAGTGACACTGAAGGTCAGAGCCTGATGGTGTCACTGCTAAAAACTTCTTCCAGAGGTTTTGGATTTGTTCTATGATTAAATATATTATCACATTTTTAAATCATATCATACACTATCCTTTCATGTATTTTCATTGGAAACAATTCAATATCTTCACTGAAAGAAAAAAAAATACATCAAATCCAAAAATACATATCTGCAGCTGTTTTCTAAAATTCAGACACTCACTTTTTATGTTTTATGTTGTAAGTGCAGCCTAGTGCCAACAGTAGAGTATCTAAAGTGCTTTGGCACAATAAGGAACCATTTGTAAACCTTTTGACAAGTGTGCAACAATGACTCAACCCATACATACTGCTCTGGTGGAAATACACCCTATAGTTGCTCATAGTCATATTTTTACAAACCTACCCTCATACATTGACTCCAGTGTGTTCTCCACAGTGATCTGAACACTGCACTATGTCAGGGGACACAGTGCTATTTAAAACATGCAAGCATTGCTGCTTTTACAATTAAGAACTTCAGTGTGGTCGATAGATTATTTAATTATTCTCTGAGATTGCATTTGACTCATTTTTACTTTTGCTTGGATTGCAGATAACAACTATGGCTACACCCCAGATTCTTCTTTGTCAAGATAAGCACTTTATCAGCAGGTACAGTGTCAGGTAAAACACTGCATATTGCACAGTACATTATTTCAGCTGAAGAAGTAAATCAAATCTTCCATCATGTACAGTCAATATACATTTTCAAGGATGAAGGAGAATTACTTAGGAGAAAGTTGGTCATGTCTGGTACTGGTCCTGGAAAGTCCACATGATTGATTCCTGTTGGGAACTGTGATGTGATGAGTATGATGTGAGTTGTGTCTGAAAAATGAGACAGTGAGGTGTAACTTCATCAAGATAAATAATAAAAGAAGGCAGTACATGGATGAAATGCACTTTGAGCTTGTGTTGTGTACTGTTGTGTTTGAGCTGAGTCATGGAGCAGCGACTGGTGGGTCTGCACTGTACACGACCCCCATGTCACTCTCACTGTTTGTTTGTGTTGGAGTATGTCCATGGTTAGATGATGCATATGGCCTGTGGACGGTTCAAACACAGCAGAAAAAGACAGGGCCAGATGGGGCTATAGACGGATTGACTGCACTAACAGCAGATGTTTATGGGCCATTATTTACAAGCTCTTTAATCTGGGCAATTTCCTTGCCCTTGGCAATGGATAGGTCTATGGGTCATGCAGCCTGAACTCCTGTACCACTGGTCATCTATCTCCTTCCCCTAAAAGAGGTGCAGGTTTGACACAATATCTCTTTCTTTCTTTTCTTACCAAATTATAGCTGATAACACAGATGTACTGGTGGCACAAATTTAGAACAAGTGGAATTTATTAAGCTGTGTTTCCATAAAAGCAATTCAGAAAATTAATTTTGAAATGTCACAACAGAAAAAGATTTATTTCGATGAACTGTTGAGAAGTAACTGTCATAGAGAACGTTACAGCCTGATTTTATTGAAGTCTGTGATGCTCTAGATGGAACTGCTTCTTTCTTGCAGCCTGTCCTGGTACAAGAAAAGCAAAGAGAGTCCTCTTAGAATCCATAGACGGTTTTTAGCTCAGTTCGCCATGGTTCGTTCATTCAGACTGAGGCTGGCGATAGAAGGGCTACACCAACAGTTTGCCTGCTGTAAATCTCCAGCAGCCAGTCTAATATTCCCATCTGCTCCATGAATAAAGACCCAATTGCTGTTCACATTGATTTGTGCTAAGGTTAAAAGCTTGTGAGACCTTGGCTGGTAACTGCTGGTTTGCCCCCCCACCACCTCACCCCGAGCACCCCCACAACTACCCCACCATGGTTTGTAGACTGCTCATGCTGAATGAGGCTGTATGAGTGAGGGGCTGGGGGTCAGGCCTGGGCTGATAGCATAGGCCCAGGTCTTGATTTCCAAACCCATCAGTGATTAAGGCCCCCTCAGCTTGACACGGTGACCTTCACCCAGACCCTTCTGCTCCAGGGTCACTTAACCTTGAACCCAATTACAAGATAAGGTTACTTAAGCCTGACCCGCACGTAGGTCATGACTCATTTAATAGGACAGGCTACAGGAGAAAAGGCCAGCGCAGCTGATACGCCTCTAGGTTAATTCACTGGGTTGACAAAGGTCACAGCAACGGCTATAAAGAACAGGACTGCTCTTCGATTTCTCATGCAAAATGAGACTCAGCAATCCTCTCTGGCAATGCAGCCCAGAGCATGTTGTGATAAGACACTCCTCTTTTGAGTACTGGGGTCTGATGCCCACCACTTCAGAAGCACCGTGTAATGTTTTAGCCTCCCACTTACTTTTGGGATTTTAAATGCATTGATTAATCTTATTGCCCTTATTGTGTTATCCTGGAGTTCTGTAAAGAGTGACGTTTTGTGCAATGATACTTAAATTCAATATGAATATGGTGTATTAAATCACTTCAACTGAATAAAAGGGTATTTGTAACTGTCATTTCAACTGTCAACTGCTCACACATGACTGTTGTATCTCAGTACAAGGTCTGTGGAGAGTGGTGCAGTCAGAACCCAAAGAGATACATTGCCAGGTCTCCTGGCCCACCTCAGAGTTACTTAAGCCCATTTCACACATGCTCCTTGGGTGGAAACAAAGTTATTCCACCCGGAATGTCCCCTGATCTGTGCTTTCACACATGAGGAATGAGTCTAGGGAATGTTTACATTATCTGAATATTCCGGGTGGTTTTACTCAGAATTTGGGAAACGGAAGAGCAGGGGATAACATTTAAATAGCTTGACCGAGCTAACAGATAAAAAAGCTGACCCCTTTCTCTGTGATAGCATTAATATTCAAACTACATTTATTCAAACATGTTGAAACATAACCAAACAGTAGAAAGTGAAGCACAAAAAGCTGCAGAGAGTACAAGGTTTCTGCACTGTGCTCTCACATTTCAGTGGCCCAGAGACATCACTGGGGCCTGTAGGATCAGCTCTGGGTGTGAAATCTGGAGGGATTGCGTTCACACAGTCAGATCAAGTGGGTAAGACCGGGGTACAGTCTGGACCTCAGTGCATGTGTGATAAAGGCTTTACTGAAGCCGGACTTTTTCATCTGCAGTGCCTGAATGTCTGAAAACAATCCAGTTCTCCTTAGATCTCCTGCTGGTAAATTGTTATAACCTGTGGGTAGTATACATGTTGTTCATACATGTATTTTTTTTAGATTTTCAGAAGGAGCTTAAGAAAGGGGGGTTGGTCTTACTGTTTCATAATTATTTCAAGGCTATTTTTAGCTTGAGGTTATGTAACGTTAATGAAAAGAATTCTGTTTTAAAATTGTTTACAGAACTAAGTGGTAGTGATTTTAAGAATACCGCTGTGTGACTACATTATTATTTGTTGACAATGAAATGTGCAGCAGATTGCGGCCAATTCCTCTGATCTGCACAAGGCCAATGAAATGTGGCTGCTTTGTGTTGCTCATGTACATCGTGACGTGCACAGACATTTTGAGGGGCAGGTGCTGAAACAAGAAAAAAGGGCATTCTGCATATTGCTAAAAGTCTCTGCTGCTGGCATTGTACAACTTGCCCAAGGACTACGGTTGGAAACTAGCTTTATAGCTAAAACTGGCACATTTACAGAAATGTTGATTAATGTGCATTGTCCCTGTTTAAATAAACTAATAAATAAATAATAGTTCAGAGTGAATTAGTCGTACTTAAAGTACTAATTTCACTGTAGCTATTTACTGGAGTAATCACACAAAATTTAAAAGAAAGCCGGTCAAAAGGTACCTGAGAGTAACTTTATAGCCATTGATATTTAATGACAGTAACATTATAATAAAATATAAACATTAAAATACAGGATTGTATGGTGATTGGTTGGTATCTAAGTGTAGATACATTTTCTTTTCAATCTGTCATTACTGTAAGCATGCATGTTGTCTTCTCACATTTTGACATTAACTTAACTTTTATGCTTACTGGCCACTGTTACTCGCCAATTCATGTCTTTACAAGCCATAATATTTTTTTAATGTGTTGATCTAGGCCTGAATAAAAAACTATAGTGTTTAAAATGTGCAGACATGGTATCAGAAGAACCAATCTTTAGGCTAGTTATTAAAATATTAAGATCCAACTGGCTAAAGTGGCTTGTAAGAGTAATTATGTTTTAGTCAAAATAGAAATTTACCAGCATTTGGCTTGTTGTATTATGTTGTCAAGCCTAGATAACAAGCCTATCATGACATCCATTTACTTTTATGTTCTTTTGTGTAGCCTATAGCTAATGACAAACATCTGGCTTACTCATTTTGTTTTAGCGCAAAACCTAATGTTTGAGGAGGTCGTGGTCTTACTTTCTGAAGAGCACAGTTTGTATTTGTACTTATTTATGTGTCCAATGTGGCATGTGTGTGCAGTGCGCTTACCTCAGTCAAACTTGCAGCTTCTTTTCTGAACTGCACTGCTGCACTTCACTATCACTTCAGCCAGATACTCAAGAACACAAGGTTTATACATAAATAGGCAAAGTAAAGTACTTTTAGTTTGCATTTAACTAGCGATACCTACTCTCTGTGGATTAGCTTTATCAATAAATGGGTATCCTATCCTTCGTTACCAAGTATAGCTTACAGCGGCACAAACACGAGCACCAGCAGCAGCCGCCAGCCAATCACACATAACGCCAGTATCACATTCACCACAACCAACCATATAAGAGCTTATTGTTGACAGAGAGTAGAACTGGTCAAAGAGCAGTTCTGACAGCTGTCAGTCAGAGCTGTGCTTTGTAACTTGGTCTCTGATGAACTCGCGGCAGGGGCGGGACTCGGTGAGAGCCACAGCGAGAGGGCAACACACATGAAGAGAGGCAGATAGACATGAGGTGTGGCGGAGCAGTAGCTGTTGAAGGATATATATTGACTGTTTGGCTAAAGAGGCCATTGCAATCGCTGCAGACAGGAGTGCTCATTCAGATGTACAAAGTGGCCTTATGGGAAACTAATTGGAAAGTGCCCAAGGCCAAAGATCCCATGATATTTTGTGACCTATTCACTTATGTGAAATCAAGGCAGCCTTCTGTTGTTGACCTCACCAGACATAGTATCAGAATTTTTTACAGAACACAGTGTTAAAGTCTGAGGCTACTCAAAACTCATTTATTTCTGTTGGATGTTATCATTTTTTTCCCTAGCAGGAGAGCACATCTCTTTAAGAAGTTAACAAAACTTCATATTATTACATTTCTTTGAATTACACCTGTCATAACCTGGTTCAGGACCATGACAAATATGGACGCAGACAACGAAACATACCAACAGTGTTTTTTATTTAGAGTAAGGTTAACCAAAATATATTAAATAAAGGTAACGATGAGGTGTGACTGTCTGTGGGATCAGTAGTGTGGGTGAGTGCATGTTTGTGTGAGAGTATGGTGCGATATGAGACGCGATGTTGAACTAAAGCATAAGGCTAACATAAGACGAAACGGTGTGGCCATGGGTGCCTGGATGAGACGAGAGAGACCAAGCCGGCAGAAGGCGGGTCTATTAATAGACGTGGTGCGTCGGGCCCTGGCGCACCACGCACATGCTCCGCCTCCGGCTCCACCTGCACACAGGTACAGATAGGGAAACAAACCAATACAGCACATGACCACTGCGAGGAGGAAAGGGTCGTGACACACCATATAGTCAAGGCTGTCCATACTCACTGATTAAACATCAAAACTGTCAGTTGTCACCTGTGACTCTGATAACCTTGCTCCATACCTGGTGCCCAACAGCACAGACCCAGAGAGTGAAGGCAGCTTTTGACTCTCCTATAAACCTGGATCTGCTGTTAAAAGTCAACAGCTGGTTTCTCTCTCCGTAGTCTTTCTTGGTGTCTTTAGCTTAAATTAGGTTTGACCCGCTACTCTCTGGATGTCTCCTCTTTCCCAGTGAAAATCTAATCTGAGGCCATTCCTAGGTAATGCCACCGAACAGAGAAATTGTCAGTGAACATGCTTTGATGGAAATCCACTCAGTCCCTTATTAGTTCCATAAATCATATATCCATATCACAGCAGCTCTCCTTGTAGCAACTGGCTCTCCCCTGCTGTATGTATGAACACCATCTCCTGCACAACTGCTGGATTGCCAGGAGATTATTGAAACTCACTGAAATCCAATTTTTCCTGCTGACAGATGCAATTTCATTTGGCACGCTGCACATTTAGACCAATGGTGCGTCAGTACTGTCAGCTCTTGATATGATTGACGTCAAAGCTATTGTTTTACCCTTAATAATGTAAACTACACGCTATTCTGATTGGAAAAAACTGCCTTGCGCTAAAGGGTTATTGACATTGGGTTCATCCAATCACCTCCATCCATCTAAATCTTAGACTCAGACTTAGACTTGACTTTAGTAATCCACAAGGGAAATTGCTTTGTCACAGTGGCTCAGTTACAAACAAACAAACTCCCAATAACACATACAATAAAATAAAGAAGTAAGTAAGTAAAATAAGTAAATACAATAATATACATAAGAGTGAACATGTGATTTACATATGTACAAATGTGATATAGAACAGAATATAGAATTAAAGCTGCAAGCAGCCTCAAAGACCCTCGCCTTCCCTTGCGCCCATGAGGGCTTAGATCCTTGGGAGGAGTGCTTTTCAGCCACCCACCAATAAAAAAGGAATGTTATACTGAAAATATTTTTTTCCCTCCCATTTCACTATTACATTGGGCGCTGTTGGTGATACGGCCTAGTCCCCATTGGGTTTTTTGCTCAGTGTCCCACGCTGGATGTCTGTGCCAAATTTCATTAATATAGAACAAACTAAAATTGTCCCACCCAATTTATTTATATTACACATTTGGGGTGTTGCCATGGCAACACGATTGCAGGTAGGGATGGGTTGCCAAGAGTTTTATGTTCAGGGGGCAATAGGGGATGTGTGTACGAAATTTCATCTGCCTTCAACAAACTATATTTCTAAGTCCGATTTAGTGGGTCTGACAAAATCTGTCAATGTTTGAGACATCTAAGGAAGGTTGAAAAAGGGCAAAATGAACAAAAAACACACATGGAGGGTCATTTTTAAATATAGCCTTTGCATTAACATAGCATTGTGTTTAGGGCGTCATCATGCTTAACTTTCAATGGGTCCAAAAAAATCCATCAATGTGAGATTTACAGGAGGTCAAATTAGCCTTCAATTAATGTCACAAATTTCATGTGTTTCCATGGTAACATGGTTTCAGGTAGGGTGAGTCGTTTGACATTTGTGGTCGGGGGCCAATACGGTATGGGTGTACCAAATTACATCCATGTTCGACAAACTAAATTTTAAGGACAAATTCCAAATTTACAGGGGTGCTGGAGAGCCATTTCATGGTATATCATTGTGTTCAGGGCGTCCTTGTACACAACTTCTTCAATGGGTCTGACTAAATTTGTTGATGTTTGAAGGAGTTGGAGAGGCTGAAAAAGGTCACAATGAACCAAAAATTCCAAAATTCAAGGGGGTGCTGGAGGGCCATTTAAAAAGGTACCCATTTTAATGCCACACGCATTTTCTGAGGGCATCGTTGTGCACAACTTTTTCATTGTGTCTTATTAAACCTGCCGATGTTTCAGAGAGATACTTGCGATGGAAACAAGTCAGGCTATTTTAAAAGGTAGCTATTAAATTGGGATGTCATTGTGTTTATTGTGACTTTATGCACATCTGCCTCATTGGGTCCGTGGGTCCAACTAAATCCAACGCTGTTTGAGAGATATAATGGAGGTGGCGAATAACAAAACAAACATGAAGTTCGTGGGGTTGCTACAAGAAAATCCCAAAACTTGCTCAAAATGTGTTGATAACTTTTGATGCCCTACTTCTGAAGATAATGCTCAGCAAATCTGAGCTCCTTCTGTCCAACAGCCTATGGCTAATAGGATTTTGTATGAGGAGTACAAAATCTGACTTGACTGAATTCTCCGATTTCAATCCAAAATAGCAGACTTCCTGTTGAGTTGACAGTGGAGCCATAGTATTCTTTTTGTTTACCTTGACACTGCCCATGTATCTACCAAATTTGGTGTGCCTAGGATTAAAAAAGGTCACTTTCACTTTCCCTTGGCTTAATGTAGCTTGGTTAAACCAGGGGACGCCACTATCTTCTATCATTTGCATATCATTGTGTTCAGGTCATTAATGTGCACAAACTCTTGATTAGGTTCAAGTAGATCCAACAATGTTTGTGAAAGTTACAGGACAATGACCTCCTCGTTACAAGCCCGGTATGGCCAAACCTGATAAGATATCAAAAAACTATGGATAACATTTGTTGGCACATTTTTTCGCCCATCCTGAATTTCGGGCAAAGTTTGGGTTTGAGTTTTTAAGCATGTTGAGGGGCTCAAATAGCAGAAAAAAAAATCCTTGCGAGTAAAATCACTGGCTTTTGCTCGGGCCTAAAAATAATCTGAGCGGTAACAATAGAGCCCTCGCCACTGGCTATGGCTAATAATTATAATAATAATCCAAGCAAAAATAAGAGGCCCTCACAGCCTATTGCCAGCTCAGGCCTAATAACATGGAATAGCCAAAAAATTATATAAATGTGAATAAGAAAATAAGTAATAAGGTGCATGAAACCAGAGACGACAAGTGTGACAAGTGTGACAAGTGTGAATTGGGGAACAATCTATTGCGGTTAAAGTCCTTCTTATTAGCTACAACAGACTGGTAGAAGAGCCTTCCAGCCTGCTGTTCAAGGTACTTGTCCACTTAATCCATCTTCTGGCCCAGGATGGTGATGGGCTCACCTTCCTCCTGAAGTCAACCATCAGGTTCTTGGTCTTCTCCACGTTCAGGAGCAGGTTGTTTGTCTGGGACCACTGCACAAAGTCAGTGTTCAGTGTACTCCAACTCCTGTCCACCTCTGATTCACCCCACCACCACAGAGTCGTCATTAATCTTCTGCCGGTGGCAGGATCCGGAGCTGTACTGGAAGTCAGAGGTGTACAGAGTGAACAGAAATGGAGACAAGACAGTGCCCTGTGGTGCCACCACATCACTGACTACGGTATCAGTCAGGGGGCCCCCCAGCCGCACAAACAGGGGCCCGTCAGACAAATAGTCAATAATACAGGAGACAGTGGAGGAGCTGTCACCCATCCTGAGCAGCTTCCCACTTAACAGAAAGGGCTGAATGGTGTTAAAGGTATTGGAGAAATCAAAGAAAATGATCCTCACCCCTGCCCCCAGCACCATCCAGGTGTGAGTGAGTGAGCACGCTGCAGCAGTTAGATGACAGCATCGTCCACGCAAACATGAGCCTGATACACAAAAGGTAAAGGGTCCAGAGCAGGGGCCCCCAGAGGTCTGAGGTGAGCCAGGACGAGTCTCTCCAGGACCTTCATGGCGTGTGACGTCAGTGCAACCTGTCTAAAGTCATTGAGGCCAGATGGGATGGGCTTCTTCTTCCAACTTCAGATTCAGGCTAAAGATAAAGTGCAGTCAGGCTGAAGATAAAGAAACTTGCCCTTTGTGAAGGCTTTCTGGTGGGATCAGGTTGTGTTCTGGACCTGTTAAGCTCCAGGGGGCCACATATTTGAACGATGCACACAGATGTTTCCAGGAGAAACAGTAGTGTGCGTGTTAGTTCATGTAAGTTTATGTCATATGCAGAAACCTCATACTCTCAACTGTCATCACTGCTTTTGGCTTCCTGTTGTACATACTGACAGTTCAGTTGCAGTTGTTAGGTGTAACACCCCAATCTCTTACACATCTCCAGATGTCTAAAAGTGGACATTCCTGACATTTATGAACAGTGTTTCAGGTGCTCATGTGAACAGGCTTATCACGTACAGCTGGATGACAAAATTCTACAAAAATCACAGTGATGCTCTGAAATGGCCGCGGACTGAGATGGCCTTTAGAAGAATGGCTGGTAAAGAGACTCACTGCTCGTGCACACAGTGATGCCACAGAGCTCCTGTTTGCTCCTGCAGGGCTGTGAAAGGAGCGTCCATCTTCTCACCTGCAGCTTTGTGTGCCCAGCCGCTCAGAGTGCAGTAATTGGGAGCCCACATTCCACAACAAGTTTCTTTTTGTTGATTTATCAGCGAGCAGTGACCCGGGCGTGAGAGGTCACAGCTGTGGTGACTGCGCAGCTGCGTGAGACTGTGTACTATGTGGTACAGTGAGAGCAGTAGTCTGTCTTTGATCAGTCTGTGCTATTCATCCACAAAAGGCTTGCACGCAGCAGAATGAGCCTTTTGTTTGTTGAGTTGTTAAAGGGGTGAACACTCTACATAATTACTGGGCCCACAGCCCTTATTAACCTATCTACCGATTTCATATGCACAGTACAAAAAATGTTAAATTCATAATTTAATTGTGTGGTAGTGTTGTAGAGGTCTTAGAACCACTTTTTAAAGGTCTCATCACCAACTCAAACTCAGTTTTACTATTGTCTCCGGTAGGTTTAAAGACTGGCAAAGATCTCAACTAGTTTTTGTCCATAAACTTTAAATCTCTCACAGCCATGCTCAACCACCTGTCGTAGGAAGTTTGATCAGCATGATTGCATTTAAAAGCACAGATATGCAGTGTAGACTCTGTGTACAGTTTAATTAGTGCAGCTATTTACTGCTTGAATAGGGACAGTGTACACTACACGAGATATAGGGTAGCTGAAAGCTTATTTCTTGCGCTTGTATTTTTTCCTACAGCAACACCTTTAAACAGTTTGTGCATCAGGGTTAACTCTTAAATGTATTGTGGATGTTGAAAAGATTCTGGCAAGTAAGTTCCTTGACCGAGGCCTGACCTCCTGAAGTAAATCAGGCCTGACGCTGGTCAAAGCCTCATCAATAACCCTTGTTAAAGCTCGTCAGTGTAAAGAGGATTATTAGTCTGCGTCTGGGAAAGCAAGTCTGTAGTCACTGAAGACTTTAGACTTTAAATTAGAACCAAGGAAGAGAAATCATCTCCACCAGAGAGAATGAAAACACTGTAGTAGGCCTACCTGGTTAACTTATGTCTTCAGTACCCTATTGCTGAGAACATATTCCACACCTCCTTTGTCCATGTGGCAGCTTGGAGCTTTGTGATCTCTAGTGCCTTTTGCAGCAGCAGTCCCCTAATTCAGAGGTGAACTGTTGAAATATATAGTTGATTGGACTTATATCATAGCTGGACTATGTGAAACCCCTTTAAAGCCCCTTCCCTGAACCCCGGCTCTGATTGGTCAGTTTGAACTCTCTGTACATCCATAGTTAGCAGTGTTTAGACCTTTTAGATAAAGCTGCCAATTGTAAATGTGTGTTCACATGTTCAGCATGCATTAAGGTTACTAAGTCCTTTACTCCTTTAAGGTCTATGTTAGAAATACAGAGCTCCACTATCGCAATTTCACATTGTGCCTGTGGAATGTGAATAAGGCATTAAAGAAAAGCTTTCATCTGGTCTTAAGGTAAAACTATCACTCTTTAGCTCCAGAAGAGGAGATGGATGGATTAATCACATTTTTAGCCACACCCAGGTCTTTACTGTCAAACCTTTTGAATTAGGAAATCACTTAAATAGAACATGTCTGACAAAGTGAAGTAGGCCAAAAGATCTCAAAATGCAAGACATTATGCCTTGATCCAAAGAAATTCTGGAAGAGATGAGAATATCCGCGAATGGAGAAAATACAGAACAGTGGTGAACCTTCCCAGGAGTGGCTGGCCTATAAATTCAGCGCAGCAACGACTCATCCAAGAGATCACAAAAGAACCCACAACAACATCTAAAGAGCTGCAGGCCTCACTTGTATCAGTTAAGGTCAGTGTTCATGACAAGACTTTTGAGAAAATATTCTGTGGATTGAACTTTTTGGAAGTCCCGTTACATCTTGTATAAAAGTAACATTTAAGAAAAATGAACACCATACCAACAGTATGGTGTACGGCGGTGGTGGTGGCAGTGTAATGGTCTGCTTTGCTGCTATAGGACCTGGACAACTTGCTATGATGGAACCATGAATTCTGCTCTCTATCAAAAAATTCTGAAGGAGAATGTCCATCCATCAGTTTATGACCTCAAGCTGATGCACACTTGGGTTCTGCAGCAGGACAATGATCCAAAACATACCATCAAGTCCATCTTGCTGGTGTGTTTGTTTGCTTGTAACAAATGATGGTTTTGCAGTGGCCTAGTCAAAGTCCGGACTTGAATCTGATTGAGATGCTGAGGCATGACCTAAAAAAGGCAGTTCATGCTTGAAAACCTTCCAATGTGGCTGAATTAAAGCAATAAGTTTTAAGAAAAGATTAAATTACAAAGCGGGTCAAGGGTGCCTTTACAAAACGCTGTATAAATCAAATCCTTTATTGTGTATTTAGCATTTTATATTTAAAATGCAAAAATTGTAAATACCTTTTAATTGAAAATTAAAGTCGTTTTATGACATTGAATATTTGGTGAGATTGGTCAAAAACTGAACCTTGACAGTAACAGGAACTAAAAAGGAGAATAGAAATATTACACATAGAATATTAAGTGCTGTGACTATTAATGAAACAGCTAGATGCATACCACAACTACACCTCTTCACTTAAATATAAACATAAATACACATTTCAGCAAATCTTTTGCTGAGTACACTTACCATGACCAACTGCCTGACATCATTAGATTAACAGTTTAATGAAGAGCAGTGAACAGACAGTTCCATCTGAAGCAGCCACATTCACCTGGCTGCCTCCGCTGCTGAAAACAGCATCACTTTGTGTTGTGGTGACCTGTCCATGACCCCCGTTCAACCACCACCACCACCACCACCACCCCACTCCCACCCCACGGGTGTGGCCCCCTAGGTGTCCTTCTGATTCTTAAAGAGCCTGCGAGTTTAACCTCTAACACGTTTGAGGAGTGTGAGGTTATTAGCACAGTGTGAGTGTAGCACAGGTTCTGCATGATGTTTTCAACATGACTGCAGAGCCCTGTGGATTTACATGTGCCAGGCTACAGCAGCTCATTCCAGAAAAGTGCAGAAACACCAGAGAACAGTAGGGAACACCAGAAATCACCAGACAAACGAAGCAAAGGCCAAGGTGAAGTTCAGAGCTTCGTGGGAGTGTGTATATCTGACCCAATACATAATGGAATTATTATACTGCTGGAATTATGAGTGGGGGGAAAATACTCAAACTACTTGAGTATAAATTAAGAGGCAAAAATGTTCTCTAGGAAAAGACATAACCTAGAACCTTAAACCTTGATTGTTCTACGTGACACAAAGCAGCTTACAAATGTAGTGGAGTAAAAGGTCTAGATTTAGTTTGTTCAAAAATGCAGTTGGAGTGACGTCAAAGCTCCTCATATTGAATAGACTTAAGTACAGATGTATATAAATGTATGTATATAAAAAGTGCAGTAACAGTACTGTTTCTGCCCAATTCCGTCAATATGCTGTTGGTGCACAGTGTTGTTGTTTTGTATTGTGTCTGTGTGCCCTGCGATGTTGGAGCATCACTCTGTGGGCGAGCTGTCCCTGCTTATAGCTCCCAGGGAGATCCGTGACCAAAGATCCTCAAGTTTAGGGTTCATCTGTAGTTCAGCGGCAGGTTCAGCAGCCGGTCAGCAGGCCACTGTCAGAGCAGCCCGATGTGGGAGCTCTCACTCCCCTCCCCCACCTCACACACACAGCAGACTGGCTCCACTCCACTATCGTTTAATCAAACTCCTGTGTCTCTCAGCTGATCATTTGCCTTCTGTTTGACCCATGTGATGCAAAATTAGACTGATGCTAATGTATTGTCTTTACACAAATAGAATGGGCCTCATTCATGTTTTCATTCGACGCTTGTAAAAGTTCCTCATAGGATAACCTCTAAGAAGGCTCTATGTGGGTTTCATGAAATGTTCTCAGACAGTGGGATTCATGGTTGCTGCTTAGCATTAACATAGAATTAACATGGCATTGACAAAAGAAACACCCTGCTAATGCCCATATATGGACATAAGACCGAAGCTTACTGAAGGTCTTTGAAGGCAGCGACAGTTCACCAAACCAGGAAATGAACAGCAGTCTGCCCTGCCTTGGTTCTATAGTGCTTTTTTGGTGCTTTTTTAGCCCTTTTTCTAGCGGTTTGTTTTTAAAAGGAAGTTTGGAAGAAAAAAAACATGTCTTCTGAAACGGTAATTTTAGTGTATGTTGTACAAATACAACTCTGCTACTCATGTAATGTCTGTGCGTCACAGCGACAGGAATTATGTATAATTTATATTGGAGGTTTCTGTCCAGCTGTCCTGTCCTGTCCTGCTTCACTAAGATAGATAGATGATTCTACCTGTCTCATGTCTAATAACCAATAAATGATTGCAGTGCAACAGTCCAGGCCTCATTCATAAAACAATGCATAGGAGCTCTACTAAACCTGTGGGTAGACCTACCAGCCAAAATTAGCACACAACAATAAATATCCTGATTTATAAAACCAGGCATATCCACACCTGCACACAGTGTCTGCTTTTTAAACCCTACCTGCAAAAGCAGGTTGTGAATGAATTTTGCCTAAACAATAGCTGTGTAATAAGGGGAGATTCGTATTGAGCTGCAATTTAACACAATGCTTCTTAAAAATCAAACAGCCCTGAATGGAGTGTTTGTAAGAGCTGAGCAGGATCATGTCCAATAATTATTTAATAAATCCTGTCACTAATTCATGGGGGATCAGCTCTGGCTCCAGCAACATGCAGGGGCTTCGGCAAATGTGAACGCTATGATATGTTTTTTTTTACATAAATGTTGAACCAAATTAAATTAAAAAAAAAGAAACACCTTCCTTTGTATTTAAAACAGTACTATCCCTAAATGATTGTGCACAAATGAAATTCATCTATTTTCTGAGAGAAATAAAGTAAAAGGAAACATTATCAAACACACATCTAACAGTCATTTTCAAACCTAAACTATTACCAGATGCCTTCCACTCTAGCTTTTATTGGATCATAACCTGGATAAGTGCAGTTACAGTCAGTGACTTTAGTTGCACTTTGTTGCTCTATAAACTGTCCAGACAGACGCAGCACAGGCATATGTCCAGGTGCTGTACATGACTGTAGTATGTTCCATCTTCAAATAGTTCTGCACTAATCTAAACTAGTTTTGACTAAATGTGACTGAAATCTGATTCTGTCTGCACTGTACAGAGATACAATTCTACACCTTATTTTTGTATCCTGATGATATTACTCCTACTCTATTGGTTTTATGTAAGCATATTTCCCACACACTTGTCACCAAAAATGGTGTTTCCATGATTTGCAGCTGATCTTTGCCTGAGTCTGGAAGTTAGAGTTGTATTCTTGGATAATCTGCATGCTCAATGATATGACGTGATTTTAGTTTTTGCCTAATAAGCAATCCTCATTCTTTTCTACAAAAATACAAAATACAAAAAAAATACAAAATACAAAAACTGTCCATTCAACTTGGATTTCTGGGGGTGCAGAGTGGTTAGTGCTCAGCAAGAAGATCGTGGGTTCGATCTTCAGGCCAGCTGACCCTCAATCCCTCTGTGAGGAGTCTGGATGTCCTCCCATGTTACTATGGGCTCTCTCCAGGTTCTTTGGTTTCCTCCCACCGCCCAAAGACATGCATGTATAGGTGAATTGGTGGCTCTAAATTCCTCCTAGTGAATGATTGTGAGTGTGAATGGTTGTCTGTTTGTGTCTTAATGTGAACCCTGCAACTAACTGGCCATTGTCCGGGGTGTACCCTGTGTGAGGCCCAAAGCAGCTGGGATAGGCTCCAGCCACCCCCTAAAGGGACCAAGCAGTACTAACATGTGCAGAATAACCTGCTTTTGGACTGATGCAATTTTAAAAACACATAGCCAGATCAAATCAGACACAGCTTTATATAAAGCCCACTCCACTAAGAAAGTGCATGGATCTGGACAGAATACCATATCTCAGCAGCAGGATCTGTTCTGTATGTTTGATATTTCACTGTCATTTCCATCATATATTTCTGTTCCATTTGTGTCTGCTGTTAAGATCTCACTTTGGATTGGGTTTAAAATGGCTTTTATCTTCTCCAGCCTCAGGTTTATTATGGTGCCCTTCATATTGATGTAGCCTGATATGGCCTTTTCAGCAGCTATGTAAAGCAGGGATATTTTTATTGGTCAAAAATAACTGTGATTAATCTTTTGGCCTTCTTTTCGGATTTATAAGAATGATGATGATGGCTTTTTCTGCTCCAGTAGCATGCAGTGTCAGGCTTATGGTCATAATGTCGGCTAAATTTCATCACAACCTCATTGTGAATAAGCTAAACTGCCGTACTCAGGCAAAGTAGGGGGTCAGGACTTGTTTAACAAAAGGAGTGTGTTATTATAAATGATCACAAAGAACTTTATAAAAGAGTCTAGATACAGAGCTGACTGTAGATACATACACAATTAAATATGTCTTCAGATGAGTTCATAAATAACATTTACCTTTGAAGTGGAGCAGACTAAACAGACTTTCAGACAACTTCTGAATATAATGGTACTTTATAGGATTTTGGTCCTGGCGTAAGAACTGTAAAGTGAATCCTGGAGACAGGTAAAACTGGTGTTGGCAGGCAGTGACGTGCACAGATATTTTGAGGGGCAGGTGCTCAAACAAATGAAATGACAAATGAGTAGAGTTATATACGGTACACTACAGTGTCCGAAATCTTGTCTTAGTACAGAGTGAATTGGTAGTAGTTGCACCCACATGTCTATCTGCCTCTCTTCATGTGTGTTGCCCTCTCGCTGTGGCTCTCACCGAGTGCCGCCCCTGCCGCGAGTTCATCAGAGACCAAGTTACAAAGCACACCTCTGACTGACAGCTGTCAGAACTGCTCTTTGACCAGTTCTACTCTCTGTCAACAATAAGCTCTTATATGGTTGGTTGTGGTGAATGTGATACTGGTTATGTGTGATTGGCTGGTGGCTGCCGCTGGTGCTCGTGTTTGTGCCGCTGAAAGCTATACTTGGTAACAAAGGATAGGATACCCATTTATCGATAAAGCTAATCCACAGAGAGTAAGTATCTCTAGTTGTGTATCAGGCTGAAGTGATAATGAAGTGCAGCAGTGCAGTTCAGAAAAGAAGCTGCAAGTTTGACTGAGGTAAGCATTCAGGCACTACACACAGCTTCAGAAAGTGGGACCACTACCTCCTCAAACATTAGGTTTTGCCCTAAAACTATTTTACTACTACTAGTAAAACTACAACGAACTAAATTTAAAGACTAGAGTATTATATATAGTGTTATTGTATAGGCCTAGATCAACACATAAAAAAATTATTCTGGCTTGAAAAACATGAATTGGAGAGTAACAGTGGCTAGTAAGCATAAAATGTGAGAAGACCACATGCATGCTTACAGTAATGAAACATATGAACAGATTGAAAATAAAGATTGAAAATAAAGTGTGTCTACACATAGTTACAGAACAACCACCATACAATCCTGTATTTTAATGTTTTATGTTGTATTATAATGTTATTGTCATTAAATATCACTGGCTATAAAGTTACTCTCAGGTACCTTTTAGTTGTAGTTTGACTGGCTTACGTTTTAAAATTTTGTGTGATTACTCTGGTAAAAAACTACAGTGAAATTAGTACTACTACTAATTCACCCTGTACTAAGACAAGATTTCCAATACTGTAGGTACATAACGCTACTTTTAGCAATATGCAGAAGTTTCCTTTTTTGTTGTTTGAGCACCTGCACCTTAAAATGTAGGTGTAGGTACTGATCTGATACAACTTCACCAGGTATATTCACACTGACCCTGAAAACAACCCACATCAGCCTGGTTTTGTCCGAGTCAACGAGACAAACCACATGAAATCAGATCTTTTCATATCAGCTTTATAAGACATTTTCAACAGTCGTGTTTCAAAAACACAATAACCACCAATGTTTCTATAGGATATGTATAAAACATGCGCGTGTTTATGAAGATCAATTTATGTTGTTCTTCGGCTAAAAACATCACCACCAAAAGCATAGTGTGTGTAGGGTACAACCTTCCGACCTCAGGAACATACGGAATTTCCTGGACCCGCTAAAATAATATCTTTCTTGTGAACACGGCTTTAACTCGATGGATTTACAACTTTAAAGGACCTTTCCTGATGAAAGACATGATCTGTGCTTAGCAATGGATGGCACCGAATAAATTATGAGCATCATCCCTGCATTCCTTTCCAAAATACCAAACGTGAATAAACATTGAAGGATCAACTTTAACAGACTTAGTTGCTCATTAATGAATAAAGACTTTTACCTTGTTGAACTAAAGATTTGATAAAGGTGATAAGCCTTACCTTTATTTCTCCTGTTTATGTTGTCAACAGGGCTTGACATTAACTTTTTTGGTTACTAGCCACTGTGGCTAGGGATTTGTAAAAGCCATTGGGTGTTTTAACTAGCCAAAATTAAGTTTCTAAATTACACGTTCAAAATCTTGATTTTGTACATCCTCCTCTGTCGTTTTTGTCTTCTTTTTGGGTCTTTAAACTCCTGCTATATATCTCCACATCTTTTCTCCCAGCGCCGTGAACGGACTTCTGGCAACTAGAGCGGGCTCAGCATGCGCTCTACACTGGGTGCTCATGGGAGTTGTAGTGTTGTATCAACGAGTTGCGCAGCATATACATTTGAGAGGACTACAATTATAAAATTATTTGTATCAAGTCGAACTAGCCACGGTGGCTAGTTGGAGAGATGGCATTACTTGCCACAGCCTAAATCTACCCGCATTTGGAGGGTTGGCGGGTGTTAATGTCAAGCCCTGGTTGTCAATGTGAATACATGCACATACATCCTAAAGAAATGTTGTTTTAACTGTGAATACATATGTATATTCTAAAGGACTATAATTACTGACCATAGAAACATTGTTTTATGTTTGAATGCATTGAATGCAGTTTATTGGAACCATATGTTGTTGATACATTTGGGTATAAATGAGTGTTTAATTGTTCCTCATTATTTGAAGGTGGTAATATGAAGCCTTAGCATGAGATCATCTTTAACTCCCACTCCTAGTTGGAAAAAGAAACTCTTCCCGCCATTGCGTAGACACGCCTCTCTAAATTCCAAAAAGATAAAATCGTTTAGAGGGTGTTGGCACAGTTCTGGCTCAGTTCTTTACAGTATGTTCTGTCCAGTCCTCGTCTTAGTTCAGTTTAGTTCTCCTGTGTTCTTTTCACCTCATGTTGTTCATGTTCTTTTCAGTTCTTTTCAGTCATCTTAGTCTTAGTCTTTGTCTTGTCAGTTTTTCAGTGTTCAGTCCAGTCATTCAGTAGTTTTGTTTTGTCTCTTTGTCTTCAATTTTTCAGAGCACCAACCGAACACTTGTTTTTTGTTTAATTTGTTATTTTACTATTGAGAGTATTTTTCTTCAGCGTAGCCTACTAGTTCTGCCTGTCCAAAAGACGTTTTTTTCAATCAAATTTTAGTTCAATTGTGGCTACAGAAACAATTTTGCTTAAAAGACTACACAGAACTCTGAATGTTTTTCCAATTGGCACTTTTCATCTGAGACCTAACTTTCTTTATGCTGGACTCTGGTTTAACTGTGACTCAGACTTTGTCTTAGTTAATTAAGACTGGCTTTATCTAATTTGACCCCAAAGAAGGTCAAGCTAATTCTTGAAGGAAAGAAACAAAAACAAAAAGCTCTAAGAAGTATCAGTTACCACAGTGCAATCAAGTCTTGGACAAACAATGGAAGACCTAGCTTCACTCTGCAAACCCAGTCAAGGTGACCCCCTTGAAACAGCATTGTCAGATCTGACTGAAAAGCTGATACCTGATTTTGTGAATAAAATGCAGGGAGCAAATCCCAATGAACTTAAGTCCACACTGAACTCATTGGTAAGTATGACAATGCTTACAAACCCACAAAATGGAGACATAACTCGAATGTTAGGTCAGATAGCTGTTGTAGTGCATTTACAACTAAAACGCTCAAATGAATAGCTTCAGGAAAAAGAGAGATAGAATCAAAAACTTGTGGCGCAAGTCACATTCCTTCAGAAAGACAAAGGATTGTCTTCAAATGATAAAGAGGTAAGAGAATTGCAAATTAAACATCAAGACGTAAAACTAACGCTCTCAGAGCGAGAGCAGGAACTGACTTTTGCATACTCTGAGCTTGATAAAGCTGGAGAAGCCCTCACCAAACGCAACCAGGAGCTAGCTATTACACACATGGAGCTCGATAAGACAACTCTAAACCTCAACAGGTTTGAGGACCTCCTTGGGCAGGCAAACTTGGAGATAAAAGATCTCAAATCTCAAATTGTGATTCTTCACAAAAACTGAGAAAAGGACAAAAGATATCTAATTCACATTCAAAGCCAGCTGACGGCTGCTCAGACTGAGATAGACCACATAATTCTACAACAAGACATTAGTGAAGAAGAAAAGAGCCTCAAAAGAGAACAGGAGGATCCACCTGAAAATAAACCGAGTCAACAGGTGTACTTGAATGAAACACCCCATGAAAGAACTAAACAGACTGTAAGGGACTCCATCCCTCGACCTGCTTTGACATTGAAATCAAAACAACTGAGCCAGCAGCAGACTGACAGGCTCTCATCAGAGCTAACCAGTCATTCTCCTGCTTCACGAGACACTATGCATCCAGGTAAGTACTACACTGGTAAGTACAATACTGATGGTCCCTCAGACAGAGATCTAGAAAGGATAGCTCGTAACATTCCTCGCTTTGAACCCCACCTAGATGGCGCTATTGACACAAAGGCCTACTTGAGAGACTTTGACTTCTACTTATGTAGATTACCAAATGCTACAGTAGAAGACCGAATCTATTTGATCATGCTAATGTCTAACAAAGACGTGAGCAGCTTCATTGAACGTCAGCCGTCACACATCAGTGCTAACTATGATCTTCTTAACCACAGCTTTAGCTGTGAAACAGGGACGTCAAGAGTCTCCACAGTTACAGTTACTATTGTAGAGTACATGACGCTTATTTTGTCTCTAAAAATCAACCTGAGATGGAAGAAGACTTGAACTTCAAATCACTCTTCATTCAAAATCTCCATCTTACAACTAGCCTGAACGAGACCCTCATTCTGCCAATTGGTGCAAAAGAAAATTTTATTACAATCAGGGGGGTCACTATACAAATCATGACAAAGAAAAGCAATACAGACCAAGACAGACCCAGAGCAGATGTTGTTCATGTTCTTTTCAGTTCTTTTCAGTCGTCTTAGTCTTAGTGTTTGAGTTTTTCAGTGTTCAGTCCAATCGTTCAGTAGATTTTGTTCGTCTCTTTGTCTTCCATTTTTCAGAGCAACAGCTGAACACTTTTTTGTTTAATTCGTTATTTTTACTTTTGAGAGTATTTTCTTCAGCGACGACCAAAGGACGTGTTTTTAATCAATTTTTGGTTCAATCGCTGATACAGAAACTATTTTGCTTAAAAGTCTACCAAGAACTCTGAATGTTTTTCCAATTGGCATTTTTCACCTGAGACCTAACTTTCTTTATGCCGGACTATGACGGTTTAACTGTGACTCAGCTGGCAATAAAGGCACAGATATCAGCAGCCCGTCTCACAGACTGGGGATGCTCATGACCTATGACCCACGGCGAGCAGCAGCTCAGCTCTAGGCAGAGAGAACCCAGAGCAGATCCACCAAGAGCCATCCACAGAGGACCTCAACAGTCAGCTAGCATTGGGGACCCAACTCCGAACCATCATAAGCAGTACCGAGAAGTTTGGACCCGTTGGTACCACCACCATTCCTGTTGGCTCCAGGCCTCTGACCTCTTGCCTCCAGCCTTGGCTCTTCCAGTAAGATCTACACAGTTACTTGATACAGAGTTGGCATAAAGATTAAACTTAACTTAAACTTAACTCAAATTTAGCTTAACTCTTTTAGACTGTTTTTCTAAATTCATTAACTGCGTCAATTTTTGATTTATTACCGTAAAATCATATCCCACCTTCAATAAGACAGGTTTATTGTTTCAATCCATGAATATACTCCTGTTATTTATCAATCTGCATATTCAAATGCCATCTGTTTGTTAATTCTGGTCATAAACGTCATCATTTCTCATTAATTTACCATAAGTTTGTGGTTGTTTCACTTCATATAGGCATCACTGTCTGGCTTAAGAACTCACGTTCAAATTCATATTAGGCTTTATTTTTCTTTTCCTCTTTAAGGTGGTGCCCCGAAACTGTTTAACTTGATCCCTTAGCCTAATTCTCTCTATTTACAAATGTTTCCTACATGTGTTTGAAAGCAGGCAAATAAAACACAAGTATTACATAAGAAACTCACTCAAAAGTTTGTCGACACACTATGGCTTATGTAATACTGGGTTTGTGGGTCAAACGCAACCTACAGAGACACCAGTGACGCACTCATAGGTTTGTTCGTGGACTGCACAAAGTGGAAACAGACTGTTGAAAATAAAGCCTCTGAAATATTTAAGTTAGTGACCCAGAAAACAGGCCAAGTGCAATCATGTTTGCACAGGCTGCAGAGGCGTAGGAGTGATATCATTAGGATCATGTTTGAACTGCAACTCAAGGTCAGAGCATCACTACAACATGTACGTGAAGCATGCTGTTTAATAATCTTTTCATTAATCATCCTAATGAAGTTATAGCATGGGAGATTTGAAAGATTTGAAAAGTTTTTTTAGAATTGATTTCAGCAAGGCTTTGCACTAGTCTGATTTTTTCTTCTGATGAAACCTCTGACCCTTATGTAATATTGGAGATAAATAATGTGTTAACCATAGGACATTTTATTGATTTTGATTGATTGAAAGTTTTAAGAATGTTCTTGATTTTATTAACTTGTCCATGTGTCTTTCTTCCCTTTTTAAAGTGAAAATTTATGAATTGAAAAAAAACCCTCCAAAATAAAACAAACAAAAAACAAACCAAACCAAACTGTTAAGTCATCTAATAGCAAAATGTATTAGGAATGATATGTGAAAAAACAAGAGCTTAACACACCATCTAGGCTTTATTCTCAAGGATTTGAACTTGACAATGGACAGACGGTAATGACTACTGATAAAACAGTGAAAGTGGGCCTTTCTGAAGCTCCTGGACCTCTTGGTGTGGAGTGACACTGACAGCTGATAATGGAGTTACCTTCATCGTAAAATAGGTTTAAATAAATCGCTCTCCCCTCACTCTGACAGCAATAAGAACCCTCTACCACCGTGGTAATGCAAGTGTTAACTAATCCACAAAATTAGAAGAGAAGATATGCTCAAAAATTGAGATGTTGAAAGTGTATTTGGAATTGTTGTTAATGCACCTAAAATGTCTCACATTTAGCCACAATTAAAGGCACACATGACAAAAAATAAAGCCACATGTTGGGATTTTCCAAGACCAGTAAATAGCATGTGATCCTGGGAGCGGTTTTAGAAAGGCCCAGTGTGTCTTCCAGAGGTGGATACAGCTGTTTACTCGAGAAACAGGTCACAAAAGAAAAACGGTCTAATGCTTAACTCAGAGCTAGAAGTTTATAGTCAGCTCTAATCTTCAGTTTTTGTATTTTGTCATGGCAGATTTACCCAGTGTTACTATTTTAGTCAAGTGAAGTTGTTAGGGGGGAGGAGAAGGATTTCAGATTATGCATCTTTAAATTGGTCCTGTGTGCATTTTGAGTATCACAGTAGGAAGGTGATTAGCGCTATCACATCACAGCAACAAGGTCCCAGGTTCAAGGCTGTTCAAGGTGCCAGTTTTGCCAAGTGTTCTTCTATTTGTCATCTCAAAAGAACTATCATGGTCAAATAAAAATGAACCTAGCTTACTGCACAATATTCTCCACGTACAGATCTTTGTGTGTAATGTAAGGTTTCGTTTTGATTTGTTTCAGTTTGTATTAATCATACAAATTGGAAGGTTTTGGCAATGCCTGTGTTACATGCTGACACACTGAGTTGTTGAAGGACCAATGAGCACAAAAGCCAAATGTTACCTTTTTACTCATGAAGTATGAAATAAGGCTTCTCTTCTAAAAGTTGGTGCATATGAGCAGATGTGATGATTGGCGTGGCCCTGTGTCCTGTTCACACTTAAAGAGCCGTGTCCATATTCAGCAGTGGAAGTGGCCTCTAACCCCACACCAGACGCAATTACCATTTGAGAGCCGCAGCGAGTGTCAGGGCGGGAGCACAACACTATTAATATTAATGTTCTGTGACTGCGACGGCTTTGGAGGAACTTTCTCCCACATCAATATTAATGCTGTTGCCATACATCGGAGTCGGGCCCTATTTAAGCATTTATAAGAGAAATGCTGGTGGAAAAGAGGGGCCAATGTCATTTTTGGCCGGCTCCTCAATTATGTACATTTTACTACAATTTGTGTGGGGAAAGAGGCGGCTTCAGACCAGGCCTGATGAGATCTGAGAGCAGAGGCGTTGCGCTGAGGAAGATCCAATTCCCCAGCAATGCTCTGCCCAAGATGATGGTTATGGAAAACGGAGCGTTCCATTTCAGGGGATCTGGGAATGCTAAAGAGGGGACTGTTGAATCTGGAAATGGGGCTATTGGTTTTGGAGCACAACACTAGCAGTCAACACAAATCCACACAGATGCATTTCATTAGAACATTAGTCTGGAAGAAGCATCACTCTGGCCACAGTTCAATATGATTTTAGAATGAAATGGCACAGATAAACAAAAGGTGTACAGAATCAAACAACCCACATCAAGTTGTGGGACAAATATCTTGTTAGCACTTGAGGCCACTTCCATGAAACATTTAGAGAGGACAGTCACTGATTTTAATGAAGAAGCAGCTGGTAAACTCAAAATATGCCATTGTTTTGTGTGATTTATGAATGTCTATCTAAGATTTAGGCTGGGACCTACTGCTAAAAAGTCGCTCAAAAAAACTAAACACTCACTGTCGAGCTCCTGGATCCAAGCAGTTTATCTTTTCACTGGTAGCTGTCACTGACAGCGCAGCACGGCATTTCCTCTGTTTCTGTCACAGCTGCTGTTTACTCCCTGTCTTCCATTTGATTTTCTTACATCTTCAGAATCACATGATCATGTTAGCTGGCTTTAGTCTGCAGATCCTCCTTGTGTTACTGTGGGTTCTCTCCAGGTTTGGCTTCTTCTCACTGTCATGCATTCAGGTAAACTGGTGGCTCAATGGGCTGTATCTTTCTGATCTTAACGCAGGCAGAGACACAGACGGAAGCTCATTGAGCAGCGTGTCAAAAGCTATTTTTTCTATTTATCAGAGCGGACACGGAGGTATCAAGAGGCAGAACTAAAGTTTGCGCAGGTAAAACAGAGATGGATTGAAGTGTTATGAGTGTTTTGGATTTTACCCAATCACAGGGTTTTCCGCCAGTGCCGCACCGATTATAATTATTATTACATTTTATTATTTTATTAATTATATTCATTTTAGTTATTCATCTGTGATTGAATGCAAAAGGCTTCTCTTTTATTGTAAACATTTTATATTGTATTAAAGAAGAGAAGTTTAGAGTAGCCTACTTTCCACTCATTTTATTATGATTTATTAAGTAACTTACATGCAGATAAAAAACCTCTTTAACAACAGATAGTGTTCTTTTCATTAATTTGGCAGAATTATGAATTTAATATACATTTTTATGTGTGCTAATTTTAATTGTGCAAATCCTCACCCACACCATACTATACGAGTCTGGACAACTGCCAGCGTTTTTAGATGTTTTAATTTGATATCAAAGTGAACTAAAGGCAAAACAAACCACTCACGTCATGTAAAGCCGTCCTCGTTCAAGTTTCCCAGTTCATGCATGCTTCTTAATTGGCCTCATGGATACCAAATGATCACATTCTCATCACCTTCAGCCACAAAAACAAGCTGTTTTTTTTTCTCCTCGTGTAAGCTGCCTTTCTGCGCCTCAATTATAATATGTATATTTACTGTACTGTGCTGTCTGCAGCACAATATTTTTTGATAACTATTTGTGCTTCTTTAAATCCATGGATAATTGTAAATGATGTAATTTTTCTGTCATTTGTAAATAAGTTCATAGGATATATGCTGAAAACATTTAGAGAAAATATATAAAATATAGTTTAAACTGAACATTGACAATAATAATATACATGTGAGAGACAATAATTTTATGTCCTTTTAAATTTAATGATTCCCCATCAGTCTGTGCACTTACCCAATGCCACAGTGTATTTACTAACAATGGGCTTAAAAGACCACACACTGCTTGTTGACTTTGACTAAGACCAGCTTACCCGCCTGCGCCATGCCCCACCTCGTTTATAGACCACCACGCCTCGCGACGCTGGCAGAGATGTAGGTGGGCACAAGATAGCATATTTACCACTGTCTTGATCTCCACCATGCCTGCACAGCTGCAAGATACGCCCAATGTCTTATGGGTCAAAGCAGCCGGGGATGGGCAGTATGGAAGGATAGTAGAAATGAGTGAATAAACTTTGGACAGCTAAACAATCTGTCTTCAGTGTGATTGTGTAAACTTTAATGCACTCAAAGGACACTCACTGTCTGCTGGTTTTATTCATCCTCTATAAATTTATAAAAGCTGTTAATTCACAAATCTCACAAGTCAGTGGGGCACGTCCCAGCTCCCTCCAGCCACTGTAAGGATCAGAAGAATAAAATGAATGAATACATTTAAGTTGCACTATTTTACATTTCACATAGATATAAATCAAAATTATTTTAATACACTGGGCTATCTCAGCAAAGGCATTGCAGAGATCAAGACGGTGGTACACATGTGATCTTGTGCATGATGCAGCCATCTTTTCCCGCCTTCGTCTCTGCCAGCGCAATGAGGCCTGGCGGTCTAAAAACGAGGCGTGGCATGGTGCAGGTGGGTGAGCGGGTCTCAAAGCATAAGTCGACGTGTGGTCGGCCCATTACAAGTGAATACACAGAGGCACTGGGCAGGTGCACGTCCATGGACTGATGAAGGCCTCATAAAGTTCAAAGAATGAGAACGTGAAATTATTGTTCACATGCTGTGGAAAAATAGTACACTGCATTTTATTTCAGATTTTTTTTTCTTGTCTTCGCCAATTTAATAAAGAAAATCCTTTAAAAATGACAAAATGACAAATTCACATTATTTACGACCATGCAAAGTTCTGTAGGAAAAAGGCCAGCAGAAAATCTCAGTTATGGTTCCAGGACAGTGCAAACATATTCTTGATAATACTAATGCTTTGAAGTAATATATAGGAGACCTACATCTTGAGACAGTGTGACATTAAAAGCAGAAACTTACCGTCTTGAAGCCTGGCCCAATCCAACTTGATCTGTGGGTTATAGTTGTTGCTAAAACTACTGCTTACTTCAGTAGGGTCATGCCTCTCGCGCGAAGAACAGAGTACAGTCTGGTTTATAATCCACATCCTTCATATTCCATCTGATGTTCCATCTGATGACCTCTCCTAGGTAACGACGCACCACAAGATGAAGCCTAGTCCCACTGTTTCCTGACATCCAGGGGTTTTCTCATACATGTAGGAAAAACAGCATGTTTTCTGAGCTGACCATCATCATGCAGCTCCCAGTGTATGAGGTCAATTGAGACACGCGCTGATCAACCAGGAAACACAAATGAGGATGGCTTTACACAATGTAAGTAATGGACAAATCCTTGCATGATTAGTGGAGACTTTATTTCAGTTTAATGAGTTGATTGAATATAGTATCAATAAAAGTGCTTCACAATAGATAAAACAATCCTAAAAATATATGTAAATAGTTAAAGCAACGAAATGTAATAATAATAATACTTTACTACTAGACAAATGTATGGATTGAATCCATGCTCATTTTACTGATCTCTAACTCTCGGCTGCACTGGAGGAAAGCCCTGGGATTGGTTTAAGGCAAAACCAAATCCACTAAATCCAGCCTCTTTAAACCTGCGCCACCTTTAGTCCTGCCTGTTCATACCTAAGTCTCCGCTCTCATAATAGGAAAAAATAAATTCTGACACGCCTCTAAGTGAGCTTCCGTCTCTTGTCTCCGCCTGCGTTAATATCGGGACGATACGGCCCACTATCTCCTAGTCATCTTCATGGTCCCAGTAAAGAGTTTATTTATCATAAACTCCACAATGTAATTCTGTGTGACACTGCATGTTGGTATCTCATGTGAACACGAGACACAAAACCCATCACATCATTTCAACCTACAACACATATTAAAGTAACATAACAAGATATAGACTGATACCTGGCATTTCTTAAATCCTGGAATGTTACACAGTGTTGTTTTAAATAGAAATGATGGATTTTATTATGGTCATTTTATTATCCTCTTCTGCTTATTTCTAATCAGGTGATACATGGTTTTGCCAAGCAGTACAATACCAGAAAGCCTCTGCCCAAAAAAGCCCCTCCCCCGTGGCCCACACCACTCTTCATCTTTGTTGGAACCCTTTGTAAATTGAAAGTGTGTCATAAAATATAAAGCAGGTGTCAGGCAGGATGCTGTGAGTGTGACTGTGTAGGCCCCTGTCTGTACCTGGGGACTATCAGTGGTGATGGATCTGTGGCATGATTGTGTTTGTCATCCTGACCTCTGCTGAGAGCTGACGCCTTTGGCAGCCTGCTACACACTGTGTGGGTTACAAGAGTCTGCCGTGGTGGATACAGGCTGGCAAAAGACACTTTTAGTTTGGCATGGTTTGTCCTATTATCTAAAAGGGTACTTAATATTAGTGCAAGGAACTCACTGCTATGCTCCAGTCCGGGGCCTGAGCACAGTTTTTTTCTTTATGTTGTCTTGTCAGCAGCCAGTCTACACAAAAATGACTGATTGAAAATAATGTTACAAAGTATTGAGAGGAAAGAAGTGGGATTTTAGCAAGTATTTCTTGTTCATTGTCCCAGAACAGTAGAGTAAACAGTAGATATGTACTGGGCTATCTCAGTAAAGGCATGGCGGAGATCAAGACGGTGGTACATATGTGATCTTGTGCATGATGCAGCCATCTTTTCCCGTCTTCGGACAGGAGAAAAGATGTCTTGTTCTGCCTGTTTGCATTTTACTGTCTGTTTTGTGAAGCCCTTTGAGGCAAGTGTTGTTGTGATACTGAGCTATACAAATAAAATTGAATTGAATTGAAATAGATCAAGTAAATATTTCAGTAAATTCAGTGTTCACTCATCATTGTGCTTGTACACACAATGTGACATTCTTAAAGCCTAACTCTTTTCAGTGAGCCAAACCCCAGGAGAAGTACTACGCTCAGGCAGTGAGTAGCACTCCCACTGGTCAAATCTGCTTTAGGTTTTAGTATCTGGGCCTTTTCCTCTTTCTTCCCCTGCCAGTCAAAAGAGTCCTGAGTGCCTTAACCCAACCCTGCAAATCTTTTTCCAAAGAGCTCCTGAAAGCAAGATGGTGTTAGTGGGGTGTAAGTGCCAGGAGGCTATGAGCTGTGCTCCTCACATCTACTCAAGACCACATCGTACTTACATGAAAAGTCTGTGTTGCGTGCCTTGTTGTTTGGCAGAGTGTCTACATGACGTGCTGGGTCTGGAGAATGTTTTCCAGGTTGTCAGGAAGGTCTTCACTGGGAGAAACAGCCTTGCATTCAGCAAGAGCCTGCCTTTGACTGACCTTTCTTGACTGACTCTCGGAAATGTGAGTGGAGACTTGAGAATACAGAGTTGGTTTGGTAAGATTGTTCAGATGGGGAAGGTTATTTGGGAGTGGGGAATTGGTTGTGTGTTTGGACTGGACTCTGTGGGGAAACAGGACTGGAACTTAACTGAACTGAATTATACTAAACCACTATGAACTGAATGCTGCTGGACTATACTGAACTGAGAATAGTTGGACTCTAAACACAAACACTTATGCATGCACACTACTGGAGGTTTGAGGTTTTTCACCATTAAACTGTTATTGCATGCAAACCATCACTCGAGCATTGATATGAACAGATTTCAGAATGAGTGCACTCTAAAGCTGTCTATTGCAGGGTTTGTTGTCCTCTGTGAGTGGGACAAAGTGGTGAATGTGTGAACTCTGATAGACATGTCTTCCTTTGATAACTTTATACTTGCTCTTCCTGTTGTGCTGCAGTGTGCAGGCTGCATAATTTACCTGTACACATGAACACGCACACACCCCTTTTTATGTTCATGTACTGAAGAAAAAAAAGTGTTCCTTCAAAATGAGGGTTGTGGGGTCATGGCATTGGAATGACAGCTCTGAAATGAAGGTATAAGTCAGTGGGCCACACACCCACCCACCCACCCACCCACGCACGCACACACATGCACACACACACAGGTCTGTCATAGGTCTGTCATAGGTCTGCATCTGCCACTGCTCCATTAAGTCGGAGGAAAAATCACTGTTTACGTTTGGCTGAAAACATGATGCATACTGTATTTTCAAATTCTCTTCCAGCCCAACTGCTGCTAGTCCCTAAGCAGTTTAGCTATAACAAAACAACAGTAATTGGTATTCACAGATTTATTTCCCAAACTGTCTAAAACTGTGTTGTTAAAACTTACAATATACACAAATGGCTGAACAAACACTCAGAGGACATGTCATTAAACCTCCGTATGCTGAAGACAGATTATAGAAAACCCTACATCCTCTTCAGTTTTGTGATTTCTAATTAGATATGCATTCTAATAACTGTTGAGGTATTTTTGTTGTGCTCAGCCTCAGATTGTGTTGCAGTTTGTTTTGGGTGCAAGCAGTGATGACATATTGTTTACCTCCAGTGTACAAAGCAGAGTCAGTAATCGGTCTATTGTGGTTATTTCTGCTCTGGTGAAGATGTGTGAGGTCAAATCCAGGGCAGCCTTTCACACTGCGAGTCCATCTGTCCCATCGCTTTGGACGAGAACTCAACCTGCTCTAAAACATGAAGAGAGCAACCCGCCCACCAGACTGACAGAAGTACTGTATACTCTACATTTACATGAGGCTAGAGAGACATTTTAATGAATTAATTAAGTAGTTAATCAGACGAAAACCAGACTTAACATGTAAATCTGATTGGAAATGCAGTGGGTCAGTGCCAGTCAGTTTCCAATCCAGTCAGATCTAAAAAAGTTTATAGTACCAAGAATTCTCACTCATTCTCACACAAGTGAGAATCACAAAAATCAATGTTGTATTGTGATAACTGACTTGACTTGTAATGATTATTTCTTTCTACTTATTCCCAGTTGTAAGAATGATAACTGTTGGACTTTTTTCAAAAACAAAGAAAATGTTTATTAGCAACACAAGTTCTTGGTTTTAGTCCCTGAGTAAGCGAATTAAGCCAAAATTTTAAGTTTAGAAAGCTATGAATAAACTTAAATTAATCTTGCCCTTCTTCTGTGTACAGTAGCAGTATACTGCTGTACCTGTCTCCTCCTACAATTTAGATCTCTGAGAATATGTTAAAAATAAAATCATTCCATTATTTGAACAACTGAATTTTATTTAAAATAAAGTATAATCCAAACAAAAATAGAACTCCTCATAGGCCTGTGTGTTCACTTCTCCACACACAGTCTACAGTCCATGACTGTGATAATACCAATACTGATGTTGAGGGCACAGTGCCACACTGAAAATGTGAGACAAAAGAATATTCCAAAAGAGGAAGAAACATTTTTCCAACATAGTCCTACTCACAGTTAAAAGTCCAACTGGCAACAAAGGGTTGACTGAGGTTTTCATAGGTTAGTGATACATTTCTGAACAATACCCTCAAATTACACTGTTCTAAAGTTTCAATCAATATCAGCCGGAGGTAGACACAAACTGCACAATGTCAAAAATGGTTTCTCGTGCACTGTCCATGAGAAATATTCTCTCATATTCTGTATATGGTTGTGTAGTATGTTGAGTTTGTTGAGAGTTGTGTTTCTGACGTTGTGCACGTTTGTTTCTGCCCCTGACAAGACCTGTTATAACAGGTAACATGAGATTATGGCACAGTCATAAGATAGATGCTTAGTGACAAAGTCTTTGTTCTAAGGCATGTACAGTATACAGCTACTTCTGTAAATACCCCCAACACTGACAATCTTTACCAAAAAACTGTTGGCTATCATCATCTGGGACATAAAGGAACAGGCTGTAGAGGAGGTCAGAGCAGAGGGCAGATGGGCGACCAAGTGCTGCGGGACAGACTGAAGTGTATGGAGCAAGTGCTTGCTTTTTTAGTTTCACCTACCCCCAAAAACCCCCCCACACCCAAACACAGGTTTATAGTCTGTTCATAGAAAAATTAGACATTCACCATCAATATAGTCAATGAACAATATACACTTTATCTTTGGCACAGGCATCATTAGTTCTTAGACTCATCTATGTGTGTTTATCTGACAGATAAGTCAGTGGATAAGGTTCACCTGCAGGATATAGATGTGTGAACATGCTCCCACTGCTCAGGCAGTAAGTGTGACTGAGAAAACATATCTACAATATATTTTTTTGTGTGTAAAGAATCTATTTCCCGAGCTGGTCACCTGTGTCTCCCAACAGCACTGAGGGCCTTTAGGCTGAATTCAGACTAATGCATTTTCACTTTTGAAAATGTGTAACGTGTAATGTTCACTGTTTGCTTATTTTCCTTGAGAAAAGAGAACAGTATTCCAAATTAAACACCAGTAAATTCTGCTGTATTACAATCATTCTGAAATTCTAATGAGAGATTGTTTGTGAACCAAAAGCCTTAGATTTTCCCATCAAACCACTGAGCCTGAGCTTTTCCCTCTTAACCCAACACTGCTACAGATGCCTATGACAGAACAGTACGTACACACAATCATGAGCTTCTTTCATAAAAACAGTGCTAAAACAAACACACACAACAAACATGACCTTTACCAAAGTCCAAAACATTTTGGCATTTGACTTTTAATGGCTTCTGGTTTAAAAACTGGCAAATCCACAGCAGGCCTTGTGCTTGTGTTGGCAGAGTTCCTGCAGAGTGTTCTTCACACTGGGACCTTTGTCAAAGTATGGCACCAACAATAAGCACATGTCTGTTACTGTCCTGTCTCAGTCCACAGACCTGCTGGTGAAGCGGTCCTACCCTGGGTCTCAGCCGGGACTGGATCGTCACTCAGGGCTCTGTAACGTGGCCAGCACTCACCGCACCAGCCGCAGTCCCTCTGAGGGAGGGTCCGTGAGGGGCCAGCGTGTTGGAGACGTGGTTATCCTGGTTTGGAGAGGAATAAGGAAGCAGATCTGAGAGAGTGGACAGCAAAGCGAAGATGGCAGTGACGGAGGGTTATGGGGAGCCACTCAGGGCCCGTTCTCATTGTAGTGGAGGGACAGGGGCCTCTCCCGCTGCACCGTGGGCATATAGGGCCAGTTGTAGCTGGAGCCTGAGAGTAGCATGTCCCGCAGTAGAGTCTCGATGGGGGTCTTTCCCACTAGCCGGACGAAGAAGAGCTGCTCGATGACGGGGGAGGAGACGATGCGCAGTGAGGGCAGACGCAGCAGCAGCCGGCCAAAGCGGTTGGGCTGGCTGGGGTACTGGTTCCGCACGTACTCCTCCAGAGCGCACTGAGACTTCTCCTGGATGCTCTCCACGTGGGCCACATCTGACAAGCCCATGGCATCTACAGAAAAGATTAAAGATTGCTATATTAATCAAGTCAAGCTTCAGTTTTAATAATATGTATTATTTTGACTGCACATGTTCATTTAGGGTGAGTCTAGGGGCGCTTTACAGGAGGCAGTTGGACTCCATTTTAGTTTTAGTTTGGGTTAATATCAAATATATTTATATGTATTACATTTACACACAATAAAACAGGCAGGTCAGACAGTCTTTGTTATGTGACTATTGCACACGTTGATATTTGCTCTTTTTTGAATTTCATCTATTGATTTTATTAGATATTCACGTGTATTTGGCTCCACAGCAAAATAACACAATGAGACAAGTCTGGCACAATCAGAGAGTGTTTAACACTGCTCTGTACTTTTCACACCCTCTGAGTTCAGAGAGGGCACAGGGGGATTTACTAAAGCAGGTCAGAGATGTGTGAACCTAAAACAAAGGCACATTCTACTGTAGTCACACTCTGTTCACTCTGTGGCCCCTGAGTGAACCCTTCGCTCTTCTCAGCCTTTCAAAACCACTCTTCTCAAGCTCTGTATGTGTGTGAAAGCACCAGGTTTGAAGGTTCTACTGTCATCTTGCTTCGATCCAGTCTTTCAGTAACTTTCATTTTGGTTTGGCATTGTTTGTAACAGCAGGGCTGATCTGTCTTGCTGCCACTGATGCTATGTCGTAAATTAACATAGCATCAGTGAGTTGTGTTTCTCAATGGGGTATGATAACTTAATGTCAAAAGTGTCTGAACTGCTGTGTGGACTCAAGTCAAAAGCTGGAAGTGTATGACTGTATATACTGCTGAAACAAACCATAGTAAGATAGTTTCCTCTTCCTTTTCAACTTTCTAAACTCCAAACTGGCTTAGTGTAAGTGCAATTTAGAAAACAAATACAAATGTAGTTTCAGGAAGTAAGGTAAACAGCTGAATCTAACAAAAGAACACAGTTGTTAATATGAGATGTGGTCTTTGGATGAAGTTATTAAATAACAATGCTGGTACCTCAAATTCCTTCTTTAGCAAAGCAAGCAAATTCAGTTTGACAAAACTGTGGTATTCTCTTTCAGTTCCCATTTTGAGTGACGATGACCGCAGTGTTTAGCTCCTGCAGTGTTTAGAACCACTTTCACTGACTTGATCCAAACAGAGGGGTAACCAGAGTGCAACAGTTAGTGGTGTTTGTTTTCAGACACTTTGTACAGCTATTTGAAGATGAAAACACTTACTGTATCCCATACCAACATGAACCATATGGAAACTGTAAACCCTGGCCTGCTGAACCTCAGTTATTGATATTTTTAGACCTCACCCATACTCAGAGGCTGATCTTTTGATCTTTTTGGATAAACAACATTTCCAATTTGGAGGCATTAGTCTCCACTTAGGGGACAGCTTCTTTGGTTAGATCAGATCATTTTTTTGTCCAAACCCTGGGCAGCCCCGGCATGGGGCAGGCAGCAGGCTACAGACTGGCAGGAGCTGATGCCTGCTCCCTGATGCAGCCTAGTGGGTGGCGGCTCTCAGTGGGAAGGCTGCTTGTCTGCTTCATAATGCTCTGTCTCCGACACACTGTAACTTCATTTGTGACTTGGTGCATGTGAGCTGAGATTGTGCTGCCACTTCCTGCCCTCACACAGCAGTCACATGGGACCTCAGGGCAGCGGGGGTTATGTAGGTCAGGGCTACCACTGTGGCAAATCCTCAATCCCACTATACATAATTCAACTGCTGTAGTGGGGGCAGGGGTCCAGGGTCGGGCAGGCTTTTGGAGGAGAGTGGGGGGCTGCTTTAAATAAAAGATGGGCTTGTGAAAGAGAGAAGGCACAGAGAAACAAGAAGTAGACAAAAAAGGTGATCCACCAGGAGCTCAGTGTACCTTGGCACCTTTTACCTGACACGGTGTATGTGTACTGTACTGGCAAAAAACAGCCAAAGCTAGAGCAGGCCTTATGCTCTCTTTGTCAGTTTGTAACCATACAGTAATATGACTGGAAATGTGACGGAGAAAAAGGGACTGTGCTCTTCACTTCTTCCGGCTGGATTCACAAGATTTAATCTGAGAGGGAAGGGGCGCAGATGTGGCAGGATTTTGGCTGGCGCTGGAGCAGAGTGACTGCTCAGATAAACATCAACAGGGTTTTTACACAGGATCCATCAAAGCAGCACCTGCCTCAACAGAAGATATGTGCTGTTTCAGGAGCTTTGTGCAGCTCAGTGGACAGACTGTAACACTTCTAAATTGCCCATAATGAATGAATGTGAGAGAGAGTGGTGGTGTGTCTTTAAGTGTTAGCCCAGCGATTAAGTGCCCTTGATCGTCAGAGTTCAGACTATACCCCGCATTAGGCACAAATCAGCTTTGTCTTCTGAAGCAGTGGAGTAGTGACAGGCCAGAAAACACAGCATTCAAAATAATATTTGAAACACAAACAGAAGATTTACATTTGTATTATGATGTTTCTCTGATTTGGTGATTTCAGAGTTTTTACTGGTGGACTGTGGCCAGGTTTGGGGAATTAATAGAGATTTAATAATATTGATAGTGAGGTTTTGTTTAGATTCATTGATATTACTGCAGTTGGCTCGTTCAACATCACTATACTCTTAACCGTCACTCATAATAACCCTTCCTGCTGAATCTCACCAACAAATTTTTCTGCTGTCTTTCCCAAACCATAACCAGGTGTAGTCCATAAAAAGAAGAGACGGTAACAAATATTCTTATAACCGCAATACTTTACCATAGAATATTGATACTGATTCTGCACATACCCAGATTTTCAGATTCACTAAATGTCCTTTTTCAATTTTCTTTTTTGAAAAAGACCATTTTGTGAATCTTTCTATTTCCATAAAGAAGTTCAGTGTGTTGTTGCCACGCTATAACTCTGAGGTGGACCTTTTCTAATTCAGGTCAAGCTGGTTAGGAGCGCTGTGATCGCTGTGATTAAGTGTCCCCGTTGACATGTTTAAACCAATTACCTGTGTTCTGTGCCACAGCGTGCACCTGGCTCAAAGCGTAAACGCAGCACTTTAATGTGACAGAAAAAGCCAGTGCTAATCCTCTTGAGCTACGTTTGTTGGGGCCAGAGGATCTGTTTACTGTAAATGCTCCTTAAAACAAGAAGATCGAGTCTAAAGCGAGTTAGCTCTCACCTGAAGTGAAAAGCACAATGGACTTGAGGCAGGAGTACTCGGCTGTGTCCACCTGCAGGGCCTTCAGTTTCTCCACCTGCTCCTGGAATACCCGGATGTGGTCCATGAAGGCTACCACACGCTCGGCCGACATGGGGGACGCGTGCAGACCGGCCGCAGCCAGCAGGGGGGCCACGTGGAGGGGCATGGAGCACTGAGCTGCATTCAGCACAAAGAGCTCACTCCAGGACATCCGCAGAAGCGCCACCTACAGGAGGACCGGGGACTGCAGTTAGAACAGCAGTGCCATTAGAAGCTAACAACATCAAAAAGGTTGTGTTTTGGCCTTTCACAACAACCTAAGCTTTAGGTGCATCAACAGACTGAGGATCTGTCAAAATAAATGCGTGTTCATTTTAAAACACTAAACCTTTGCAGTGTTCTGCAATACATCCATACTGTTCTAGGAAATAAGAGTCTTTTCAGTTTTAAAACTTTATTTATACCAACACTGGTCTTCTTCTGTAGGAAAAGTGGAACCAGAGCTAGAACCAGAACCAGTGTAAAGTCAAGTTACTTTAAAGAACCCATCTTTATCTCACAGTTCAGTCCAGATTTGCATTATCTACATTTACAGTACTGTATCAGACTGTATGTACTGCAAACATACAGCCTATAAATGAAACATAAACGAACATAACAAACTCTTACAAGAAGAAAAGATACAGTCAATTCTACTTAAAGCAGTGTATCAGTCTAAAGTTTAACATTTGTGATATACAGTTGCTTGGTGGAGAAATATGAAATGAAAAATTGTGGTATATGTGTGGTATATGCTTTTTATCCCCACCCCCTCAGCCATGAGCTTTTTTTCCTCTGACAAATAAATTCCTACTGCTCATATGCTGTTGTAATCCTGACCTGGTCCATGAGCTGCAGGTCGGGGAAGAAGGGGATGTTCTTGGCCCACTCTACAGCGGAGAAGAGCAACCTGGCGGCCAGCTCACAGATGTTCTCTATACCCATCAGGTTGTTGCCCTGCATGCACTGGGCGCCGTAGCGGGATGTGGGGTAGGGCTCGGCGCGCAGGAGCAGAGAGATGAATCCCGACAGGTACGGCTGCCCATTGTAGGGGTCCGAGCCGTTGGTCAGGTACTGTCCCGGACTGTTCTGGGAGCCAGACGTACGGCCTCGCTGTACAGCTGTGACACAGACGGGACAAAAGTCAGAGGGTTATCACATCAATAAATCATCATTTTTTTCTGAATGTAGGCATAGTCAACTTGTTTGGTTGATTTTACATAGCAGTAACGTATTTTTTTTGTTTTTGTTTTGTTTTGTTTTTTTATGTCATTTAGTGTGCAATCATGTCAAACTAACTTCCCCACTAAAAAGACAAAAAACAAAAACAGCGTAAGGAGCCAATACTTCCTATTCCTCTAACTCCAAGGGGGAGCAGACCAGGCACACTTACATTTCTAAAGTAAACTCATCTTAGGTTAACCAGCATGTCCCTGCAGGGCTACCATAGGCGTTCACAGGTCATACAAAGAAGGAGTGATGTAGAAGGGTTTACCATTTGTGGTGGTGCCACCAGATGCCGCCAAAGGCTACTTATAGCTTTTCCAGATACATTTATACATTGAGCATAATTCTCTCAAAGACCACAATAGAGCTGTCAAAAAACATGAATTGTATTATTATTATATGAGTGTATAATATTATGATATACTATTTTAGATTTAGAATCAAAGATTTTATAGGTATTACTAGATGACAAGCTTTTAATCATTCAGAAAATAAAATGTTATTATAAACTGCTTTTAGAAGAACAGAACAGACCCCTGCTTGAGCCCATACTTGTCAAGCAATAAGAAATCCTGCAGCACCAAAGATGACAGAAGAGGAAAATAGAGACCTGACATATTATGAATGTCCAATAAGCAAGTGGAGAAGGAGACGTGGATGTGTCTGGGCTGGTGTTTGAGGCGAGTTCTGTTATGCATCAGTGCTCTTTCACACCTACAACATATGCATACATATAACATCACTCTCAAAGGCAAATGGCTCCAGCTGTGTGAGAGGGCATACAGAGGCCACGTTCTTTTACACACAAATACCCCCAGCCCACGACCCCTCCACACATAGCGGAACGATGCTGCTGCTGCTCAAAGGCCTGTTTGGAAAACACCTGTTCTGTCATCCCCAGTGTCCGCCTAATAACTCCATCTACTGTTACAGCCCACAGTGAGAGTGTGGGGGCCGGGGGCTAGTGTTCAATAAACCCAGGCATGGCATGTGGGGGGTTCCATGAAGAAGTAAACAGGTGGAGCTGAGAGGTGCAGAAAGATGAAGAAGGGGTCAGAGTTAGTTTGGAAAAACGGTTTTAACTCTGCCTCACCTGTCACCTCAGACACAGCAGCTGTGCCGAGTGAGCACTCTTTCTGTAAAACAAGAGGTCAGATCACTCCAGAGCGTCATAAAAATGCCTTTAACTGTAGGTTGTGCATAGACAAAATGCTTGTGCACAAAAGGTGTTGACCTGAGAGTGTTCCCTGTGAACTCCTGTCAGCCTGTTCCAGGAAAGGAATGTGCTCCTCTCTGACAAACAGAGCTACAACACTTAGACCTGCTCTTTCTTTAGAGTCTGGATCTATCTCTGATAATGTTCAACAATATGCTGTTCATCGTCACTCCCAGCAGAGTTATGTCCGATTACACACGTCTGTCCACACCTCCAGCCCAAGTCACACTAACACTTAAGTAAAATTTTTGTCACTTTTGGCCTCAAATACACAGCCTTAAAATCATCTCACCATGGAACACATTCTAAATACAGTTTCAGATTTCACAACAGTGGCACATAATGAAAAGTTACAGCATGATATTTTGAAACACTATGACTAAACTATGAGTCATAAAGAGGGGCTACAATGGAAATAAGTGAAAATAATTATATGAATGAGTGAATGAATGAATGAATGTATAATGAATAATAAATGTACAGTGAATGGGCTACATGACGTGTTCATGTAATTAATGTTAAAAATAAAAAAATAGACACTAATTTTCTTTCACAACACCACTTGAGTCAAGAAGATGCACCGATGTTCTTCTGTTCTGGAACCTAAAGTAAAACTACATTTTTGACAACATATAGGCATTGTTTCATTTTCCGCATTACACTGTGGAACACTGTTCAAGAATGAGTCAGAAAGAAAGAAATGGAGTCAGCTGTAGAAGAGTTTCACATCATGTGACTCGAAGAACAAGTCATGCACCACTGTAGCATTTTCATTTATTCACGTTCTGGACTGCGGTGTCAGTATTTCAGTTTTACATTTGGTAATAAATTCTTACTTAATCAGCTCTGTTCTTTATTGGAAGTTAATGGTGCACATAGTAGTGAATGTACAGTACTTGACTTGTCAAAAGCCTCATTGTGGGACTCGTGGCTGAGAGGCTAAGCACTTGACACTGAGACTGAGACAGGTCTCTGTGTTTCTCACTGCAGAGGCCAAGAAGGTCTGATCCTGCTCAACCCCTCACCAACATGCAACTATTCTCTGAAAAGAACATAGAAGTCCAACACAACAACTGCTCCACTCAACAGAGGGGGCCCAAAATGAGACAGCACATCCAACCTACTACAAATCTCAAACAAATTGTTCCTGATGTGGAGGTTTGTTCTGTGACTTTGAAAATGCCACCGAAGCGAGCGTCAGCTGGCAGAGTGCATGGCTGACTGGCCCGGATTAGCCCTGGGTCAGACTGTTAGTGGAATTACAGCAGCTAAATGCAATTAAGGCCTATCAACATTTGGTTTAAAAGGTCAGAGCTCAGAGTTGGGACATTACAGGGCGGGCTCAGACTAATAGCAAAGTGGAGTTAGTAGCTTTTCATCTGTAAAGCTTTTATTGGCCGAGGTAAAAATGAACACTTTACCCCAGATGAACCCCTGGATTAACAGCTCAAGCGTGGGTTCTGTCATGAAAATTCATGTATCACTGTGTAACAAAGGACCACTTTTTGGAGAGCGGTCACATGTCTCTGAGATATTAACAGTGATGTTTACAAAATATTTAGAGTGAAATATGTCAAATGGCAACAGGAAAAAAAAATAAAGTGAAAATAGTATATGACTCTAGTAAACTTAAATTAACTTAAAACAAATGACACTTCTGCACTTGGCCTTTACTTGCCAAATGAGATTTGTTTTAAGATATACTTCTTTATCCTCTCTCCACACCACCGCAACTGTCCAAAACAAAAAAGAAAAAAATCTAGATCAATCGATTAAATAGATAGCAACAATCTGACAGTTTGATAAGAAAGTAAAAAGGCTTTTCTCTGGAATACTGAGAGTGGGCAGCTTTGACACAGCATGTCACACAGGTTCATAAATTAATTATGTGCCACTTCCACAAAATACCATTGGTAACAAGTCTGAAGAGTTTTTGGTAAAATACTGTGAAATGGCCTAAAAGTGAACAGTATATGACTGTAGTAAATACCAGAATTACATTAAAACAAAGAGCACTTTGTGTTTGTTTGTTTTTTACAAATACATGAAACTACATATTATAAATATCAAAATGCATCATTGCGGTAGAATTAATAGGAAATTACTGTAATATTGAAGACAGGCAATGATACTATTGTAATTGTAATTATACTATTGATAATGCTAATGTTTATGTATTCAAATGAACACCAGCGGGATTAACATAATATAATATGTCTAATGTTTTGTTTATTCTTAGGGCTTGTGCTGTAAAAAACAGAGCCTGGCTAAAGCCCATGATTTCACAGGACTCCACAGCGGACAGGGAAAAACATGACAGTTAAAATAAATGTTCATATGTTTGCTTTTATTACATGTTAGTTTCCTTAACTGATCACAATTTATACCAAAATAATAACATAATAATTATATTATATTATATTACAAAACATAACTTCAACTCTACAAGTGTTTCATTTTGCATTTAACATTAAAGTGAAAACAAAAGCAGTGGAGAGTAAAGAAAAGAGAAGCAGAAGTGTCCAACAGCATGGTTCAGTCAGAGCTCTCTGGTGTTTGCTCTCAGCTGGACTCTGGCCTCAGCCCGCTCTTCTCCTATTTGGACTGGAGCTGACCTATATGTTGTGTGCTGCTGATATTTGGTCACAGAGTGATGTGGGTCAGCTTCAGAAAAACGCAGGTCACATGACACGGACTTGGACCATTTGGTTTGTGACTAAAAACCTGAGGCTCCATGAGTGTGCTCATCCTAAAGCCCTTGCACTCCACCAGGACAGACCCCTCACTGTTCAAGACATGCTCCAGGATTTATCTAGTTTGGATAAGTAGGATTTTCTTAAGGATCAAACATTTCAGAACCAGGCCTTTGATTTGAACATACATCGCTCTCCTTGTTCACACACCTCTCCTAAAATATAGACGTACAACAATCTGACAGTTTTACCAAAAAGTAGAAAGGGTTAGTCTAACTCATGCAAAAGCCATAGACATTTTAATTTGGTTATGTCCATGTTGTTTTTAAGAGTCTTTAAGGGTTTATTACATTATTACATTTTTATTACTGTGTACATTAAAATAATTTAATGGATAAGAAAACTGACTGCACACTATAGAGAGACACACTATAATTGCACATATTATGCTTTTATGTACATGTCGCTTTTATTATTCCTTTTATTTAATAACATAGTTTAATATAATTCACTATTGTTTGCTGTTAAGACTGAACTTTTAAAATCATATAAATGTATTGTCAACCATTTGTAAGAATTGAAAATTCTTTTTGACTGTTGAGAGCAAAGATTAAAAATGTTATATTCAACTGAATCGAAAAACCACCAAATCATTTCACAGCAAAATCATTTTTTATCCAAATATTTATTAGTTAAATCGTTTCTTTCAGATGTGACACTGTTATAATAAATAATCTAGCCAAATCATAAGACGCCCTATTGTTGCGCTGGTTTGTATATGTTTGAGAGTTGGGGAAACCTGTTGCGTCATGTGAGCGTGCGTGACTGACGTATGACCCGCAGCGGACTGCAAGCGTCCAAACAAGACTAAATTGATTTCCCATGTTTTTAGATGGCCTTCTTCAACAATAATACATATTAAAACAGACTCTATGCCACCTGCCTGACGGACCCAGTGCAGATCTAAGAGAATATTACCCGCAGGTCACATGACTCGAAACATATCTGTAAACGATGATTTTAAAAACAGACCTCAAAGAGGATTGAATGAGAGTTTAATCCCTATGACCTTAGATGCTCCTCAGAGCGCGCGCGACAAACAGGACATATCTTCACTATCATAAATACATTATGCATACAAACATGCCTTTGTGAATCTGACATATATTGATGAACGTATTCCCGCCATGGGTTTCAATAAGGCGCGGTGCCAGTGTAAAAGCGCTCTTCACATGGACGTGCAATAAAATGTAACACTGAACACTCAATAAATATAATCTGAAAGAGTTCAAAGTGACTCTCTTGCATGATGCCTATGCATTCGTGTTTGTTGTATTGTTTAATCAAATTATGTGTCTTTCTAGGGCTGATTTATTTGGTATTTATATTGGAACAACAAGCAACAATGTAATAAACGCAACAAAATTACAGTTATCAAGTTGTAATTTTAGTGACCACTTTTAATAAAAAACTTAATGACAACTAAGCTTCAAACTCTGTGTTGACGTCTGTGCACGCGCAGTTCAGTCTCCAACATTCAGTCTCGCGTCTGTTGCAGCAGTAAATGTTTGGTTTTGGGTGTCTTTTGCTCCGGCGTGTCCGTAAAGAAGACATGTAAAGAAGACACAAAGCCGAGCTGTGCGTCACACCTAGAACAAAGAGCGCCCTCCGGGCCGCTTCACGTGTTCATCGGAGAGGAGAGCAGGACCACTGCGGGTTCGGTGTCTTTAGTGGAGTATGGGAAGATGAAATAAACAGCAGTAATGTGAGTAACGATGCGTAAATAAAGGCCGGGAGCAGTTGGACTGCAGTGAGAGCAGTTTGTGGAGCAGAAGGCCCGTCCCAAATCTGGAGAGAAGACGCTGCTTGGCCTAAATTCACCTTTTTATAGGTTTCAGATTTAAACTTTTTAGATGTCAGGGTTTTTAGATTTGTTCATAGCTGACAGTTCTGTCATTCGCTTGAATTAAGAAATAATCTTCAATTATTGCTGCTGACATTCGGACCTGGTCTGTCTGTGACTGGACTCACTGACTGACTATATATATATATATATATATATATATATATATATATATATATATATATATATATATATATATATATACACACACTCCACCTGCCTGTTTCTCTCCGTTTCTCTCCTCACGTGTCCTAATCTAGTCATACCCGGTCTCAGTCCTTCAGAGTCTCGGTACTTTCTGATTACGGTCCTGACTTTCTCAAAATGTGTGCAGTGGAAGTCTACTGTAGACTGTAGAGGCTCTTACCTTCTCTCCTCATGCCCACCTTCAGGCACTTCTTGAGGCGGCAGTACTGGCATTGGTTACGGTGGTGCTGGTCGATGGGACAGTCCCGGTTCCCGCGGCATGTATACGTCAGGTTTCTGCGCACGGAGCGCTTGAAGAAGCTCTTGCAGCCCTCGCAGGTGAACTGGCCGTAGTGCTTCCCGCTGGACTTGTCCCCGCACACCATGCAGTCCACGTTGGGGATCTTGTCCCCGGAAAGAGCGTCCGCGCCCGGCGTGGAGCCGTTGGGCGTCCCCGGGCCCCCGGCGGGCTCCGGACCGCACATCTGCAGCTGCGGGCCCGGTTCCGGGATGTTCTCTGGCCACTGGTTTACTACCATTGCCATGCTCCCTCCGTGCTCCGCTGTGTCCGTATCAGTGCTTCACAAAGCCCACGTAGCGCACATCAACAGTCGCTCCAGAAAGTCCTGAATTCCCCGTCCAGATCTCCATAAACACGGGTCTCAACAGAAGAGAAGTCCAGACCAGGTCCTGCTGAAGTCCGGCAGCAAGTGGATCAAAAGTTGACAGCGCAAAGAGTGAGTTGCATTTAGACCGAGAGGCGTTTTTTGAACAGTGTCCACGGTTATGTCCCAGTCACTACATCCACTGTGTTTCGCGCGCTCACCAGCACCGCGTCACGTCAAACTCAGGTGCTGGCAGCTCCACAATCCGGTCCCGCGTGCGCTCGGTCAGAAACAGTCCTGAGTCCGTTCAGTCAGAGAACGTCGTGTGTCAGAGTCAGAGTGAAACAGAGGGAGCTGAGCCTCGGCCTCTGTGTCACTCTGGTCCCGCCCCTCAGCCCGCCCTCCCTAACTCTCCATATAAGGACATCAACTCCACATAAGGACTTGACCCGCTGTTTACTGTGCCCTCTGATTGGTTCCTTCAGTATGATGAAGAGAGGGAGCGTACTGATTGGACAGCACTGATATCAGCGTTGTTCTGAGACGAGACAATCAGAACAGAACAGTGTAACATAAAAATAATGGATACAATTGGGTCGATTAATGAAATAATGACATCGGCCTACGAGGACTATGATAACAAATGTAACACCTCACAGAGAACTCTATAAGTCTGATAAACCAGAGTCATGGTATACAAAACTATCTTGAAAATAATTCAAGATTAATAGTGTGTTTCAAGTGTTTATTGTCATGTGTACAGTATAGAATTAGGTTTCCCCGTACAATGAAATTTTCTCATGTAAGTAATAATTTATAATAATACCCAAGGTCCCAGTGGAACATCACTGTAAATTACATGTTTGTTCCTGATCAATCATTCATCCTTTAGGAATATGTGATTTCAATACTACTACTACTGCTACTACTACTAATAAAAGCTGAACATGTATCCGATCACAGATCTGGCCCCCACGTTTTTAATTTGTACATGCTTTACATTTGTATCTGTGTTTACTTTAGATTACATTGGGTACATCACAGCTTTAACATTAGCCCATTGCATCTCAGTAAACATGTCACTGTCTTGTTATGGGCTATGTTTATTGAATATTTGTTTTATAATATCTTATGCACATGTTTAAATGTGCATGTTGTGTAATAATACACCAGGTAATAACATCAGATATCTTTGGCAAGCTCAGTTTTGGGTCTCACTAAAATCCAGTCCAATTCAAACTGTGGACAAGTAAATGTATGTATTTATTGCACTTTTATGATACATTTCATGCAATATTGCTATATATAATGTTGTTATATATAACTACTTTGCACATCCATCCTTGGCAAAAATGATTCAGTGTATTTCTTTTATATTGTGCAATAAAAACACTTGAACCATTGCACCATCCATAACAGTTAGAATAAATGTCTGCTCCAGGCCCCTGTCTTTTAACTGCAGTGTTTGCTCAAGCGCCACACTCCATGTGAGAAACAGCAGAGTCAACAGTGACAAAAGGCTGGCTCTAAGTGTTTCAGCAGATCTTCGCTCTGTGGGTCTTCAGCAGCCACAATAGGCCACGCACTAATGACCACCACACTGTTCTCTGATGAGTCTTTCACACCAGGAGCAGCATGAACCGCTCTTTCCCACAGTCACGTGTCATATGACGCTAAGTCCAGCTCACTGCCTTGGCCCAACATCAGCAGCATTTATTAGCCAATAAAAATGGACTTTAACAATGAATGTCTTACTGAAATCAAAGTAATATTAGTTTAGCTACATGTAGTTGAACTGCATTCCTGCCTATGTATACAGCTCGTGATGCAAATATATATAGCTGATGACCACCAGTCCTGTTTGACCAAATCCATTCCAACCCATTCCACACAAACGTAGCCAACACAAAACATAGAAATACTGTGAGCAGTCCCAAATGTGTCTTCTGTTATACATGTGGATGTACTTCATGTGGCAGAGTAAAGTAGTAGTTGTGTACTGTAGTGTCTTGACTTTCTGCAAAGACAGCATGAATCTCTGCAACTCACAGGGAATTATTCCGTTTAAGCTATTGAGTTTTAAGCCAAACTCACAGTGAGAACAACATTTTTGCAGATACACAGTGGTTTTGTTGAAGTTATTTTCCTGTGAAAGTTTGGGGCTTGGTTTGGTAATACAAGATTTCTCCAAAAACTCTGAAGACAAGACCTGGGTTTGGAACCGTACAGTATAGAATTGCCTGAACTCCATTTGTGTAAGCAGGAGAGGGCTGCTGGGGCAGAGAGCACAGGGCCCGGGGCCATGCAGTTGGCCCTGTGCTGCCTTTAATTGCTGTCACATGTAACCTTACCTGTGTCCCAATTAGCCCTGTGACCGGCTGTGAGCTGGAGCCTCTGAGTGGGCTCTAATTACAGGAAGACTCATAATCAACTGGAACAAGAAGTGTGTAAGAGTCAAACTCCAACCCCACAAATAAATTAATCTGTTGAGTACATTCTACCTTCAGCACATAAATTGGAACTACTACTCCTTCAGAGGGCAGAGTGCAGACAGGCTTTCACACCTTGTTCAACACAGAAGAACTACTTCTGGGTTTGTGCTTTCAAACAATTTATACAGAGATTTGTTTTGTGACTGCACATAAACACAGTGATCTCATGCACAGACATATTCATACTCAAACTATATATATATATATATATATATATATATATATATATATATATACCAGTGGCGGGCCGTGCATTTCATGCTTAGGCCTTCAGTGACGTACCGTTCATAGTTGCTCATCTGGAAATGACGGACAAACCCTTTTCCTTGCTGGGACAGGCTAGCTAGCACAGGGGTTGGCCGACCTCTTCTCACAATATCCAACTTTTCGTGAAAGGCCCGTCTTGAAAATGGCGTGAAAAGTATATCTGCAACCAGATCAATCTCTTCTCCTCCTTCGGCCATTATGGGTTAAAAATATAGCGATAGCTGTTGGATCTCTGGGTTTAGTTCGATATTCTGCAAATTGTCGCCTTTCAGGCTCTAGCAAGTGCTTATCCAATCACAGGACCTGCTGAACATGTCCAGTTCAATGTAAGACCTTCTAGCTGGCCCTGGTCTGCAGAATCAAGATCTGATTGGCTATTGCAACTGACTGTGTCCGTTCACTTACAGTGCACAGGGGCCTGCTCTGTTGATTCTGAAGGTCTCACGGAAATGAAATTTGCCTGACAACACAAGGTAGCTGAAATATAATTGGATAAAAAGTCTACCATAATAAACAACATTGGAAGCCACTCAACTAAGTGGATATAATATGACATAAAGAGAACAGAGAATAGAAAATAATCTTGTTTACATATTTATGAAAATAAAATAAATTTACTTTTCTGATGTTTAGGCCAGCAGTGTGCATTTGCTGAATAAGGTCAGCAAATGCACACATTTCATCCCAAGTTCTGGTCTCCTCTATAATTGTTTAGTTGTTTATGCCTTATTTGTTTTCTGTTATGCTGTGTCAGCTCTGTGCAGAGCACGCACAGAACATCTAGTAATCTTTATACATAGCCTGACAACTAGGCTCATTATCTGGAAATGTAAGCTTGACTGTCCTTACAAAGTAAATAATAAGAATCTGCACTTTTTAAAATCTCTTTATTGATTTGATTTTATATTTCCTTGTGGGAAATGGGTGATGAACATCACACAGAAACATTGAAATATACACAAATAAGAGCAATAAGAGCAAGGAGCAATTCAATTAATAAAACATGATCAAAAAATGAGAAGACTTTTTATGTCTTAATCAACACAACATTGGTCAGTGATCCAGGCCCACTGTCTGGATCTGGATCACTGTTATTTAGTTGTGTGTCATCAGACTGTTCCACAAATCAATTATGTCCAAAGACACAAGCAACTTTTTGTAGACCTTAAATCTGTGCCTGTCAAGCAATTTCTCCCTCCCCTAGTATGGTTGAGGTAGGAGTTTCATATTTTCCATGGAGTTGACCTTCGTTAGAACAAGGCCAGATCACTGGTTCTTCAGTCTGATCCACATATTGCACACAGTGTAGGAGGTCAGTAAAACATCTCACACCAGCACATAAAGATCCCTCCAGACTCTCAGTGCATAGGTTTGTGTTCAAGGTATGACGTGTTAATCAGAATTTGTTTAAACATGCTGAATGCTGGAGTTATCATGACTCTATCTAAACAAAATGCATTTCTTTAAAATGCATATGATATATTGACAGGCATTTTTTCTTCTTTTTCTTCTTCAATATTGAGCCCTATTGCTTGTCTAGTTCTGTCCCAAAAAGGTACAGAATAGGTGACTTTTAAAAAAATACAATTTTAAAAGTCCAGTTTTAGTCAGTGTAGGCTGGTAATAAATTTCTTCTATGTCAAGTAAACATACTGAGTGACTGTCAGCTCTCCTCTTTAGAGTCATCAGGGGCCTCACACACATGTACAACAGATTGGGCAAAATGCACAGGACAGTTAGCAGCCTGCCTGTGATGCTTAGTGATGGATGTGTGGAGCAACTGGTGCAGAATGTAGTGACACAGGAGGGTGTCAGTGTGGGGGCATGGGGTGGTAAACATGACCGCAGCAACACGACGGCCACCACTTTACTCCCTAATTTATGGACAGTGTGACAACAGCAGAGCCCACAATGCAGCGGGCAGCCTCAGCTGCTTCTAAACATGAGCTCAATGAGGAAAGGAGCCGCAGTGAGCAGGTATGTAACCCGAGCACAGCACCGAAATAGAAATTCAAAGCACAGTATGACATTCACTGTCCTGCGGGGCTTATACATGTCTTGTTTGACCCAGGGACAGATCCCACTGGGAAGCTTTGTGCTTACGGGAGGTTAATGGGCCGGAGTGCGTCCACACAAGCAGGAAGTTCATTGTACTCTACTGGAAACTGTGGGTGTACTCCACAGATGATGAATCATTCAGTATGTAACCTATCCTCTATGAACCAGAGTCTGCAGCCAACAGCTGATAACTACATTCACAACTATCCCAACATTTACTTCAGTAACATCTATTTCAAAGGCTCCTTATGTTTGTTTCATGGCTTTTATGCATTTCAAACTCTCCCAAACAAATACTGGTGCAGCACTTTAAGCAAGTGTTAGTGTCCATATATATAATTTTACAGCTCTCCGAACTGAATGTTTAGGGAAAAAAACTTCTTTTTAAATTATCCTTTATTTGAATTTTATTTGAAGTTTGGTTCCAATAGAATTTATTTCACATACAAGCCTCTTCAGGGTTACCTGTTTCAAACCATGCCGTACCGATCCAAGAAAATAGCTTAATTGGACCAATGGACTTTATTTGACCAATCAAAAGATTTTGAGTCCTCAGTTAACCTACCCTAGTTCAGTACACTGAAGCATGGCAGTATTTGGTAAACTAAGTGTTAACTTTAGTAGATGACTCTTAGTGCAGCTCAAGATCACTGACAGCAGTGGAGCAACATATGTCACAAAAATAGTACTTTTTAAACAATAAGCAATGTCTAATGAATATGTGTTCAGGACTTAACTAGGGCAACTTAAAAGGGCATTTTAACAGTGATTGGTGTAAGTGTAAGTGTATATTTTATATAATGCATCCTAAAAATGGAAGGAATTCTTTTCGATCACAGAGCTACAATTCCCAAAATATTGCCTCAGTGAAATAACCTACTACTTAGTTTTTTCATAGTAGAAGAACATGTATCAGATGCGACACTGATCTGGACATAGATTTTGCGGTTGTGTCTTTTGTGCAGTGGCGTTTGGAAAGAGCTTGGTGTTTCCTGTGGTGGTTGGGGTTGATTAAGAGGTTAACTGTGTGGAGGCTGGGTGTCTTTAGAGGAGATTTATCTGTTCCTGCGCTGCCCCGTCCTCGGTGCGGCGTCCCCAGGATTTATTTAGTTATTTGTTTATCTGCTGCAGGGGTCGCGCTCCTCTGCTCCACAGCTCAGTCCTGTTTGTGAGTTTCAGAAACATTATTTATGCTGTTTCTTATGGGACTGTGGAGACGGGTGCATGTGATGACCAAGCAAAGCGGACACCACCACAGGCCCCACTCAGTCTGGTGACCTGTGACCTTTGGCATGGATACACTCCTAAAATTGGTTATTTCATTTAACACTTATTTTGCTATCTGTTCAACTCTGGCCCCATTTGGAAGAATGATGATGTTGTTCTAATTGCTTCTTGACAGTTTTAATTCAGACCAACTTTAATTTATTGGGTTCAGTTCCTATTTTTGCAGGACTTTACTCAATCTACTTTTGCTGCTTACGTACTTTTCACCAAGGCTTTTTGCGAGAAATCCAGACTGATTTATAATAGATTTATCATTTTACACTGGCAAACTGAGTGGCTGTGTTTGCATAAATGAATAATAAAATTGTGAAATCAAATGAGTCATTAATAGTATAGCTACTGGACCATTTTATGTATTATACTGTAAACTTTATGAAAAAAATGTGTTTCCAGAGCAGTTTACAGATTTTGTGTAATGTGATATGCTCAGTTGATTGTCAGTATTGGCTTTGAATGTCCCAGGCTTGCAGTCGGGTACTCACACCTCTTGTGTGAGGGACTGTCACTCTTCTGCCTTTTGCTCAAGATGGTGGGAGGCAAGGGGAAGGGGGCTATACAAGGAATGCTATGTGGCTTGCATGACCTGACATGTCTCTGAAGCTGGAGGGGGTCTCAACCTTTGACCCTGTGCTCCAAAACTGGGGAAGATGAAAAAAGGTTGTGGGGAGGCAGGGTCTTGCCTCTAAACAAGGGCCTCTGTTCGGACCACTCCAGGAATGTCACGTCCATAAAAAGATGCCTACAGAGAAAAATACTGCTAAAGACATAAAGGCAGAAAGAAAAAGAAAGTTGTCCAGTTTTCCTTGATTCTGGGCAGTCAGGCTTTAAACTGTGTCAAATGTAATTAAGCAGGCTGCCCCCACCCTTCCTCCTTCACCCTGCTAATCCAGTGTTTAATGTCAGTTTCTTCTGAATGAACTGAATGAGGTAATCACTAATTCACCCGTCGCTATATTCTGTAGCAAATACACCCCCAAAATACTCATATAAACTCCTGGTCCTTAACTGTTCCCAAATTGTTCTCATATTATTTTGTTGCAATCCATCTTTAACAAAAGAAAGGAAGCAAGTTATTCTTTAATTCTCCAGGGAAGCCAGCAATGACCTCTCTGTGTGGAGTTTGTGCTTTTGTGAGTACTCTCCAGCTTCCTCCCACTGTCTAGGTCAGACCTGGGCATTTTAAGGCCCGGGGGCCACATCAGGCCCTCGACCTACCCCTGTCCGGCCTTCAGGAGGCTTGTGTCAGAAAAGGAATTCATCCAAGAGTAGACCATGGACAGTACGCAATACAAAGTGATACTTTTATTTTGAAGCCACTCAAAGACTTTTTGCCATAGTGTCAACAATAATAGAACATTCACCTTTTCACTGTGTTCATAAACTGCATGTGTTCTGTCAGCTGAGGTTAGTCAGGTATTTTTGTGTGTGTGTGAGGGGAATTTGGAATAGACTGTTATTGTTAAAAGTGTATCATGTGCCTGATTTCTTGGTTCAGGCCGCACAGAGGAAGGAGCTGTTATCATTAATGTTTCTGCAGGTGACTAGACTCAACTTTAATGTTTTTTGAGTCATTTTTTCAGGTGTCAATATACATGTTGAGCCAGGCCTGGTTTTAGAATAAAATGAAAATGCAAATATTTATATAAAATTTATTCAAACATGCAAGCAACATAACCAAACAGTACAAAGTGGAGTACTAAACAGCTGCGGAGAGTAGGAGGCTATAGCTCCATGCTCTCGGCTCACAATGCCAGGAGCACATTATATGCATCTTCATCTCACTGTGGTTCTTACATTTTATTATGTGAACTAGGTTCCCTGAACAATAGGCTCCGGGTGTGAAATCTAGGGGGATTGTGTTCACACGTTCAGGTCAAGCAGGTAAAAATGGCATAAAGTCCGGATCTCAGTGCATGTGTAAAAAGTTCTTAAGAGTAGTGGTAGTGGGTGATTGTCCTTGCTGCATCAGCCTAAGGCCCAAAGCAGCTTGAGTAGACTCCTGGCCCCATGACCAATAAAAGGTATAAGTTGAACAAAGAAATTAAGGAACTTGTAGCCAGTTGCATTTTTAATAATTTTATTACAACTTTATACTTTTTCTGAGACTGCCCCCCAACATAGCGATAGGCTATAGATAGACTAATAGAAATAAAAACACAACAATCAAATAAACACAGAATATGTGGTAAAATTAAGGCTACCCTGCATGACTTTTAGCCAGTAGAGGGCGTAGACCCCTCTACAGACTATCTATGTTGTTACAACAGCTGCGTAAATTTACAGATGTCGTTTGTTTTGAAAGGAAGCTATCGAAAACAGCAAGTTTGGAAGAAAAAAAAAAGTTTTCTGAAACAGTAGGTAGGTTTAGTGTATTTAGTACAAATACAACTCAGCTAGGGTCCAGTGTATTGGCCTATTTCCATTGGTTGGTCAGAGTGAAAATCACCAATAGCCACAGAGAAGGGTCTGTGAAAAAGGCAGGGTGCAAGTCATAAAGAACCTTTCCTTTAAAGCCAAAAGTGTTTTCTAAACAGTCAATCAGAATGCTCTGGTCTACAGTGTTGAATGATCCGTTCTTATTTTAAGATAATTAATAGTGCAGTGTCTCTGCTGTGATTTGATCTATGACCAGACTGGTAAAGCCTTTTGAGAGTTAAGCAATTTGTTAAAGGTACTGAATAGGTATTTGGCATTAATTCTATTTTCACCATTAACTTGTAAAAAATTTTGCCTGACTTTTTTTTTTACCACTTTATTGTATTTGACAAGCTCTTCTTTGAAGGTGTGGTAATCATTTATCAGGTTTGTCTTGCACCTTACTCCATGCTGCAGGAATAGACGGACAGTTTCTGTGGAAGTGGCTGAGATGGTGTATCTTGCTTAGATGGAAGGCGCCTAGCAAAGCCATTCAGGCTAGCGCCCACTTGCTGCGATAGGAGCTGGTGTAAAGCGCTATCCAGGGAAGCCCCAGTGGTGGCAGCCTGTGTTTGAGAGTACTGACATACAGGCTGGCTGGCAGGACAAGCAGAGCCTCAATATGGCCAGTGGCTTGATAAACTGGACAATGTGGATGCTGCGGTAGTGCTTTGCAGAGACGTTCAGGAGCCTAGATTCTCAAGCAAACGGTCTCAGGAGCCTGAGAATCAAACCTAACGGTTAGTTAGTTTGTTACTGCACAAGCTAACTCAATTCACTTTTGCCAAGTGCTGCTCAATGGAGGTTCATTCACTCCTTATGTCATGGCTGAAGAATGAGCTATCGCTGAGATGTCAATGCTGCTGTGGTGAAAGGAGACTCTCTGTATTATCAATTATTAGTCCATAAATGTGCAGTGGGTACTGTCTGCTTTAAACCTCTTCTGACCTCAGTTCCTCTCATTTAGATGAACTGTTCCTGATGATAATATCATGGACTATATTCATATTAATTTTAAATTCATTTGTACTGTACATATGATGGACTATTCGTGACAGTCCTGGACACATCTATTGCATGGCCTGCCCGTCCTGGCAGTGGATCCCTCCTTCTGTGGTTCTCCCTGAGGTTTCTCATTTTCCCCGGCTGGTTTTTTTGAGTTTTTCCTGATGGAGGGTCTATGGACAGGGGATGTTGTCCTGCTCAACTTGTCTTTTGTTTTTGTCAAGCCCTTTGAAGCAATTGTTGTTGTGATACTGGGCTGTAAAAATCAAATTGAATTAAACAAAGTCAACTTCACTTCTTTTGTTCATGAACCAAACTTGAGAAAGTGAATATTGTTTGGGAACATACGGTACTACTTATGAATATAATCACAACTTTTGAGGGATTTTTTGAATATTCTCTATAATATAATACAATACAATACAATATAATTAATATAATATAATATAATATAATATAATATAATTAATATAACCCACTGAGAATGACGAACATGAGTGTAAAAATAGAGATGCCCTCTGATTACAACTTCCGTAATTGTTTAATAATGTCTAATGTAATTGTTTAGTGACAATATTTAAAAGCTAGATGTTTTGTAGTTTTGTAATTGGTCAGAATGGGTCGCATAGGGCATGAAAGTATCAGCTAAAACACCAGATTAGATGCACAAAACCTAAAAATTAAAGACAGGAGCCTGGCAATCTCCATCAATATTTCTCAAAAATAAAAAGTGATCACAATTTGCTCAGCATCCAGATCTGAATATAATATACAATTTGGCTCCCTGAGGCGACTTGTGGACTAAGCTAAAGCTTCTGTGACTAACTGCTGTGTGGCTGTGCTGCAGGGGTTTAATCTGTTTGTCCTCTTTGTTCCTGGTGTTGGACCGTAAACTCTGAAGCATGACATCTGACATGGAGGCTACGGTGTGTCAACATCTCACTTAAATGCATTTTGTGTAACATCAGGACAAATGAGTTAACAAAGTGTTCAAATCAGAGATAAAATGTCAGATGTTATGTAGGTCTCTCTGAAGCTTTTGGGTCACTTTTTTACTTTGAAGACCAAAACACTATAGATTATTGGCTTTTTAGCTTAGTTTACAACTGCATTTAAAAAAAAAAAAATGGCTCACTGTTATCTTCCCGTGATATGTGTAGAGAGTCCACTTTACTCCTGCTCCCGCCAAACACCAAACACCACAGCTCAGTACACAAGTACTGACAGGTCACATCTGTACGGCACAGTTCGGGTCAGTAAAAGCAAATGAAGAGACTTGTGTTTCCATTGCACTATGGCACGAGAGAGTCTGTTACGGGAAGAGCAGAGTAAAAAGCAACAAAAGTTGAGTATCTGATATAAATAAAATAAATATATGTGTTTGAAGTGAACTGACTTGAAGTGAGAATGTTTTTGTCATTCTTTTTAATAAAAAAGAGCGTACACTTGTTTACCCATGGTCTTTTTGAAGAGCTATAGGAGGTAGGGACTGTGGAGTATCTAATATCTCTCATGATAATATGAATGAAAATCTGTTGTTGACATCATGCCATACCACTCTAGCTTTGGTGTTTGGCAGGAGCAGAAATAAATTGCACCTTGGATGCTTTTGGTTAAAGGTCAGAAAAAATATCCTTATTCCTCTGTGTTGTATTTGTGGAAGATGAATCCCTATTGACTGTGCCAGCAGCTAATCAGAGGCTCATACAGGGTTTTCTCTCGCCCGGAAACAGCTCTGGCCTCTGATTGGATCAGCACTAATGCTCCGGCATGACGTCTTCCTGATAGAATTTCCATTTCCAGTCGGCCCATCTGACAGATACATGTCCCAGGAGCTCAGTACCTTGAGTTCACATGTGTGTGACATGAGAATATTGTCTGAACTTGGAGTTAACAGCCTCTCTACAGCTGTCAACCTAACAGGAGATTTCAACTTTTTCAGGGACTCAAAATTTCAAATAAAGGAGAATAAGTTTTGTCTGTGGGAAGCTGTCTTTAGTGTCTTCATTATTGCAGCTGTAAACATTTCAGTTGCCTTACAGCTTTTTCACAGCATATTTATGGTAGTTGCCAACGGCGACACATTCCCTGAGAGAGATCAGAAGGCAACATGGCTGCTACGAAGAAGGTACACTTTTGGAATGCAACAATTACTGTGATAACAGTTAATAAACAACTTTGAGGAAAACATACATATGAAAAAGAAGAAAACTTGCAGCACATAAAACTGAGGATAACTATCTAGCAGAAAACATTTGGAATGGAAAAGGTTAAAGTGAGCAGTGATAACTTAAAAGCCACAAAATACATCAAGCAAGAAAACATGCTTCATGTATGTTTTCTTGCACGGATGGTTTTCATTACAAGATATTCCAAACTGTACAATTTGACATTTTATGGCAATGTAAAAAGACTTTGAGCCACTGCTGGAACCCTGTTTAGTAGAAACCATGAGCTCCAGTGCAGAAGCAGCACAGTCCTTCGTTGGCCTGAGGTGTGCCCAGTGTCAAGTTGTAAGCAGTGAGTAAAGGTCTGCTGCAAGCCTGTCCACTGACTCCCAAACGTGTGCAAAGGTGGAAAAAGGCCAAATTCCCCTCCCTGCAGTTAAAATCTCAGACGGTGGTCTTTAATGCGCTCACTCCCCCTTTTCCCTCCTGCTCTCCCAATAAAAACCTCTGACCAACATTTGACCTTTGGCGCAGTTCTCTTCTCCCTGTCCTAGGCCGTTCCCTCGCTCCTCCACCAGCGCTCCTCATGGCAGGCCAATAGGAGTCGCAGCTGCGGGGCAGAGGGCTGGGCTCTGGGGGGTCACACGGGGTCACGCTCCTGCTAAAGTCATTGCAGAGGCTCAGATGCTGGGGCACTGCTAACCTCTTCAAAGGCGGCACACTGACGTCCACACAGCCGCACAGCCCTTCTCCTCTTGCACTAGCTCACCTCCTCGGCCCCCCATAACCCCCAGGCCCCTCTGGCTCCGCTGCTCCTCAGCCTCAGAGGTCACCACAGCCCAGGGTTGATAAAGTGATACCAGGTGTTGGTCAAAAGCACTGTTTTCCCTGTTTTTCTCCCACCAGCAGCAACGGAGGGCCCCCCATTTCGCACTAGTATGTCCCAGTGGGATCTAAAGCCTTGGAGTGGGCTGCCCACATCAATACAGGGCTGAAAGAGCACAACTGCCTCTGTGCAACAAGACAATAAATATGATCTTTTTAGGTGGAGTTACACACTTCCATACTGAAAAATAATGCAGTAATTAGGATTTTGTAGCATGTACCATTTATATGCAAATGTATTTAATAACCATGTAGGGCTACACAGTGTTAAAAAATCAATATGCATTGTATTAAACACAGCAATGGCAATAGGACTAGAGATGATTTTTGACTTGGACAAAGTAAATGTTTGAGAATTCACTTAAATCTTAAGCCTTAAATTAAAAATCTCAGAGAAGAATCACAGAAGGTGGGCTTTGAAAGAATGTTCAATTTCATTATTTTCTTTCTGGAGGAACAAAATGTAGGCCAATACATAACATTTTTTTTAGACTTTTCCATATATCAACCTGTTGTTTAGCATAGATTTGTCTGTACACTTAATACTTTGACACAATTATTATTTTAATAATTGAAGTAACTTTAAAAAAAAAACACTCAAGTGGGATTTTAGTGGTTTGTTGCACATGGTTCTGCATGGCTCTGCCATAAAGTCTGGAGGGAGAACAAGGTGAATGGCATGAGATCAGTGTTCAGAACATCAAATGCTAAAATCACCCACTGAACATAAACTAGCTCATATCCTTCAGCTGCCATTCTCTTGGATCAGTGCACAGCAAAATTCAGTGTCCTCTCTGACACTGAGGTTGCTGAAGAGCTGTGAAGATCAAACCCACTAAGAAGAAGTCATTAGCTTTGTTTCCACTGTGGGTACGGTACGGGTCAAGTCAGTACAGGATGAGATAGAAATATATAAGATAATAAATCTTGGTGCATATAGCTGCACAAATAAATCTCTGTGTTTCACAGCGGGAGGCTGGAGGTACATTTTGCTGCAGTAAACATTCAACTGTTTCCAGTTTCTTCCCAGCTTTCTGAGAGTTAAAGGAATAAAGCTGCACCAATTTCCTCTAATGTAGTGTATCAGTATTTTAGACACAGGTTGTGCTTGTGTTTATGGCAGTATAGACAATAAATACGTTTAAATTCATGAAGCAAAACTGTGATATTAAACACTAGCTTTGTCTTTGGGAAAAGGACAACGTTTATCACAAAAACAAGGTTTTGAGGTAAGAAATATTTCTGTTTAATGTTTTTCTTTTCACTTCAGCTGACAGCAGTATTTAGTTCAGCCACACCTTAAGCGGACCAAAAAAAGCTGGACCTGCTTAGGACCCCAAGTCAAGGCATCTCCAAAGTGATTCGGTACACTTTTTGGGGACCTTTCGGACACCTTTTGGTTATGGAAACATGCCAGAACCAACCCAACCCATGCAGTCCCAGTGGAAACAAGGCTGTGGCCTCTGACAACAAGCAGAGTACAAACACAAAAACAGAAAGATAACACAGAGCAGAGGCCTCAGCAAAGTCTACAGACATATTTCTTCCCCAAAAAGACAATACACACATAAACTGTATTAGAACATCTGTAAAAATCACTGCAAATTTTCATTGTAGACATAGCATCAAGTAATTAACAGAGGGCTCCTGATTACTGCTAATTAACATCAGCTATGAGTCATTTGTCAGGCTAATCCAGCATTTACATTTCCCTCTCACTGAAACCCCACTGAGCAGTTCCTGCTGCTCACAAAGAGAAGGCATTGTTATTGGGCTCAGCATAAAAGCTCCAGAACCATTAGGACCATTAGGAGCATTAGGACCGAGAGCGGCTCCAGCACCAAGCGCCGTGCTTAAACAGGCACAGTGTGGAGGACACAAGAGGGGCGGAGGTCAAGCCACATGTTTGGAGTGTTCCATCCGATCCATCAATGACTCATTTAAACTCTTTCATGATCCCCTCTTGAAAATGCAATAAAGGATCTAAAGTCATCAGCATTTTTAAAGTGTCACCTTCACCAGCAGAGTGCTCTGCGTGTGTGTGTGTGTGTGTGTGTGTGTGTGGAGGGGTGTTGGGGGGTGTCCATGTTTTATGAACATAAGAACAGCTGGTCATAGCATGTGTGTGCACACTACACTAGGTACTGCGCTGCTAGTTTTAGATGTGTAAATTAGGCCAAGATACCACAAATGTACCACCGCACAAGGACACTGTGCTCTGAACTCCTGAACTCCTGGGCTATCGTCACTACACTTTGACTGGTTTCATTTGAACTCTTTCATCTATCATGACAAGTTCAGAATTGATTTCAGCACATATTAGTTTGGTGCAAAGGGATTTTAATTGAACAATATTTAAACAAAGTATTAGGCATTTACTGTCATCTCAATATCAACAGTGATGGCTGCCCTGTGTGAGCTTGCGATACTTTGAGGCTGATTATTTTTATAAAAACTTTACTGAGGCCTGTCTGTTGTGAACTCTGAGTAAGGCTGAAGACACCTCTGTCCACCACAAAACCATTAAAACTGCTGCTGCCAAAGGCAATTATCAACAACATGCACATTGTACAACTCAGAAAATACAAAGCAAAGCCATTAGACGGGCTCCAGTTTTTGGTCACAGCAGCAAAAAACAAACAACAAAAGTTGTTGTTCTGAATACATACAGCATTTGTTACTGTACTGATGTTGTAATTATGAATGCTTTTGTAATTATGAATTGCCTTCTTTTCCTGTTGTTTTGACTTGGTTCTGAGTTCAGTAAACCACCACTGACAAAAATGCACATGATCACTTCAAAGGTTAGGGGATAAAGCAATGTTCTATGATCCCCTCTGAATCCTGCTGACACAACTCCTTTCTCAGCTTCTTACTCATGGAACCTGGTTTTGTGCAACAGTTGCTTCCGCCTTGAAAAGTAAATACAATAAATTCCAGTACGTAGCCAGAACTGGGACGGTGTTATTTTTCGGCACCGTGGGCAAGCACAATAGAAACACAGCTGTGGTAATCAGTCCTGGCTCCCCGGGAGCCACTGGAGGGCTGGGGCACATGTTCGTTACTTCACTGAAGTTACAATAGCAGCTTAGTTGCTGAGCGGTGTTCTTCTTTACATCCAAAACCTTTGAGTGAGATGCCTTCTGGTGAATCTGTTTGGCCAGATGAGTCGACACTTCGGAAACTTACCGAGTGACAGCTCCAAGATCAGGACCAGGACACTCATTAAACCATGTCTCCAAGGACTCCATCTTACTGTTACAAATATAGAAAAGACACAAAGAACACTGAACAATAGGTTTCTTTCAGCAAAAAATAAAAAATAAAAAAAAATCCAAGATTCCAAGAATAATCCAAGAATAACAACATGTGAGTAACCCAGGTTTGATTCTTACAAAGCGATTTACCATATGGACTTGTTAGCTCAGTGGGTTGGGTCATTATCAGTGGCTGACTTAACTGGATGTACCTGTTTAAAGAAACAAGAAGGCTCATCATTTCTTCGATTATTCAATAGTTTAACCATCTTTTCTTAGAAATATTTTCTTTAAATTATGAGCCATCATTTGAAGTAGATGACAGTTGGACCTCCTGAATTGGATCTGACGCTTTTTTAAAACAGTGCTCTCACAGGCTGAGGTTGTGGAGCTGAGATGTTGTGCTGCTCACACAAAGCTGTAAACATCTACAGAAAGTTTCAAATACTCCAAGCTCTAAAGCCAGCAAAAGATGTTTTTGAAAGTGCTGTCCCAACAAGCTCCGGACAAATACCAGCCCCATGTATACGCACACATGCACAGCACCTATCCCCCAGGCCTGCCCCTTCCCTTCCCCCGCCTGAAACCCGATCTGTCGGCATGCAGCTTGGAATTCTTCAATCGCCCTGACTTTTGACCTCTGGCCTTTTTGGCAGAGCACAGAAGAGAAGATGAAGTGCCCAAGCCTCTCTCTTCCACAGCACAAAAAATCCCCTGTTCTCACAGCCTCCCACACATGCGCTCACACACCGGCCTGTTTGGGACGGCGCTTTACTGACCACTCAGTGTTCACAGGCTCTGCTCAGATCAACTACAGATATGGACAAAAGCTGGAACAGACCTTTAAACTGGACTACTGTACTGTCTCAGCATATAAGCATAGGAGCATGTCTGACTTAACTTCACCTCACTATAATGTGGACAATTATCACTAGAGAGCAAAAGGCATCATCTAATCCTGCTCTCTGAGGTGTGAGTATTCTCAATCTGTCCTCATGTAACATTGGAAAATGAGCAAAGAAGTCCTAATTTGTACTGGGGTAAGAACTGTAAATGAAAAGATTACTCAAAGATTATTGATTATTGCACCAACAAGTACAAAGCAATATATAACATGAAAATACATGCCCATCAGCAAGAAATATGTAAATAAAACAATAATAAAAAAAAAACTGGTGAAGTCCATTCGCAGAGTTGTGTGACAGAGCAATTAGACCTGTCTATAGGAGACATGACTCATTTATACTAGAAGCTGTGGAGCAGATCCATCTTGGATCCAGCTCACATTATCTTGGTGTTGGACTGAACATTGAGTTAAAAGTATTCTGATTTCAGTTGGACTGAAGACACCTGGACTTTGGTCTGCTTATGAAACAGTGCTGATTGTTTATGATGGATTTATGTACGCAGCCCACTGATGGGTACAAATGAGCACTTTTGCCCCTGATATGACATTCTCCAGCTCCCTTCAGCTGATTATTTATGTCTGAGAGTGTGCATTTTGTTCCACAGAAAATTCAGTGGTATCTCATAAACACGTGGCACACTGACTGATCTGACAGTTGAACAAAAAAAATTGACAGAAAAATGACATTTGAAAACCTCTGTGAGACAAAGAACAATTTCTTGCATTTCAGCATCTCAAGATTGCTCGGAATACTGGTCTTTTAAAACCCTTTAGCTGTTCAAATGTTCAGTGAACAAGTGGGGAAAACAATAGCAATCCATGTCTATAATTAGGATTACAGTTGCCTTGATTATGCTTTGTCCACTTCTCCTGCTCTATTGCTAAACTCTTCCCATTAAGCAGTACACACAAAGCCGTTTCTGTGCTAAACTGTCTGCTGCAGAGGGAGCCTTTCTCATCCATCTGACACTATTTCCCAGAGTGAGCCTTTAAAATCCCTGGAGCACCACTTCTCTGCTGCAGCATCTGACCGCTGCCATTTGTGCATTGTGTGTGTCCGCTGTGACTCTCGTCATTTTCCCCTTTGATTGGCCTTCACACAATGTGATCAGTGTTGCAGCTGTCTGAAAAGGCCTCTTGTGCAATATCTGAGCAACGCCGATCAGCACAACTCTGCTTGTAGTTCCATTTAGGCCCCGTGACAAACGGCAAACTGTCTGTGAGTATGTGTCAGGCCTCTTGATTTACAGCTTTGTTTCACTGCACTGGGCCTTTCCTGAATGTGGCCTCCGTCCTGTATGGATGCACTGTGTTGGTAAGAATTGGCGTGGCTGCAAGCTTGAAATTGTAATGTACAGACAGACGGAAGAATCAGACCACTGTATATGTGAGGCTTTAGGATTATTTCCAATACAGAGAAGGTCAGGCACGACTTTTCCTTGCTTTTGATCCGTTCCTGTCCCAATCCATTTGTTATACATTTTAAAATCTCAGTGTTAAATACAGTAAGTGGGCTTTTGTTAGGGACTAAATCATGTGAAAGTACTCCACTCCACTCAAATGATAGACCTGAAAAAATCAGGGTACAATGGAGAGAAATTAAGCCTCATTTCCACTGGAATGGCAGGGGCCCAAAACAACTGTAGATAATTCTTCCTCGATTGACAACGACATGCGGAAGGCAAAACAGGAGTATTTTTTCAATTAAAACACTGTATTTATTGTCCACAGTGTGTTAAACACAGCATAAGATTTGACATTAAATAATGACCTTAAATGTAGGACATTGACACAGCTCTATGAATGTAATGTTCTGGAAGCTGTGCATAAACCAGAAGCAGTAATTTTATTGCAGCCGTATACAGCTGACTAGAGCTGACTAGGATCTATAAACTACTTTACATTAATAAAGAGCAACACTTCTACATTTCTTCAATTCATGAGCCATCATTTGTGAGAAATGACAGTTGAACCTAAAGGCATTTGAAATAGTGCTCTCACAGACTAAGGTCGTGGAGCTGAGGTGTGGTCTTGCTCACACAAAGCTTTAAACATCTAGAGATAGTATAGAAACACAAGTGAGATGTGTGATTGTGACATGATTATGTTTTAGAGGCTGCTCTTCTGGAGCCAGCACAATGAAAATAAATAAACTGTAAATTGAACTGAGTGTTCCGGTACTGTACCACTCCAGTGGAAATTAGGCTTTGGTTGTTAATGCACTGTTGCTGATGGAATTTTTAAAAACTTTAGGTCCTGTATTAAATAAACAAAATTAAACAGACGTTAGTAGAAGAGATCAGGTAGATTGTAAATGAGGTAGATTGCTGGAGCAGAGCCTGTGCTGTGAGTAAAGTCCAGTGCACAAGGCCGCCTTAACACACGGACTGGTCTGGGCTGAAGAAGCCCAGGGGCCTATGCGGGTTAGGGGCCTATTATGAGCCTCGTCTATGAAAACTTTTACCCTTTCAATGTTCAATGTTCGTATATGCCTAGTATTCCCCCACTTTACTACGTGTCTGAATGCATGTGTCTGTAACTTTTCTGTTGATAATGTGCGTCTAAAAAGGCTGACATTTTATTCATGATGGCTGTAGCTAGTCCTTTCGGACAAGTAAAAGAATATGTGCTTTGTTTTTTAACATTTTATTTACATATATATTTTTAATTTAATGTTGTCCTATAAGTAAAATCCTCTTTATTCAACACCTTCAGCCTCTTCAACAATGTGGAGATACTTGTACGTAGGTGACCCACTGTCCTCTGTCTGTATCTTTTCCTTAGTTTACATGGGAGGGATGTTTTTGAGTGTGCAACTTTCCCCAGACATCAGGTTGTTTATGAACATTAGCCTTAAATCCTTATGCCGACTCCTTCATAAATGTATGAGAACATTTCAAATACAAAATCATCCATTCAAGCAAAAATATATGGGTTTGTTACACTAACATGAAAACAGGGCAATCATAATTCATCTCTTTATTGTCTTTACTCTGATAAAAGGCACAAGAAAAAATGCACTGAGCATTTATTTAGCAGCAGTTATTGCTAATAACTAAAAAGTAAACAGTAATCAACAGTTCAACTGCTCCAGGTTAATCTTAAAACATATTCAAAATTATTAAAAAAAATGTATTTCCTGTGTTTTTTTTTGTTTGTTTTTTGGCCTTTTTTAATGGCCTTTAGGATTCCCACAGAAACTGACACTGAATTTAAGGCAGACTCTTTGAGCTCATGTGTGAAGAATACAGACTTGTATATTTGACACTTATCACCAAACACTCGTTCACACCATTTCTGGTTTTGACTCACCAAAATTAACATATGTGAGGTTCCAAAGAACAGGAGAAAATATGCAAAACAAACAAGTCAAGTACCTTATGACAGACACCCCCACTTCCCTCTGAGCTAGATTCTTTTAATTCCTATCATGTCTTGTCAGTTCTGAATTCATTTTGAAATTATCACAGCAGCCCGGACAGGAGTGTAAAGTGCTCAATCAACTATATTTTTCTGAAAAAATATACGTTCCTTCTCTGTCCATAACATCAGTGAAAGTCTGTAATGATTTACCATCAGTCTCGGCTTTTTAGTCGTTTCTAACTAATTTATTAAGCTCAGCTAGTGTCCGTAAACCAAAGACCCACGGGGGTATAAATAGCTGTTCTAGAGATGCCAGTTCAAAAATATATTTTACACAATGTGCTTGAGTTATGATCTGGATGACAATTTTTACTTTGACTGAAGGAAGAGAGATCAGCAGTGAATGATGCAATGGCATGTTGTTAAAATAATTACTAACTACTGTTAACGTGGCATGCTGCATTGTATGTGCTTCAATTTGGAAAGTTGAAAAATCAATTAGCTTTTAACATGTAAAATTTTCTTTTTTAGTTTTAAATTGAAAGCTGAATATTAATGAATCCACAATTACTTTTCTTCATGACATTGATGCATATGATGCCAAGAAAAGTTTGTAAATAAATTCTAATCTGAGTGTCCAAAGACCTTATGATTGCACCAATGCCTCCACACTTTGGTTCTATAAAACAATAAGCAACAGATAAGATTAACATAAAAAGTTGCATACACAAAACATTTGCACACAGACTAGGTGCAATGATTTCATCAAGGCTTTAAACTCATTCAGTGTAACAAGGGCTTGAAGTTTCATTTCGGAATGCAATTTGATCCAAGCATTAGGTGCTGAAACCCTTAAATGCTTTCTTGCCAAGTTCAGTTTGTACTTTAAGGATGACAAATCGCAGAGCATCCATAGATTGGAGATTGCGACTTTCATGTTTCCTTGTTAAGAGACAAGACAAATGGTGTTCTCTCATTTCATCTCTAGTTTGTTATTTACTTGCCCTGCAAATGAACTCTATCTGCTCCTTTGGCTCATAAGCCACACGTCCCTCTGTTCCGGGCCTCAGCTCCGGGCCTCAGCCCTAAGCCTTTTCTTGGCCTGGAGATTACAGTGTAGTTAAAAGGTCTGCTGTGAGGGGCGGGCTGGGGCAGGACTCATCACTTTCCCTGCTGCCTGCTCCACAGGTATAGACGATTTTTAGGACAATGTAAATAAAAGTAAAGCATTTAATTAAAGAGAATTTAAATTAAACTTTAAAACATGAATTAATAAGTGCATTTGCAGTTGCTTTTATTAATGTGTGAATTAAAAGATCAACTGTAAAATCATTTACTAAATCACACTTTAATTATGCAATTGAAAGTCACTTTATAAGTACATTTACTAAATCTGCAATAAGTACTAAATTTAAAATATTTTTAAAAACTCCATTGAAAAAAATGTCTGTTTTATAAATTGAATTAACAAATCCATTTGCAAATGCATTAGTTAACACTTTAGCCTCAAATTTAGCAAATCAATGTAAATGAGCTCAGACCTCTGTGCTCTGATTGGTGTTTCTTTTGAACGAGAAAGTTACATCTACAACAGTCCACATCTGTGGGAAATAATCGCTGTCAACTAATGTAATTAGCAAAAGAAGCCAAGTCTTTTATTATTTGAACATGTGAAAGAGTAGAGCTGTGAAAAAACAGCAGACATGCTTCTCACATCTTCACTCTTCCATGAATAACTTCCTTCTTCAGGCTGGACTAAACAGTAGATCCCAGCACAATCAAACTCAATGAACAGTGCAGTGTAAATGCGTGAGAGATTAACTGTGTAAACAACACTTATTTGAACCAAGATATATGCAATATATTCAATTAAATGCAAAAAGCACTTTTGCATCCTTTCTGACTGTAACTGTGTATTTAATGTCTCTACTTACTCAAAAAACTAAGAAGAAACTAAGCAGCTGAGGGATCTTCCTGTTATTGGCCAGAGTCTCTCCAGCTCAGGACCTTTGACTGTAATTCCATAAGGAGGCTGTCACATCACTTTCTTTTAAAGGCTGGCTTAGCATAGTCGTGAATGCAATATTTCAACAAAGCTGATCCTCTACCCTGATGACACTTCATTGTATTCATTGTTTAAACCCAATCATCCAATAGACAAATTAGATGTCTTTCCGACGTGAATACATGGTTGACGGTAGATTATCCTCTCCTAAACCCACTACTGTACTCCTGTCCCAACCCACTCTTCATCAAACAAATACTGCTGAATCTGAGACATTTTAAAAAGAATGTTTAAATTCACAAAAAGCAAAAATAAAACAACAACAACAAAAAACCTAATTGTAGTTTTGTGTGATGCAACCTCTTAAAGTGGAAATGAGGGAGGGACATGAAATGCTCTGTTCCGTTAAAGGGCCAGCATCCAAAAGTGAGTGCTCAGAGAGGAGCACTTCAGGAAGGGTTTTCCAGGGTCCTGTATAACCTAAACATATAAGACCAACCCTTCACTGGGAGCACATGGAACTGTGTTGTTTACGGAAAAAGGGGCACTGAATGTGTCCTTTAATATTACTTGCTGGCATCTGGATCAATGAATCCTGCCAGGGTATTGACACATGCACTTGTGTTGTAATACAGCCGGTTAACAGTGATGTACCACCAAATATTCAACCAGACATAGAAAGTCATTGATCAGAGTTTAAAGCAATAGAATTTTGCATTTATTCTTCTTGATATTGGACAAAGACAAGACAGCCTTAAATTTAAATTTGTTTTTTGTTTCCTTTTTGTTTCTCATTTTCTAGAGCTCTCTCTTAGGTCCTATGATGTGGATCCTTCCAATCTCTTCTGACAATAGAACCAGCCCTTAAACTGTGGCCTACTGAAGCCTCTTTTGACGTAAAGGCTCCTCAGTCTGTCTCCTGTCTCTGAGCTGGGGACAGATGAGGATGCTCTCTCTCAGATCTGGACAGAGGGTGGATTTAGAGTAATAATAATTTAACAGCTACATCGTGTTGTATCTGGACCTAAAAACCAAAAGCCTGTTATTGATCCATTCCTCTCAGACAGTAATAAAACTGCAGTGTTGGTCTGTGCAGGTGAGAGTAGTGTGGCCAGTGAGAAAGTGGACAGACTTTATAGCAGGTCTGAAAAGTCACAGATACATTGTTTTTAATGTGCAGTTCTCCTCAGGCCAGAGCAGAGACAGGAGCGGTTGTATTGTGGTGCAATTGCTCTGACCCCGGCTGTTACTGGTCTGACGTGTGGCTGACCCCTGTGTCCCCTGTTGTTCTCTTCAGGGCCCTAACACTGGGGTCAAAACCCTGCACTTTTATTGGCCCTCTAAAGTCATCAGTGCTCCCTGATTGGATGACAGCCTTCTAATGGAGTCTGTAATTGGTCGGGTTGATCAGTTTATTAGGGGCAACCGTGGGAACAGCTCGTCAGGAGAAGACATTGTGGAGCTGTTCAAATAAAAACCTCTGTAGGGATGAAATCTTGTTCGATCGACTAGTGGAAAATATGAAAATTAAGTGAAATGGGACAAAACTAGACTATGCACTGTTTTATGTTTAAATACAAAGCTTGTAAATCTGATAGGGCTTTGCCATCAAACAACTCCTCCACATGGGCATGGTCCAGATAGTTGGGGTATCATCTAATAATAATAGTAATCATAAAAATCATAATCACAATAATACTTTTTTACTTATATAGCACTATTCAAGATGCTGCACATACATAGAGAAATGTAAAACCAGGAGAAGCTAATTAGGCATGTTTGATTAGGTGGGTTTTTAGATGTTTTTTGAGGCAGTAACTGCACAGGAGTCTCAAATGTCTTTGAGAATTCCAAATGGTGGCTGCAGCAATAGAGGTGCTGCTGTTGGCACCGGCAGAATGTAGAGTTCAGGTGGAAGTGTGGAGGCAAAGGGGGTAGGGTGTGGTTATGGAGGGATTTGTACAAGATGGAGTTAAAAAAGTGTGTGGAGTATTTGTTTGTCTCTTTACTGATATAATAACAGTGCATTTCTTGTCATTTATTTATCTGTTTAATGTACATATGTTGTCTTTCCTCTGTTATTTCAGTCTGAGAGACAATGGCAGTGTCCTCTTTTCAGATCCAGGTTGTATTGATGCAATATGAGGCTTTAGAACCTTCTCCCCACAGAAGTATAGTCAGACATCAGTGGTCAGTACTGTTCCAGCCAAACATCATCCAGTGTCTTACCCTGACTCCTCATCTTACAGACTTTTTGGGCATGGTCTTGTAGCCACGAGAGCTGCAGTGGCTGAGGGGCTAAAACAATATTCCTTTTAATTATTTGTGACACATTTATTTAGAATAAACACATGTAATGTGATGTAATGTTCATGGCTTATTTTAATGATCTTTGACCCAATCACCACATAAGGGTGAGAGCTAACTACGTCCTTTCATAACTTCATCCGTATTGATCCATGAGGGAAGTGACAGTTCCAGAGAGCAGAGTTTTCCTCTGTTCTGCACTCCTCAGTAGTCTATGTGCTTGACCCATTACCCTCAAACACTACAGAAGTGAAAGGTCCAGACTCCGCACTGGCACTGGTCCACCGCCCCCTACCCCCAAAGCACAGCATGCTCTTGAAAACCCAACAGGAGCCATACTTATCCTCTGTACTGTGTACACATAATGACACTGGTCTCCTAGTTTACACCAGAGATACTATCCCAGCTCTTAGTTGTGTTTTAATTTTCAATGGGGGTTTAAGGGTCCCGAAACAAAGACAGCACCTACTGTCCACATTGAGTAACTATCCTTTGGGACCAGACAGTGTAACTGGTACTAAAAGCTGAACACTCAAACTCTACAAAAGACTTTTACTGTACATTATACTGTTAATAATTGTTTATGTCTTGTGAAAGAATCCTCCTCAGGGCAAACAAATGCTTTTCCTATTGTAATAAACAGCCCCATGTCAGGAAGATTAAGATAAGGCTACACCTATTTGTCAGAGTTGGCTTCGTGGCTTTGTAAACAAAAAAGACTGCAATCATAGACTATGTTGCATTAAAGGATCAGAAATTACTTTAAAATGAGCCCTAAAATCTAAAACTACTACCCACAAAGACAGACCTGGTTAGACATCCCCAAAGTGGTACGGTACGCTTTTTGGAGACCTCTTTTGGTAATGGAAACACACCAGAAACAGCCCAATCTGCACTATACCATCCCAGTGGAAATGAGGCTCGCTAAAAACCCAAATTGGCTGATGTCACTGTGTTTGTAGCTGACACTATCTTGAGCGCAAAGATTAGAGTTAGTGTACCAAACCAAGTTTAGAGAAGCAGAGGAAGCAGGCTGTGGACCAAGTCCAACAAAAGAGAAGGAAACAGTGAAGTGAAGCCCCTCCCCCAGTGGTCTTCTTTCTCCCACTGACCACAGCTCAAACTGCCCCCTCACCCCGTGACCCCCCCATTGGGCCCTTTCACTCCCCAACAATGGCTGCCAGGGGCTGTGTTATTTGAGGCACTAAAGAGCCATCGCAGTGGCCCGCCCCCAGGACAATGCCCCCCCAGTGAGAGCTTTCTTTATCCAGCCTCCCTAATGACAGGTTTCATCCTCTTGGGCCTGACCCCCGCCAGAGCCCGCCGCTCTCGACTCGGCCCACCGCCTCACTGCCCACTGACCACACCGCGGGACTGCAGCCCGACTCAACAGGGAACAAACGTGATTTCCTCCAAAGGTATTTAGGAAGATCAAAAGAGTCAAAATAGTCTATTGCATAAATCTACTTAAACCAAACAAATAATAATAAATAATAATTTCTATTTAATTCTATTACATTTTATTTATACATCAATATGATAACAACAGTTTCCTCAAAGGTTCCTCGAAGCTTCCTCAAAAAACTTCCAGAATCTCAGGAAGAACGACAGACGGAGGATCCATTCCCAAGACAGACAGAGGGGACAGAATAGTGTCCTGGACAATTACACACAGACCATTTCACACATGGTCCATCTTTTTTACAGATGCATAAAAAATAAAAATAAGTTCATTTATTATCAGCAAGAACCATTCCTCCAACTGAGTGAGAGGTTATGTGGATTCTCCTTTATTAAAGTCATTACATTATAAATCTTATTCCACTCACAGCTGCATAATGAAGAATAATGAGCCAGGAAGATTCCAGTGATCACACACACATTCCTGAGCAGGAGCTAATAATTGGTGAGTGTTAAAGAAAAGTGGTCAGTGTGAGCTCGTTCATTATGTGAGCCTGAAGGAGCTCCAGGACAAATCCATCTCTGCTCTTATGTAACGTCTGTCTCCGTGACAGTGATACATCACTGTCAACCCTCGACCGGTGAGTTTAGTAATTAAGACCTGGGAACTGCAATTCCCAAGTGATGCAGGGATGGAGCGACTTAGCTAATGGACTCACACATTGTTTACGTGTTCTCCAAATGGATTCACTTTAGAACTCACACAGGTCCCATGACTCAGTGTTGTTTTAATCATCAATGATTTATTACTGAGCCTTTTTTGAGGTAGGTCTTTTCAAATATAATTAGGAAATCCTCAAATGGTTGCTCCATGTTCCTTAATAACGGATAAAATGTGATGAAAGCCATAATATGGATCACTACATTGTAAAAAAAATGTCAGTGGAATTAAAAGTATATTGATCTAAAATCATGACAGCATAATAATGTCAACAGAAAAATAAATGTTTTATTAACTGTAATATCAATCAATCAGTTAAAACTACATTGTGAGGGTGTTAAAAATACAATTTTTGTCAGTTATTTTTGAAAACACAGAAATGAACTGTAAGCTATTTTACAATTTTATTTTGTATTTTTAGTACAATTTAAAAACACAATTAACATAATTAAAAGGATGTGTTTGTGTGTGTACTCCATATCATGATGTACTTCCTATTCCTAATATCTTTGGGGCTGAGGTGTATTGTGAGATGTACTGTAGTAGTATAGATATAATTAAAATCTAAGGTAAAGAAAGACCTTCTGTGGTAGCAATAAAAAAAATAAAAATTAGTGGACAATTACTCAAGTATTCATTTATTCATTCATTTTCTACCGCTTAGTCCCGTTTGGGGTCGCGGTTGGCTGGAGCCTGTCCCAGCAGCTTTGGGCCTTAGCCGGGGTACACCCTGGACAATGGCCAGTTCGTCGCATAACAGGCATATTCTACAAAAACACTGTATTATGTATAAATATTCTCGCAATATCCATTTTAGATGATGACAGACACAGGCAAGCATTAGAATTTTTCATGTTTCCTCACATTTGGTTCAAATATTTCTAGTATAGTAATAACTAGTTTTCTGAATGTTATCTAGCTTCTAGCTTCCATGCCCATTTTATATATATATATATATATATATATATATAGCATCTGATATCACAACAAAAGCTTCTTGGATCAGTGCTCTAATGTCAACTGTGTATCTATGACAACATCACAGAAAAGTCATATGAGGTTCATGGGACTGCCATAAATTGTAATGAACAAGATTTTGCTCAGATATCCTTTAGGTCACAGCAAAGGAGCCTTGCCATATCTACTACCACTTTCTGTGGTTGAAACTGAAAAGTATGTGCCTGGAGTAACATTGAAATGGTTACAAATAAACTCATTTTCACTGGGACGATATGGTGTGGGTCGGGTCAGTTCTGGCGTGTCTTCAGTACCAAAAGGGGGGTCCGAAGGGTCCCCAAAAGCATACCATACCACTTTGGGGAACCCTCGGCTTGGGATCCCGAGTGTCTCAACTGTGTTGGAGCTAAACAGTGCACTCAGCTGATTGAATAATAGATAATCCTCACTCTTAAGTGAAAGTAAAAACATTTTTTTTTACATTTTGTGACAAATGTCATATATTTAAACAGAAAAAATTAGGAAATTTACCTTTTTTCTCAACAATTAAGATAGTGTTTATTATTAACAGCTGTCAGCGGCATTCATGAATTTTAACGTTGCATTTTGTCTTCACCTTGCTTTAAACACAATCAGAACCTGTGCCTCAAATATTGAGTCCCTATATAATAGGAAATTGGCAGAGCTCTATGATTTTAATGTTCTGAAAACCAGAAACCAGAAACAATTTAATGTTTACTGCAGCATCCAAGTTTTAAAAAGTCTGCTTCAAATATGTTGACATCATGTTTATGTAGCAGACGTTGTTCTTCTGGACACAGCAGAATGGAAACACATGCCACTTCAGTGGTTACCCAAACCAAACCCTTCTGCACTGCCCTGCCCGGTACCATACCTTGCAGTGGAAATGTGACTTATGGGACTGGGGTGTAGGTGGGACTAGGGGTATAGGGGTCACTGAGGTGAATGAAGGGCGAGAAAACTGGTCAGTGTGTATTACTGACATGAAAGTGACAGAGTGTGACAGTCTGCTCTGTTAGACTGCAGGACACACTATTCATGCACTGGAAACTGGACATAGAGAGAAGCCCAACAAGCAGATAGAGCACGGTTTATAACAATTCCCCCAGTCTGTCTTCGTCAGTCTGTTTTCTCTATATAAAAAAATAAAAGTACACTTTAAAAAAATCATGTAAATCAGCCAGGTCTACCAAAAAGGGTAACAAGCTGGTGGTACTAGAGATGTCCTACATTGTGTATTTTGTTCTCAATGTTGCTGAGTTTTGATTCCTGTTTTTGTCTGAGTAGGCCTTCTTTGTTGCCTGATCAACAAACACTTTTTAGAACAAGATTCACAACACAAGCAAGTGAAGGGTAATGGTTGGTGGAAGCTGTACGATACCCATATTACATTCAGGCTAATGTGAAACACCTGCAAAAAGAGTCATTAAGGAATACACTGTAAATCTGCAACCACACCCACTAACAAAAGAATATGCACAAAGGTCGACATTTTTTGGCATGGACATTGGTCACGTTCCTCTGGGTGTCTCAAGCTCAGACAAGCATTCATAAATGTTTTTGACATTTTTCACTCAGCCTAAGGTTAGGCTATTTGTCAAATACATCACTTCTATCCTTAGACACTAGCACCTTACTGTACATAGAAATTCTGAATGCTTTCTGAATGAAGACCTACGACGTCGCTAGTACTATTAGTGTTGTGGTTGATCACACTCTATGTTTGCGCTGACTGACATCACTAAATACATGACCTATGCTTTACAACCACTACCATGACTTGGTTTTCGTCTGGAGCTGCTCCCTGGGGTCACAGTGGCAGGAGGGAGCCATTTCATGCTTGACCTTCCCCTCACAGCTCTGCGAGCCCCTTCACTCCTGCCTTCAGTCTCTTGACCTACTTGGTTAACCTAAAGCAAGCCTGATATCACCACAGCAGCTCTGTCCACAGGCTTGCACACACATTCACTCACATGCACTACTGCACAGACACTAGTACACATACCCTTCAGGTGCTTCAAGCTTTATCACATGAAACTACTGTTTGAAGCTCAGGCCAGTATGACATTTGTTACTCTTGTTATCTGCTGGTAAAATGATTGAATATAGTCAATAACCTTGTTTTTCACTGTTAATTACAGAACAGGTTAGCACTGTTGTACCAAAACTAAGGTGACTATATCATATCGTGTAGTGTAGCAACAATGCTATGAACTGCCATGGTTTTTCTGTAGTCTCTTTTTAGGATGCACTCACACTCAGTAGTCTGTATAGGGCCCAAGCATAACTCCTCCTGAAGCAAGGCAAGTTTGACTCCTGTTTGAGATCTAGGCACAGAACAAAGTGTGCACACATATGCAGACAAGAAAAACACATGGTAAATAACTCATACAGTCTCCCAATTAGTCTATCATTTAGTTGACAATGCATTAGAGAACAACATGTTGGACAATTTTAAAGTCTTCTTAATCTCTCTGACCAAAAATGACAGTGAAGAAGTTTGAACTTGTCAAACACAAATATTTAATATACAAATCAGCCTCAGTCAACAGACTGTTGTTCTCTGCGCTGAACCGATGCTTTGCAACACTGACAGCGCTGTATTTACTTTAACACTACTGCTATGGCCAGCTGTCCCCCTGAGAGCACAGTGTTAACTGAACCAGTACAAGGAGATTGTGCAGAAATTTTTACTGTTTATTTTAAATGTTAAAATATTACAGGAAACAGGAACAAATGTTACCAGTTGTCAAAAGGGGCTAATTAGAAATTATCCCAGTATCACAACAACAATTGCCTTAAAGAACTTAACAAAAAAGAGAAACCTCAGGGAGAAACACAGAAGGACAGATCCACTCCCAGGACGGACAGGCCGTGCAATAGATGTGTCCAGGATAGTTGTTGACAAATAGTCCAGTAATTATACAAATGAATAGAAAAATTAATATGAATATAGTTCATGATAATATCCAAACATTGTTTTAAACGGGCAGGCCTGGGGACAAGCAAGGGAAGCTAAGTCCTCTCACTGGACGTCTAACAACCGGATCTGAACAGTTCCACTCCAAGTGGACAAGGGACAACTTTAAATAATCAACTAAACAAAAATGTAAACTATATTGTAATAAGAGTGAGTACAAAGCCAGAGGATAGAAGCTCAGTGTGTCATACCTGCCCCAGTGTCTGGGCATAGAGCAGCTTATCTTGTCTATATGTCCTCCTGTCCATAAACCCCATCAAAAACGAAAGTCTCAAGTGTAACCTTAAATATAGAGACTGGGTCTGCCTCTCTAACGTGAGCTGATTTAATAAAACAGGAGCTTGTTAACCGAAGGCTTTACCTCCCATTGTACTTTTGGAAACTCTTCGGAATGACTATTAACCCTGTATCTTGAGAAAGAAGAGCTCCGTTCGGACGGTATAGCACTATGAGGTCTCTGAGATAGAATGGGGCCTTCCCACTGAGGGCCTTATAAGTAAGGAACTAGAACCTAGTGAAGGGAGGCTAACACTGGAGTAAAGTGCCCTAATTTGTTGGTTTCTGTTGGCATTCGAGCTGCTCCATTTTGGACGAGCTAAAAAACCTTTCAAGGAGCTATTTGGGCATAACCTGACTCTGCCAGATAGAACTGCTCCACAGAACATAGTCTGTTTCGCAGTACCATCTGGGAAGGCTCCCGTTGAAAGCATTTGCAAAAGGGAGGTGCCTTCTGTCAAAAACTTGGGAGTTGATTGGATGAAGCACCGACTAGTATCCGCTTAGCATGAGGTTTCTTTAGCCAATCATAGCAACAATATGACGTGCAACTCTTTGCGCTTCTTTCAAAGAAGAAATACTCTCTACTTCAGGTAAAACTGTTTCGATAGCAGCGTCAACGCTAAAGTCTTTCGGCGTAGCCATGTCGAAAACAAGGAGGAGAAAAGAGAGCTTGTTGCTTTCTTCAAATTAAAAACCTGCCTCTACCTGTTAGTGCTGCAACATCATTGGTCAAAAGAGTCCGGTGAGTCCACGGTTCACGACTCAAGTGGTTTGGTTGGCGCGATACAAGATGGATTTACAAGAGTTTTGGAAACTCCCAAATCTCGCGAGAATCCAGCTGCAGCGCAAGGTTAATTTGGGCATCCTGCCAGCAGAGAATTACAATAGTCTAACCTCAATATAACAAATGCATGGATTAGTTTTTCAGTTTTGGCTAAGGGGTGCATGCATTACATAAAGAGTATGGGACCTAATAGTCCTGTGGTACTCCATGGCTAACTACTGTACACACTGATGATTGCTCATTTACTCTGACAAACTAGTATCTGTCTGTTAAATAAAATTTAAACCAGCAGAGAGCTAATCCTCTAATGCCAATGTCAGAGTTTAACCTCTGTAACAAGATGCTTTGGTCTATCGTGTCAAATGCTGTGCTGAGATCTAAAAGGACTAGGACAGAGACCAGACCATTATCTGAAGCTTTGAGGGTCACTTATAAAGACTGTTTTTCCAGGCCCTGAGTGACTCCTAAGTGACAGCATGGCCTTTAAATTTACACATGGCTTGTTTGAGTTTCTGTATTAAACTAGGGTGATACTGCACTATTTCTAATGAGCCTCTGTTTTAGCGGAGGTACTCTATCAAGAGCTGTTTGTATTGAACACATGGTTTTATCAACAAACTGAGTAACTGGAGAAATACTGGCTAATATTGGCAGAATTACTTTTTTAAACTCAGGAACAGTTTTATCAGATAATATTCTACTAAATTGTTGGGGTTTTTTTTTTTTTTTTTTTAAACAATAGCCATAAAATAATAAAGACTTTTTAAATATTTTTCTAAACCCATTGAGTGCCTAAGTCTCTGCATTATACTGGATTCACTTATGTTTTGCACAGAACCAACAGGGTCTGCCTAAACTATTTCTGCTCTCATCAACATGAATGTTAAAGGTCCCCTACAATAATAATTTTGTCAGAGTCTAACACAGGGGTCGGCAACCCAAAATGTTCAAAGAGCCATATTGGACCAAAAAAACAAAAAAAAATTCTGTCCGGAGCCGCAAAAAATTAAAAGCCTTATATAAGCCTTATATGAAGGCAACACAGGCTGTAAGTGTATATTAGCTATATTAGCCTGCTATCACGACATCAAATGACTAAATAGGCTACAAATACATAATGAGCATTCATGATTAAATGTTTATTTTCCCTGCAGCGCATCCTGGAGAAAATGACGCACCACGTGACTACTTTGCTGTACGATATTTGTAGCCTGTCCAGCCAGACAACTTTCTCATTGTATTACAAACAGAGAAAGTCAGTCTGGGATTGTCCAATTTGCCCCCGATTTCTGCTCCGGCTCTTACCGACCAATCGTAGCGACGGGGGGGGGGATTTTGTTTTGCGTGACAATTTTTTCAACCAAAAGATTAGCAGGTTTAGGTAGCTTACTACGATCGAAATAAGCACCGAACTCGATATTACACCCTGTGTCCTCAGATTTTTGACAAAAACAACAGAAGTTATTCACCGTCACCGATGCATCTTCTCTCTCTAGCCATGCTGGTGTACGCTGTGGTTTGTTGACAACTACAATCAGTTTCGTTTTCCTTACGTCACATCCGGTATGTGGTATTTGGTGCTTTAAGTTTAACTTCCATCACAACGTTAATGTCATCAGCTATCTTTCTCTTTTTCCCTTTGGGATCCATGGCCCATGACACACCCGCCGGTTTGTTTACAACAGCCACCTGACTGGCACGGCGCCGCGCTGAAACGAGTGTCGCAGGTTATGACGCAAATCTTTGTTGACAGAAATGTTGAAATTTAATATTTATTATACAGATTTTTACAGCATTGGAAAACGTTAAGAATGTTTGTGTAATGTTTGTCCTCCTACAGAAACCATATTAAAACACCCCCATCTTTTTCCATTTTCATACATATTTATAAAACGCCACTGAGCCACTAGAGGGGCGCTAAAGAGCCGCGGGTTGCCGACCCCCGGTCTAACAGGATAAAAAATGAAAAGAAAAGAAAGAAATACAGAGTTAGGGTCAGGAGGACAGGAAATAATAACAAATAAAATAGTTTTTTTTCTTTTTTCCAATTAGGATGGGTGATTGGGAGCATTAGGCTTTTAAAAGAATAATATCTGCTTGGCTCTCGGGCTGATTAGTAAACTGGAGTTTGAGATTACTTCCACTCCTCCACCCTTGCCTGGGCTTCCAAGTGTATCATAGTTTATGTGACTAAGTGGAGTAGATTCATTTGGACTAATACTTTATATCCATCCAGTTGAAGCCATGTTTTTGTTAATGACAATAAATCTGTTTTATGATCACTAATTAAATCATTAACTAATAGTGATTTTGACGAAATAGAACTGACATTTTGTAATCAACATTTGACTTCTTTATTACTTTTATCTACATTTAAGTTACAAGTGATATTTATTAATATTAAGTTTTTATGTGGGCCTATGTTTGAGTTGTGATCTGTCTGCGCACTCGGGAGACAGACACTGTGTCCTGGTCCCAGCTCTGGGTTGTCACTCTAAACTATTTGCCTAACTTTAAGAGTTGTTGAAGTCGACCAACTCCATTCAAAGTAGGATGGATGCTGTCCCCACAGATCAGGCCAGGTTTTCTCCAGATCAACTTCCAGTTATCTATAAAGCCCACGTTGTTTTCCAGACACCACCTGGCTAACCAGCGCTTAAATGATGACATGCGACTATCCGTTTCATTAGTGGTCAAATTAGGAAGAGTGCCAGAGAATATTACACAATCTGACATATTTTTTGCACAGTTACACACCGAATCAACCTTCACTTTGGTGATAATAACTGACGATGTCGGTTTTGCTATTTCTCTTTTAAATTGTCAAAAAACGTATCCTGTTGTACCAGCTGCTCACCACTTGCTGGGGCTGAGCTATTGCTTTTCCTGCTGCTGATTATTATTTCCTACACTATCTAAGCTATCCTGGCCACTCTTGTACACTTCCATTGTGCAGAGCCGCGACTCCAGTGCTACAAACCAAACTGCACCTAACACACTTTTCGCTCTCGCAAAATGATGCAGAGCTGTAACTTAACATATGGCACATATGAGCAAGTTAGCAGAGAAGAAGCAGAGGGAGAAGCCATCATGAGCTATTAGGCACTACAAGCGAATAGACTAACAAGTGTTTGTCAAGTGATTAATATGTTTGTTCAACTTGCTTGAGATCTTGACTGTACCCCGGTCTCACCTGCTTGACCTAAATGTGTTCCCTAAGTTTCACGCAGAGCTGATCCTATGAAGCTGAAACTATAGTCCATGTTTAATGAACACACTTAATACACAGATTATTACAATTAACAGAAACTTTGGAGATGTAAGCTCTAGGCTTTTGTACCAAATTTGTATTGAGGGTGAAATTAGAATTAAGATGCCCACCACTTTTTAATCATCTGTGTGGGTTTTTGTGTAAATAAGAAACGGCAAAAGAGTGATAGACCAGACACAAACAATATGTAAACTACGGGTGCTCCGATTGATTGGCCACTGATCATGATCAGCCGATAATGACTAAAAATAGTCTGATTGACAATTGGCTAGAACGGCCGATCAGCAGGGCCAATCAAATGATGCAAAACACGCAAGACTTTCTCTTGTTTAGCACAAAAATGGCATCTCAGGTCTGGCAGATTTTTGAGGTGTCTCAGCAGTACAATAAACTTGGAAATCCACCACGGAGGAAAGCAACCAAAAAAGTACAATTTCACAAACCTCATCAGACATTTGAAGGAAGTTTAGGAGTTTTCAAAGCTAGCGAGCACTAAGATCGAGCGGAGAAGATATACATGTTTTCGTGTATTTTCCACATAAAAGCTATTATGACATCATCATGCAGCAAACAACATTATCCTCATGCTTTTAATTGCCTTGAAGGAGTATTTCTACCTGGTGGGCTGCATTCGACTGATCTCCTTCTGCAGGCCTGCTGCTGGTGAGAATCACGTGGACAGAATAGGAGAGACGTGACACAGAACGCACAGGGGCAGTTAAACAGTTTGAAAGCCTCACTGAGGCCACTGAGGAAGAGGAAGGGTAGGACAAATGAGATCATTCGCTGAGGTGTGACTAGTCCCAGGTTAGAACAGCGCAGAGAAAATGAATATGATAATGAAAACCACTGCAATAGAAGTTAGGCTTTGATGAAGAATATTGCATTTCCTATCTGCTGTGCATTAAACATAGTAGTATATGCGACATATACTACTATAACATATATATAACCTATAACTTATATACATATAGTATAGCGAAGGTCAACAACAAATTTACTTTAAATACAATTATATCTCATATACAAACAGAACTTCTGTGGTATTAGTGTGAGGTATTTGTTTATGAACACAGCTGTAGACACATCACAGTGGAAACACAAGCCTCTTCTGTAGTTGCCTAAATTAAACCATTGTGTAATGACTCAACCTGAATCCTCTACATCTCATCTGAAAATGTGCCTTTAGGGCCTTTTTGAGCTCTTTCTTTCATCAAACAAATGCAAGATGGCACGTGTTGTAGAGAGGTAAGTGACACTCAAAGATAACAGAGCCAGTGCAACAGACGCCTGGGAAACTTTGTGCTTTGTGCATTTTCTCACAAAAGAGATAAGGATGCTTGAGAAAGTCCTCAGCCCAGAGCCCCAGACCGGGCCAATCCACACACTCCCTCTGGCCTGGGTTGTTCTGTCCTAATAACTTCCCTCATTAAAGGCTTTCTTATTATTCCCCTGCTCCCATGTTAAAACAGCCTCCATTTCATAGTGCTAATAAAATCAAGTGGAGCAGCTCTATTTCTCCATTGGTAAGTGTGTGAAAGTGTGGGAGCCAGGCAGTATAGAGGCTTCAAGTCTGGGAGGCGGGGGTCAGTGCAAACAAAGAGGTGGAGACCCTGGGGTCAAGTTGCCCGGTGTCCGCAGTGATAGCTGGCCGTGTGCACAGCAAAATGAGACACTTGTGTTATTGGCTGAGTGTGTTTTGTCCATGAGTGTAGGATGGCATATATCACAGTCTGTTGACAGGAGAACAATAGATCAGGTTTGTGCAAGTCCGAGTGCAGCCTTTTGACTCTTGGTGCATCTGCAAGAGTTGAGATTAACCCTGCATTTACTGGCCTCACTAGAGATGACCCCTTTGAGCTGAAAGACTAAACTATAACAGGTTCAAAACCTGGAGCGGTGGCAGCAGTGAATCAGCTGAAAAAGAAACAAAGACCACACATTTATGTTTGACAAGAAGGATTAACTGTGGCTTTTATTCTAAACAGACAGGAACAACACTAAGAAAAAAGTGTCTTTGCTTAGAGTGTATGAACTTTATTTTCCATTAAGAAAAGCATTAATTAAGATTGGTTTCATGATTTTATTGCCAGAATTTCTCTTCAGATTTATATAATGGCCACAGTGTGAATCTGATAATATCATGTGAAGCTGAGGGCTGCTGTGTTTGGAGCAGGCTGACACACACATTTGTACAAGTATTCTCAACAGCAGTGTTTCAATAACTTACAGCCTCTAAGATCTAAACAACAGCACTGACCCAAGCCCAGGGGCCAAAGTGCTAACATAATACATTGATATGATAATGGCTTCAGGCTGAATATGAAACAAAAACATGCTCATGTAAAGTACCGAGGGCTCCGGGGGGCTAAATGATGTTAATCCTTTCTGAGATGCAGCAGAGTCAAGGAGCAGAAGTCGGAGTTCAGGCCGGAGTTACTGAGAACCCAAGAGACACTCTTGGAGAATATGAGGAAATCTTTAAACCAAAAAAGAGACATGGTGCAGTTCTACCTCAGTTGCAAAAACAGAGAACAGGTTAAACAAGAAGAGTTCAAGTTAATAGATATTCAGAAAGGGTTAAGAGGAAGGGCAGAGCGTAACAGGGGTGGTATGATGAGTTCTGACAAGACCGGAAGGTCTGTAGAAAATTGTTTGGACTGCACAAAAAGGAATATGATCAAAATTAATGTCGAAGTTTATGCCATTAACCCGAAGAAGAAGTAGGTGATTGGGTCACTATGGCTTACTTTTGGCCAGTTTTTGCCAAAGAGAAAGTTCAGTTGCCAGACCCCTCTCATTTTGCAGTGATGATTGTTTTTGTCTTTAAATTGAATGGAAAACTGTGGCTCATCTATCTATCTATCTATCTATCTATCTATCTATCTATTATTTCTGAAGCCTTTAAGTGTCATAGCACTGAACATGTTAGATGGACTTTGATTGCCTCAAGTGGGTTTTAATTGGTCTTTAATTTAACCAAATAAATGTGAATAAATAGGCTCACTCTGGTGGACAATAAATCAGCTCTCAGTTTCAATCTAAAAAATAAAACTTCAGAGACTCTTCAAGTACCTCTCAAGGAAGACTGAGTACAACCAGTGGTCACTGTACTACAGTTTGAGAACCATCTAAGACACTTGCACAGCATGTTTATGAGTTTACAAACTCTGAAAACCTGAAATCCTTCTTGTACTGCTCCAGACATGTGTGTGCTCAAACCACAGCCTGTTCAAGACCACTGGTGTGTCAGCACTCACAGGGCTGGGGGTGTTTAGTTGGATAAAACTTACTGACAGGTGGTTTATGCAATCATTGGCCGGTTATTCATTTAAAGTACTTTGCTAACACTTTCTGTGGAAGCCTTTCCAAAAGATCTGGAGAGAGAGGTTAGCAAACACATGCATGTGTCAGTGAATCTAATTGAAGGTGAGATGGGTGACCCAGGTTATCATAGAGTAAAAGGAAGATATTGAATAAGTGAACAATAGCAACATTCATTTTTATTAGTATAACTGAGCTGTGAGCTCTGATAACTGTGCCTCAGAATGTGCACTGTTATGATTCTTTCATTTAGGTGTTCTTATTTGGCTGAGAAAGCACATGACACAGCAAATCAAGACAATGCATGGAAATAGACACAGATCATGTTTTTGTATGTGTTTCTTTGTGTTCATAGTGGATGTGCTGTAAAACTGGTGAGGTTTTTTAAACTTGTCTGTGCTGTGTCTATTTGATTATGTAGTCTGAATATCTGACAGACTCCAATGTAATGTGCTTAATGTTTCCAACACTGCATCATAAAAAGTAGGTCACAACTGTAGTCACCAGAGGCAGAATAGACATAGTTCTTAGAAAGTTAGAAAACACACACTTTGGTGCAGTGTAATCATTATCTATCTATCATAGTCCACTGAATATTGTTCACATGTGGCCAGTGTCATGTGATTAACATCAAGGGAAAAAGGTCATAGTGTGAGGCTGCCAAAAACTTGAGAGAAATCATACATTTGAGTAAGTATTTATAACATACTTATAAATACTGGTCATTTTTGTGTTGATCATCAATGGGGCACAGTGGCTCAGTGGGTAGAGCAGGGCATCCAACAACTGGAAGGTTCGATTCCCACTCCCTCCTGTTTGTACTGTCATTGTGTCCTTGGGCAAGACACTTCACCCACCTTGCCTCCAGTGTCTGTGGCACTGGTGTATGAATGTGTGAGTGTGTTTGGTGGTGGTCAGAGAGGCCGTAGGCGAAGAATGGCTGCCACGTCTCTGTCAGACTGGCAGCGGTGGCTGAAGAGGTAGTTTACCACCACCAGTGTGTGAATCTAATCCATTATTATTATGGGGGTAAAGCAGACATTGAAATGCATCTAAATATGTAAATACTGTGGATGTATTAGTCTGAAAACAGCAGGCAGAACAGAAGCAGGAATAGCGCTGGTGGAGTGAGAAGATCAGAGCACAGCTGTACGCGTCACCCCTGTGAACAGCAGCATCAGTGTGTCAGTGAGTGAGTGATCCTGTGGCAGATTAGGGAAAAGGCCTGCGCTCTGGCCCCAAAACAAGCCTCAAAAGCTCTGACAAACCCACGAGAACTCCCATGACTCCCTTTGTGGTCATGTGAGCACTGTCCTGCGCTCAAGAGAACGTTTCCTTCATCTGAATGCCATGGGACTGGTCAGACTCTGGAATGGACCTCTCACAATTAAAAGATTTATATATCCTAGCACAATATGAAGGGGTTTCTATCTGTAAATATATAGGCTTCTGCTTGAACTTCTCTGTTTTCCTGCTTTGATTTAGGTAAGGGACATTTTTTAGAGTGTGCAGCTCTCAACCAATAACGGCAAGGAATGCACTGTAAAAGATGTAACAGGAGCTGGGGCTAATTCAAAAACCAAAGTACTCTTGCTACTCTTTCCAAAGAACTACTTTATGTTGCCAAATGCTAAATGTACAATTTCATAGGCCTTATATGTTTTAGTGTTTAAGAAAAACTGTGGGCTATGTGCAATTATTGATCTGCTCATGATTTAGGCCAAATAAGACAAATAATTGAAATTGACCCAGTAAGGGTTGAAAATGTTCAAATAAACACAACTTTATATGGACATGTCACCAGTTTTTTGGCTCTTCTCATTTCTATTTTTTGGTTCAATCATTAAAAAAATCAGTGTTTTTCACTTAATGTACTCCTAATCATGCATATTTAAAATTGACAACATACTGCCCTACCCACCCCTGCTAGAGTATAGTGTATGATCCAGGTTTCTCAGGTTCTGATGGTTTCACAGAGCGCTGGATCTCTCAGAGCTCACCTGCAGCTTTAATGAAAGCCTGCTGCGGTAAAGCACTTAATTCCACTATAAAATAAGTGCCTTCATCCTTCCTGTGAGCGGCGGCTGGTGTTTATTAAACGAGCCGACATCCTGTCATGTGACCCCTCCCCCCACAGACCCACCTGTGTGGACTTTCCTCCTAACCCCTTTGAGCTCCTTTTAGTCGGCTCTTTGAGTACTTAGACTACTGAGTGTAACTAATTCTCCCACACAAGGATATTGTCTTCTCTCCACCACGGCTTTTGTGTGTCCCTGTCGATCCGTCCATTCACTCATTCCATCAGAGGCTAAGCTGTGTGGGTGTGTGTGTGTGGGGAGGGGGGGCTTCTAATTAACAGAACTTAATAGGCTATTACCAGCGCCTTGGTTTTAAACAGGCAAAACACACCACCCAGAACTGGAGCTTTCAAAACACTTTGTAATAAATATATATATATCACTGCTGAGTGATATATATATATTGCTCTCCATTTGCATTAAAAATGTTTCTTCTTCTTTGTCTTCATGATATTTACTGCTCTGTTGTGGTGCTTTTATTTGGAAACCAAAAAAAAAGTGTTTTTTGGGCTCAGTTTTCACCACAGTTAACATCTGTGGTAGATGTGGCTGTCACATCTTATTCCTGATGCTAACATCTTCAGATATGATGGATCAGACTGAAGGTAGCAGAGAATATCAAGTGTTTTGCTGAAACTTAGATAACTACTGTAGATGTTTTTTTGTGTTTCTAAACCTTAAAACGGTCATTCGTAATCAAACCTAAAACTGTCCCTGTGGCAACACCATTGGTCTGAACCAGCAGCAGTTCGCGAGTAGATGCTTTGCTTGGAGCAGCACAAGATGGTTTTACATAACATGTTGCTTGCTCATGAGTGTTGCGTCTATGATGTCTTCAATTTCAGAGAGGATTTTGGCTTCACAGTTTACACAAGAGCGGATCAGCAGCTGCAACAAAATGAAAACGCTTCCCCAGCCAGATTCTGTCAGGGGAGTCTGTGCTGTTGCTCTAATGGTAGTGTTGAGGAGGGACAGAAGATGGATGGTTGTGCTCCTTTAAGATTAACAAATTCATTGATAACTAGACTACTGTCCTGACTGTTCTTGAAAATGTTCATTTGCTTTTGATGCATCAGGACCAGAAGCCCCTCTTCTTTAGTGGTTTTTATTAAAGTGTGCTCATGCTCACACGTCCAGCAGCTGACCAAGGGCCACAGAGAGCCCATCCCCTGGGACCACAAAACCCGCCTTGCCTCTCCCCCTGCCCCCACCCCAGTGGAGGTGACCCTACAGCAGCAGAGGTCAGCCCACAGCCCATTCCAGCTCTGGAGTAAATCAGACAGTGCCCATCGCGGGAACCCTGTTCTGGCCCTGGTCTCAGAGCGGTCTGGCTCCATCTGTCCAGGGCTGCTGACGCACCACCGCTGCTGCTAGGGGCTCCTGCTGACCTGCTGCACCCCAGAGCAGACCAACCCGGCATGGACACCCATCCATGCATGGAGTCTGGATGGGCTCAGGACGGAGGCTGAACTGTAACCAATAAATATGCACATCTGACGTAAAGTGACATGGAAAAGGCAATTTGTAATCTGCTTTTAATACATTTTAGCTATTTATGTTTGCCGATTACTGTTTACAGAGACCAACCAACTCAACAACACTAAAGGAGTTTAAATAAACAATGTTTTCAAATGCGCCACTCTCTGATTAAGTTGATGATCCTGTATGTATATGCCTTTGTGGAACAGGTCTGCTGCTTCTCCAGCTCAGATCGAGCTTGACTATGGTTCTGATGTCCCTGTTTTTATCCTCTTCCCTCTACCCTTTTGTATTTTAAAGAGAAGAATAGTGTGTGTATTACTTTTTTTTTTTTTTTTTTTTGCACTGTCTGAACTATAACTCTGTAGGGGTTTAATAATGAACTAACTCAGCTGTGTGTCTTTACTCTGATGAAAATAATGATCTTGTGTATGATGTAAAAATTAAAAAAGCTAAAACTGACTGAAAAATAAGGCATTCATTCATTATAATATAATAATTAAAATAATAATAAACAATACACACATACGTATCAGCCACAAATGCATGTTTACAGATCTATCTGTACGTGAAACAAAAAAGGGGACGGGAGTTCACAAGCTCGCTCTTCTTCCTACTACTTTTGAGCATCCCGTAACTGTGGATAGTGTAGACGGCTGTAAATATGCTCACCTGTATTACCTTTAGAAAGAGCTGAAAGTAAAGTGAGTGGACCAATATGCTAAATTGTCACTTATGAATCACATGTAAGCAGCCTCCTATTGACTGCTCAGAGAGATGCGCTTGCAGGGAAAAGTCATCTGTTTATTGAGTTTTAATGAGGTGCATTCAGAGCAGTCCAGCAGATTAAACCACTGTAATTACTTAGAAAAGGAGAAACACCTCCCCATTCTGCTCTGAGTCACATTCCACCTCTGACAGTCAGCGTTCTGAGGCTGACCTGCTCGACCCTGTTATTTAACCCTGACAGAGTGGCAGGTAAGGCTGTTCGGTGTGAAAACGAGTTCAGGACAAGTCCCTGGACTCTTCCTCACACCACTTTATGACTCTTTCTCCTTCCATCTCTGAGCAGCTGGACCTGAGCCACATAAATCTCCACACTGGCCCTGGCCTGGCCTCTGGGCTTCAGACCTGTTTCTAATGAGCCAGCAGCAGTCGTAAAAGGCTGGTGTTACTGTTTTCTTTTTCTAAACCAGTGGTACCAGTTGTTCAGAGGCCTTTGTGAGCCGTGACCCTCTCAGTACTGACTGATTATGATTGCACAAAACAAGCAGTTTTAGCTTCAGGTAATGCACATTCCACTTCCTCTGCCACCAGGAGATAACACTCATATTAATCACTTGATCATGTCATATTAAAACTTAGGGAAACTAAAGTAGATCATGTAGATAAGTGGTAGATACAGTGTCCAATAAAGCAGCAGCTCATATTTGTTCTAATACTGCCCCCATGTGTTGGAATGAAGTATTAAACATCTCTTGTGAATAAACCCCACATCTCTGAAACGTGGAAAGTGACGTGAATAAATCCTGGACTATTTCAATATTTTCAATATTTCTTAAAATATTTAAATATATATAAATATAACTTAAGTTTGTGCTAAACCTGTTCCTCTGTCGGCCATGTTTTTTGTTTCTTAAAGGTTCTTGAGGTGTACTTTGCAAATGTGGCAGCTTTTGCCACTGTTTTAATGTATCCATATGTCTTTGGAGGTTCTCAGTCATCTATGACATATTCAAGAAAAGGTTACAATGATTCAACAAAGGCATCTGGGCGTAGGTTTGAAGATGAGATAAGAGAGCTAAGTTTATTTTGTATGGAGCGAGGGGTTTAGTCTGAAACTACTGTGATTAGACAAGGCTGATGAAAGTTAAAGTCTGGTTTCAGGAGCCTTGTGCTTCTGTGGCCCATTCACAAGGCTGCTCCCTTCAGGTGTTAATGTTTGTTTTTTTTAGAGAAAAACTATGGAGATGGCTTCCTTTACTCCTTTATCAAACCACCTGGACTCCCTGGCCAAGATTTGGACATTGCTGTCCTCAAAGGAATGCCCTTTCTCTTTGAAATGAAGGTGGACTGCAGACTCCACTAGGATTGGCCCTTCTGTGTTGGTACATCCCCTAAATTAAGGACCTTCCTCATTTCTCTTATATACCCAGCACTTCACAGCATAGACCACATTGTTCTGTTTGTGGGTGGAGAACTTGTCTTAAGGGTGGACCCGTTTCTGGCAGAGAGTACAGGTCAGTCTTAAGGTGAACAGGAATATAAAAAATCCTTTTAAGGTTTTTCGGATAAACCATATACATAAGGGATAACTATTCCCTTATGTTTTGCATCTGGTTCAAGTCCCTTAGCTTTCTGTGTCCTCTTGGGTTTGTTTAATGCCCATCTGGGGTATCCATAGGCTCTCAGGGCTTCATGGACAAGTTGTTCACCTCCCTTGAGGGACGTAAACTCAGCTCTCTTATCAGTTGAACCTAGAATTGACAAAGTCCCTTGGATGAGGGACAAAAAGTCTTCACCTTCAAGCCTATGACCAAATGCCTTCGTTGAAACCAAACTGGGCCCTGCACTACAAAGCAAGATAATCCTGCCTCTGATGTGTCTCTTGTACCCAGTTAGGCAGTGGGATCATGAAGCAGATGAACAACTCACCCAGTTAACCCTGGCTTTCTCTGAGGAGTCGGACAAATGTTATCAATCATGAAAACACTAAACTCATGCAAAATAAACATTACCAGAGACTAACTGGAACTTAACCTGCTTCAGAGCAGATTAGCTGTTCAAAATAGGTTTCCAGCTCCTACATAACGAAAACCTAGTGTTAAACCTGAGTTACCAAAGTAACCCTCTTAATTGAGCTTCAAATAGGAACCTGCACAGAGGTAATGTACACTGTGTATGTGTTGTAATGTGTTTAGTTTTTTACTTTTGCCCCCTTAATCAGCACTAAGTTTAGAGTAAATTTTATTTGCTTACTTTAACTTACATGTTTTGATAGACACTTTTATTTTAATCTAAATTAAACTTTACAATGGAACATTAAAGGGCTGAAGTAATAACACAGTGAAACAGGTCTACAGAGGAGTGACCTATCAACAGTCTCTCTCGGAGGCTAGGGTGAGCCTCAGTCTGGTCCAGCCTCGAGTTTTGCCTGAACTGTGTGGTCCCCTTTAGACCCCCCCATGCAGCCCGGACTCTTCACCAGAGTGGGGTTACTGGCCCACTGTTGGGGGGTCTTTGCCTGGATGGCCAGTGCATGAACACGACTGCTCAGCTCCTCCTTCAGCGCCTCATTGACCAGACGGTGGCGCTGTATCAGGGACAGGCCCTGGAACTGGGAGCTGACCACCAGGACCCTGAAGTGGGACTCGGAGCCGGGTGGGACGGCGTGCATGTGGCTCTCATTGTGGACCTCCAGGTGCTCAGGCTTAAGGCTCTGGTTTAGCTTGGCTTTGATGGAGCTCTCTACAGGTCGACTGGGGTCGGGCTCCATCCTTGATCTGAGGTGGAGCAGACGGGTGCAGAGGGGCCGGACACGGAGGGTGATGCGGGACAGCATCAAAAGGCTTAAAGGACTGAGGACACGTCAGAGAAACACAAGGACATTCATTACAGCACATCAATACAGTAATCAACCAAAAACTAGTTGATAAAATAGACTGAGCTCCTGCAATAACTAAAATAGCACTAACCAAACAGAGCTAAGCTAATCCCTAATCAGGCAACTCATTTCATAGTACACCGCTTTGTCTTTTGACTGTCTTGCAAGTGACTATGCAAGTCAAGTTACCAAGTTAACCTAGTGACAAAAGAAGAAAACTGCAGATAATTAATTACGATTACTATAATAAAATAGACTACGGTCTAAGTCTGACTAGACGGTAGTATAAGAAATATTCATTCTGCAACACCAAAGCTGTACCGCTTTGTTGATGTGGTTTTGACATGATTGTCATGTCACAAACTGCATTTGACTAATTTAATCACTTATCTTCGTAATGTGCGTATTACACAAAGGTTAAACTAAACCAGTTTGAGCATGTGTCCGTACAGAAATTATATTAATTAATACTACACACAACAAAGCCTACAACAGCCGGGCTCCTCAAGCTCCGCGGTGCGCTCTAGATAATTAAAGTACCTGACAGATCAGAAGGAGTTCGCCATGTTCCGGATATAGCGTAAAGGCAAACCGGAAGCATTCGTCTTCTTCTTCTTCCTCAACCATAGGCGGTGGGCAAAAGAGAAACGAGCGTTACTGCCATCCTCTGAATTGGAGAAACGGTTTCAGAAAATTGGGCAAATCAGTAACATACCCTTCAAAGTTGAGCAGTTGGGGGTACTCAGATCACTAAGTAAAGTAAGGAGTAACACGTTTTGTGATCCAAGTAATCCATAGTCTCTGCTTGAATTTCGTTGGATCGCAGCATGACATCTTGCTTTATGAGATCTTTGGGCCTGCGTTCCATGTAAGTGATTTCTTTATTTATCAGGTCTGACGTTAATCAGGCCTGGGTGTGGCTAGTAAAATTGAACGCAGCTCTCCAAAAGGGGATTGATGATCTGAAACAGTTAAGTGTAACAAAAAGAAATGTAGAATACTTTTTCACAGCACTGTATGTTTTGTTTTCTTATGTTTCTTGTAAAAGCAAGATCTTCCGAGTAACAGCTTCCAAGGTATTTCATGAGCCACACATTTATTGGTGAAAGATGTAGATAGATTAAAATGACACATAAACAACTTGAGCCTCTTTACATATATTTATTCTTCATAGTTTTTGTTATTTAAATGATTTTAAAGAGCCATATACACATGGCCTCCTTCACATCCACAATGAGAAAAATGACAAACTTAACCTCACATACATCAAACAGAAGTGTTGTCACAATGAGCTTTTCACATGTATCACTTTTATCATCATTCATTTACAAAATACACAAACTCAAAGACAACACTTGGCATTCTTCATTTTTACTAGATAAGTATTTATGATTCACACACAGTTCTCTACTTACACTGAACTCTAGTTTCTACGGCACAGTACAACGACAGAGGTGACGGAGGGTTGATGGTTTTCTCTGGGCTGCTTTTAGAGCGTCTGAGTGGACTAACCCACACAGTGTGCTCCGGCTCAACAGGACAACAAACATCCCCAAACTAGTTTTATTATTGCTTTGATCACTTTTTTTTTGCACTCTACAAAAACCCTGTGAAATACATTAAGTCAAGATTTGTTATTGAACTGTCTGAGACATGTCTCATGTTCAAAGGATAGTCCAGTGTTTAGCGTGTCCATGAGATCCTTAGAGATAGCACACTTATTCTCACTAGCTCTCTTGTAGGTACCTGTCCAGCCAGTTTAGAGAAGCAGACAGGAGCAGTGACACAGGCTTTGTGTTCTGTCTGTTCTGTCTGCTAATGAAGCCAGTAAAACTAATAGTGCTCCTACAAATTTTACAAAAGGGATTTACAGGACTTTATTTTGACACCACTGATTTTTATTCTGTTCCTTGTTTATACATAGAAGGATCTGAACATGCTTTAGTTTAACAGATTTTGTTTGGATTTGAACAGGTTTAATATGGATTTGAACATATTTTAAGTGGATTTAAGCATGTTTTAGTTCTATCCGAACAGGTTTTAGAAGAATTTGAACAGGTTTTAGACTTCAGTGTGGCATGTGGGCCATTTCTCAGTAGCAGATGTTGAGGAAATATTCTCTCTGGAGCATGGTTTTATTTCTGTGGTGCTGCTCCTGTCTGTGTTTCCAAACTGGAGGTGTGCTGAAACCTTGTAGGGAATAAATGAGCTTCAGAAGAAAACAAAACCCTGTGTACTCTCACAGATGAAGACTGCTGTAGTTGTGTGCTGTTTGATAATGTGCTTTTTCTTGGAACAAATTTTGTGGTTTGTTTTTGCAGATTCTTTAGCTTTAAGTCTTTAACTGTGCCTTGTCTAACTCCTGACCTCAGGGTCGACTTTGTGCTCTTGTTTTCAGCTTAATGCTTTTTAACAGGCTGGTTGCAACATGTTTCAAGGGGCCAAGGAGATAATGGGCATACAGTTAGAGAATAGATTACTATTTACATATATTCATGTCTATAACAGAGGTTTGATGGTGAGTGTGATGTGTAAACTCATAGGCCAGAGCAGATATTTGGCATTTGTTATGACAAAAGCTTCTTATGGCACTTTTACAAAAAGGCTGAGTCCTGGTAGGTCCAATCAAGTCAGAGCAATGGAACTAGATGAAAAACAAGGTGTTCTTTGTTCATCAGCCTGTATCTCTGGACCACAGCACACATTTAGTGACATGTACTTTACTATGGCTGCTATCCTATTTAATGGCAGTTTGGACTAAAATCAGAAATGTTAATGATTGTTTTTTACTCTTCTCTTGAACACGTCTCTATCACGTGGCGACCTTTGAACCAGTAGACTCAGGGACATAAGACCAGGCCTTGGCAGTGACTTCTCTAATGTGACCATATCAACAGGAATTACAAAAGGATTACACCCTCATCTCAAAAATAAACTCCACAATGAATGGTTCTGCTGCAGTGCATTGCTCAAGGGAAAATGCAGATAGTACCAAATAAATCTGCTTGTCTCATTTTCACAAATTCTCCTAACAACTGACAAGCAGTAATATTTTGCCCCTGATGCAGAATGAATATGACAATTAATGATTAAAACACATACATCGCACTGGTTCATTATTGCACATGAAGCTAGAGAAACAGAAACATTCAAGTCACACAAATGTCATTATTGTCTATTTCTTGAATGAAAAATGCAGTCCATATTTTGGACTGGTCTTGCAATAAGCTACATTTATATTTAGAATCTTTTTCCACTTTGAAGCATAAGGGAATATTTTCACCGATCTCCTTATGTGTGCTTGATTATTCTATACAAGAATGTTTTCGTACTTGGAGAAACTGAAGGTACATTAATCAAAGCTCTGCACTGTAAGAGCATGGTCGGATGTTTTACATCATGTAATGTCAGGGCCAGTTCAGAGCTTGCCTTTGGGTGTGTTTCGCCTGTTCACACCTGGTATTGACATGAATCCCCAGGATAAAAATGCTTCTGATCAGTTTTCATCTTAAAGTATAATATCTTCTGTCTATCTTATATAATCTTTTTTACTGTGTTATTTGCTTCAGCTCATCTGAGATCATCAGATATAACTTTATAACATTTTTAAACAAAGTGGCTCACTAAGGGCCACATTCTAAAACTAACTGAGAAGGGTTTCATCTGTGATTCAAGGTGTGAGAGAAACAAGCCCCTGTCAAAATTAGTTTCACTTGCTGATTAAGCAGAAATGACTACACATGTTAGAGTTACATAACATTGATCTGAAAGTGGTTCCTGTGTCCATTACCGAGGAGCAGAGACAACATGGAGCCTGACATTGTGACGAGTGCCCTAGGCCACTTTTGATTAAACTTCAAAGCAGGGTCTGAGCAGGCCTCAGACTGTTTGTGAATGAACACATGTAACATGTAGTATGCCCTTAAAATTCAAAGAACAAAGGTATGAAGATGGCTTTTTTTACAATGAGCTTGAACTGGGACAAAATGTAAAACAATGAACATTTTCAAACATTCACACTGACAAATGTTTAAATAAATGTTACAAATGCTGCAGATTTACAAATCGGTGCGATGGGACCAAGTTTGTCATTTGCATGAACATAATGTGGAAAAGTTTTAAAGGGAACAAATTCTATTCCTGGTGTTATTCTAATAACAGTGTAAAAGCAAACCTGGAATGTTCTAACATCTAAAAAATGGCAGTTAGTCTGGACATAAACTAAGATCTTCAAGAGGATAGAGAGGACTGCTCAAAAGAGCCTTGGTTTTACATTTACAACATCAGAAATGCTTCAAGGTTCACACTTGCATTTTTTCTGTAATGACAGTTTAAATCTGCTGAGATGAATAGTAATGCATAATGTATAGTGGTCATTGTCCAGTCTCTTGTGTCTTTCACACACTGATTGGACAAATATAAGCTCACATGTTTAACAGTGGTGATGATGATGATGATGATGATGATTAGAAGAGGGTTATGGGGCTCTTGAGTGTTCATTCACTGTGTGGCGGGAGTACATGTCACATGCCACACTATTTCAGCACCTGTCCGCGGGTCTCTGGGAGTTTGAAGGCCAGGAAGCTGCCTGCCGCCAGCGCTCCAGAGGCAAACAGGATGGGCACAGCTTTAGTGATCCCCACAAACGACGTGAAGATGCTGATGCCTAGCACCGCGGCCAGCTTACACAGAGCGTTGAGGAAACCGAAGGCAGTGGTTCTGAAAAAGAGACAAGGTCTGCATCAAAGTCTGTAAGTTTAGGTCACCATTTAAGTATTGAACAAACATACACATTAAAGCCTTAGGGTTAACCAATGAGGTGCTGTTTGGTACAGTTTGAATTGCACAAAGTGATCATTTTAATGTTTCAGTAATATTAAAGGTCCTATGTTAAACTATTTTGAACATTATACAGTGTATTTTGGATACATTTAGATTACCATATCACGTTTTGCAACATGAAACACACAAAAATTATCTTATACAAGCAGTTTGAATGAGCTCTCATCATGAGTCCAAAGTGAACGGTCTGATTTGGCGCTGTCAATTTAAGGCTCAGCTCTCCCGTGTTGGCTCCACCCACTTCCTGCCTGACGTCACACTAGCGCTGCGCTGGAAACAGACTGAAGTAAACACGGTACATTGTAGTAATAACTTTTTCAGCAATGGCTTTGAGAGTAACTGAGCCGTATATCTTCGACCCAGAGTCTGACTCTGAGTTCAAGAACATGAGCAAACACAAAGACGTCGAAGGCTTCTACAAGACGTTTCTGCTTGGTAAATGACAAACTATTTATTGTGTATGTTTCTATGTGTAGCCCGTAGCATAGCGCGTGTTAACTGCTTCTGTTTATAGGTGCACATGTGGAAATGGCCGTACAATGCCTACTGAAGTTGCGAATGTATGCTGCCTGGAGACTCCTAAGGTAGCTGTTGTGCAGTATATTGAAAGAACTATAATAAAGTAGCCTAGCAATATGTAGAGCTAGGCAGTAATACTTGTTAGTAATACATGTTGCTGACAGTAGCAGCGATGCTTCTTTGTGCGTCTGAGTTGCAGAGCACGGCACTTGTTGACAGTGCAGGAGAGAGGGGCTGGAGGAGTGTGGAGGAGCACTTCCTGGAGAGGAGTGGTTTACTTCACATATTGACGTCATTGCATGAAACAGCTCGTTGAAAGGACTGTAGCTCAAACTAAATAAATTACTTAAACATGCGCGAATGAAACAAAACACAACTTTGGGTATGTGTTTGAGGTAGAAACAACGTTATAACATGGTTAAAAGCTCAGAAAAGTCGATTTAGCATAATATGGGACCTTTAAATATATGTCCTGAGTTCAGCCTGGGATAAGGTCATGGCACAAAGTAAATTTTTAATCCCAGCCTGGGATTAGGTCATGGCACAAGGTAAATTTTTAAGTGGCCCACAGCTTCCATGATGACATTATTTTTTAAATCCCACTAACACTAACAGCATTAAAGAGAGAGAAGTTCAAACTGCAATTTCATTTTCACTACATGGTTTGTATGTTAGTGGATGTCATTTCCCATTATAAGTACAAATTAAAATTAACCTGTGGTTAGTATGTCATTACTGTTTTAGGTGTTTACAGCTTGATATTTTTTATTTTCAAACTCTCTCGAGGTCAAAGTTATTTTGCTTTGCATTTCTTATAAAAGTGTGCACAGGAGGGACTGCTAACCCTGGGATGTTTTCCCTTTTGGCCCTCTTTGAAAAAGATGGAAATCCTTGGCCTAAGAATTTAGCTAACTGTTGTCCTGTCAATGAATGTGCTCTGATCAAAAGTTACACTGGTCAGAAGTACTCCCTCGGAGTAGTAGGTACGATTTTGTTGCACAGTTGATAGCCATTCAGAAAATAGTATTTAGTACTAGTTATGTTATTAGCACTGTGGTCTCAGTTGTACTATATGTAGTGCAGAGGCAAGGGGCCCAATACTACAAGCCATTAGGACCAAAGTTTATGGGTATTCTGGTGCGTGTAGAACGATTCCATAAATGTGTTCACTGTCTTTCAATTGGCGCACTTATTGCCTTTCATCAAACACTCCAATTAGTCCAATATCACCATACAGTCAATAACGGTTTGCTTCCACTTTGCAACACTTGAGGCTGCTTTCAGGCTCCACACATACAAAGGATGGAGCTAGAGCTTTTTTGCTAAGGTTATTTCTGGTAATTTGTCTTTATTTTGCATTTGCGTTTATTATTCATTGTTAAGGTTACTTTGCTAATTTAGTTTAGTCTTTGTTTACTAATTGTTTTCATTTGTCACAGCCAGGTGTCAATCAGAGATGATTAGCATAAGTAGGTCAAGGGAGGGTGCGTCTACAAGTACTCAGGGCACATGGTTATTTACCAGGGACAGAGAGGCTGTGCTGTCTGTAAGTTTACTGTCTTGTGTAAATAAATCACCACAAAACATAGTTCTTGGTATGGACATTTGTTCATTTTTGGACCTGCGTAAACCAGTCTTGACGGTGCTTCAGTGGCTATTTGATTAGATTGATTTGTTACTTTTATAAACAAATAGCCACAACACAAAGGCAACAAATGACAGTGATCTTCCTGTTTAAGAGTGATTCTTTTCCTTCACCAAAGATCACATCCTGGTAGTAAGGTTTTGTGCTGATCATACAGTGGCAATAACAGGCATCAGCCATGATTGTAACACATGCCTTCATCACTAAGCCCTGCAGCTCGTAGAAGGGGCTGGGGGTTACCTCTTGTCTGAAGGGTACAGCTCGACTGTCAGCACATCCAGGGAGTTCCAGGAGGCAATGCTGATCCCTCCAAACAAACACAGCAGAGCAATCATGGCTGACTCGCTGTTACCAAAGGACAGGAAGAAACAGCTGATACAGGAGATGACACTGGAGCCCGCTGCAGAAGAGAGACAGGGAAAACTATCACAGCTCTGCTGAGTTTTAATGTAGAACCTGCTGTAGAATTTATGTAAGTCAAATTAATCATGTATGCCTTAAGTGTTGTTCTGTGGCATTTTTATTTAACAGTGCTTTAGAATGAAAACAATCTGTGTTCTTCTCCTCTTTGACAACCAATCAGAGAAAATGCAGCTTGTTTAAGTATTCCAAACATGTTGGAGCAGTCTGCTGCTACCTAAAAATGCAGAAAAAGTTAACTGAGTTAAAAGAAAAAGTGTTTTGGAATAATAGCCTGTTGTCTATAATGTGATGTCCAACAGTACTTCAGTGTCATCATTACAATGTATATACAGCAATGTTGCAGTTTTGTAGAACGCTGGGTTCTTAGGGGCCACTTTCTTGTAACAAATTTAATAGACAAACCATTAAAAAACCTTATGCATTTTTGTTCATCGTTTTGAACATGAAACCCCAGCTCAGGCAAAGCATCTGCTCGGTTCCAAACAATGATGTGGCAGCACTGACAGTTCTGGGCGTGTTTAAAGTTTGATGATGAAGCAACTGTTTAACTGTTACTCTGCTCTGATTGGATAAAACTGTGGTCTGTGGTTTTCATCTAAAGTACCTGCTCTTTGCAAACACTTTCTATGTAACAGATCATCTGGTGAGACAGGTTACTACTCTACTTTTCAATTACTTAGCCTTATAATAATCAATTTGGACAATTACTGACAGATTTTGGTCACAGCAATTGAGGAGGAAGTCAAGAAAATCAAATCATTTTAAGTGTGTGGTTTCAGAGCTATTATGTGAATTCCCAGATGGGGTCAGAGGCTAAATCAGCTGCGCAAACATGTTATATTTTTAAAATTTTACTTGGGCTGCTTCCAGACGGCATACATAAATAGCCAATGGGAGTGAGCTGCAGGCCTTAAAGATAGAGTACGTAGATGACAGCAAGCCTATACAGCAATAGTACATGTATAAATTTTGGTGCCGCGATTCGTAAAACCTAATCCTCTTGGCCCTCACTGGTTACTGGTTGTTGGTTTGAGAAGAACAGACAGAGACTAGCTCCATGAGAAACAAACAGACCAATCCAACTGTGGGTGAAGGCTGCAGACCCTAATCTGCTGTGGACCCATACCTAACATTCGGAGGCGTCCGATCTTGTCCAGGAGCAGAGCCGAGACTATGTTTCCCGGCAGCACAGCCAGAGTCCCCAGGAAACTAACAAAGTAGACCATGTAGGCGTTGTTATCGTCACTGACGTCACTGAGCAGGCAGCCCTCTTTGTTGTGCATGAAAGTACTGTTGATCAGCTTACTGTTGACGAGCCGGTACTTAAAGAGATCTGGGAAGACACAAAGAAGTGATGTCTGGATCAAAAACGGTTATTTAATTTACTGACCAGAGATTTGCAGCTGGGACATGAACTGAATAACTATGCAGATTAGAGAGCCACTTGATGGCTAAGATCCCATAACTCAAGTCCGGGACATGTGATGCACTCAAGAGAAAGAAGCAGCCAGAATTTCACAGAGCCATATTACACAGGTATCATCCAGAAGCGATGGAGGACTTAAGCAGCAACAGACGTTTATAGGATGGTGTAATATGGCCAACGTAAAAAAAAAAAAAAGACTTTAAAATGTAGAAATTAGTGAGTTTTAGACTCAGAGATTTGTGACAAATAGCAGTAAACTATTGAGACATAATGCTTGCTTTACCAAGTTGGAAGAGTGCATGCAACTCTTAAGTAGTCTACAGTTGCACCTACGAATGTGGACATTAGGGAAGTGTAAAGTGGTGTAACTTTTATTGTTATCACTAAGGAATGCATTTTATTCCATCTCAATATCAGCCCCTTCACTGTCAACACTTAGGTCCGCTTGCAAACGGCACAACCGTAAAGAGCATTGTGAAAGAGCTTATAACATAACAAAGTGCCCTTTGTTGTTATGTTGCTGTGCTACACCATTAATTGAAGCATATCTTTCTGATAGATTACTGTTGTGTTCTGTAATACTAGCTTGGGCCACAAACATTTGAGAAGAAGAGAATAAATATGTAGACTCACATTTCTGAGTTTAAAAGAAAAAATTTGGCATTGGTGTCAGAATGTAAAATTTATGGTGACACCATGTTTTTTTTTTTCTTTTTGCGTTGGGCCAAATAAGCTGTCGCACCTTTTTGTGGAAACCATAAGTGAGGTTACACCCTTTTGTTTTACGTATGGCCTGTCACTAGAATGTTTAAAGGACATTGGCCAAGCACTGTCTGTGACCACTGTCGTTTGAAACATTTCCATTGGTCAGTGGGCCTATCCTTTCCAGCTGTTCAATGCTTCTAAATGTGTCTGCATCTTTGATCTTTAATGTTTGAATTTGTTTTCAACAAATGAATCGGTAAAAGTGTTTTGCTCAAGTTAATTCATTAAATAAAATGTAAAAATGTTTTTTGAAAATGTGTTTTGTACTTAGTAAATTGGCATTACACAGCAGGGCCTTTGCATGTATGCAATATAGGTTTTCTCCAATTTTCCAGCTTCCCCTGCCACCTAAAACATGTAGCCTACACCAAGTCCCCTTGAGTCCAGGAGCTCACTGAAAAAAAAACTAGTCACCTCAGTGGGACTTGTTAAACAAAGGTTAAAAAAATATTTTTTTTTTGTAATATCATGTGATCACCAACTCCTCAAGATGGTCATCTGTCCCACATAGTTTACACAGAAGTCATATGTGTATTTCCAATCCCAGTCTCTCAATCTCCTGTTCTATCCTTCCTTGATTTGTGAACATGCTTATTTTCTTACAAAGAAGAGACAGTTCACACTTTTCTGGCTAAGAACCATAGCCAGTGTCTGTGAGGTGCTGATTTATCTGCAAACAGCACAGATGACCCTATGTCCCCCAAACATGCTCCCCACCTACAAACTCTGTCTATCAAAATTATAAATTGTGTAACAAAAAACTGTTGACATAAAGCAGCCCTGCAGAGTCCAACATGCACCAGGAACAGGTCTGATACAGTACTGACTGATATACATCAAATATGTCCTCAATTTGTCCATGTAATGTCACAATAAATGATGATGAAAGGCTGTGCTTTTGCAGCTCTAATAGCAGTGGACTGGATCTGTGTTGCTAGGACACCTGCTCTGCTAGATATGGTTGTGTCTGTCAGAAATGTGGAGAGGCAGAATGATTTCTGACAAACACAAGCCTCTGCTGAAGTGGATCGTGTCATTTCTGGCTTTGAATATTAACGACTGTAGGCTATGTACAAAAACGAGAGCATTGTTGAATTATTAAGAAACTCTTTAGGTTTGTATATTATGCTTTTAAGAATTGTATTTAGGATTTGAAGTGAAGACTAACCTGTGTTGTAGAAAAGAGTCGCAATAAAGGTGCAGTTCTTGAAGAAGGTGTTGCTGGAGGTGATGTCCTCAAAGTAACACTCCTCAAACAGAGAGTCCTCGAACACCATGGACTTCATCTTTAGATTCACAAACCTGCAAAGTCCATCAGCAGAATGTTAATGAACTATGAAAAGAGAAGATGGCTCTGATCCAGAAGCAGTTGATCAAACTATATATTGTGTGATCAGACTGACTTGTCATTGAAGTACTCTCCCTGCCGGTGGATCTGGTTCTCCAGTGTGAAATTAAAGGTGACGTGTTCCACCTTCTCTTTCATAAAGACCTTAGTGCGTGAGGTGTACTCTTGCTTTTGGAGATATTTGATCATGTCGGGGAACCACACAGTCAGTCCGTAGTAACTGTAGAGAACACACAACACAAATAATCTTCTTACAAGATGTAGCTTGACAGCTGGACCACCTCAAAATATGATGCAGACGTGCAGCAATTCTGCTAAAAGGAATAGTCTATGTTACAAAATATGTTTACTACATTGTGGTGCTAGTTTATCATAGTTTGTGTTAAAAAGAAGCAATGTCCATAGAGATCTTACTTAGTCCCACTTTTACATTCAAATTTTAAATAGTCTCAGTGTCAGTGGGTGCTACACAACATTCACATTTTATTTTCTGAATATCACAACTTTCTTCTCAGTATATTACAACATTGGTCACTAGCAGTGAATTAGTAGCAAATAGCCTGAGGTGGGTCTCTCTCACCTGAAGGACATGGAGAACCAGACGGCCATCATCATGTAAGTGGTGCGGCGGTACTCAGGAGAGAACACTGTCAGGAAGTTTTCCCAAACCTGCAGACAGAACAAGGTCATTAAGAAGCCACATTAATCTTAACAATCATCACCCACTCACGCCAACTTTTATAGTGTCCCAAATTTTTCCCTTAATTTTTGAGCTTCCATAGTATTTTGGTTTTTTTGTTTTGTTTTTTTTTAAGATTTTCATTTTAGAAGCTTTCTTAATTGATAGTTAACAGTAGCTGGACAGGAAATGGGGTGAGAGAGAATGGGGAACCACACTGGGCAAATTACCCTACTGAGGCTCAAACCCGGGTCATTACAAAAAAAAGAAAAAAAAATTACCTGATGGAAAAGTGTAGTGAGCTTTATCCTCCATTTCTCATACCAGGGAGCTCCATCTCCCATGTCTGACAGCTCATCCCTTGGTTTCACTGTTTTAATGGTGGTTACCTGCAAAAAAAATGACTTGGCAAACCACTTCATCCTTATTTATATTTTGATATTATATTCTTATTTATTGCATCTCTAAATGTATTCTGTAAAGTCTCATAGAGAAGACAAAAATTAAATCAGCCTTATTTTGTACAGCAGCAGTCCTGACTCTGAAGAGGCCTACACTACTAAGACCTGGTGTGGACTTACTGTGAAGACCCTCTCGGGGTAGCCCTTTGCCCTCATGTTGGTGTCATGGACCTGTTTCAAGATCATCCAGGCCTCATCATGTTTCCCATTCTGTTCAACAACAGCACAGTTTATGTGTCACATATATTTGAACAAATCAGACTATCACCTTCTGTTAAGCCCTTAAAAGGCACTCATTGAAACATCTGGAAATTCAAGGTCAATGAAGTTACCCTATATTTACTGTCTTGTGTGTCCGTTGTGTTGTTTTTGGTAAAAATAAATAAATAAGTAAATGTTTCGGGCTTTAATTGCGTATGCAAAGTGCCAATCATGGCTTAGCTCACTTGCCAGCTTCACTGGCCATTGATGGTGGTCAAAGGGTATGCCTTTTGGGTAAATGGGATGTCAATATGGCTTAATATTTGAAATCCAGAGAGTTTTAATTTTCAAATGGTGTATAACACGTATAAACACTTAGCCAGTTAGTTTTTATTTACTAATAAATTTAGCGTCACTTTTAGAATCACTGTATAGTGTTATATGAACCTTTGGCAACATTATAACATCATGTTCTAAGCCTTATTGTCTCATTTGTAAAGCTAAGTATGGCTTACTATGCATCAGGCATGTGTTTGTTTAGTCTTTAAATGGGTGTATGATCAAATATTGTGCCCACATTTTTCATGCTATATTTTTATACATTTTCCTAAGTCCTCCGCAAACAACACATATTTCATCACTTAGCACAACTATTCAACCATCCAACTTGCCTTGGTTAGTTTTGATGTTACTGTCGTAGTTATGAAAGTAGGTGGAACCGCATGACAGTCTTTTTTTAAATTTGGAGAAACAATGAAGTTTGATTTGTTCCCAGCCTCTGCTGATTGGTCAAATACCACAATTGCACATTCTGTGATGTACAGTGATCTTGTCTGATTGGCTTGGAAGTTACCAAGTTATACCAAACATAGTGGGAAGGACGAATCCTTTTGATGAAAAGGTCAAAGGGAGAGATGGCATTGTTACATAAAAATCTCTTAAGAATATAGAGTTAGTCATGTTTCTTTTCTTGGATGTTATTTCCATTTAAAAAGTATTTGAAACTGTATGATGAAAAAGGTCAAACTCAGGTGAGCCTAAATGATTAAATAAATCAGACATTTGTATAGAAACACCAGTCTATTAGTCTTGTTACATGTAAAACTGCTGTGGTGTGTAAATTATAAAGCAGGTGAAGGGAGTTGGGCTAACCTCCAAGAAGAAGCGAGGGCTCTCGGGCATTGTGGTCAGAGCAGAGATGGCTGCGACTGAAGGGAAGGCACACACCAGCACAAAGACCCTCCAGCTGTGGAACTGATAGGCTGAACCCATCTGAAAACTCCAGCCTGGAGAGAGTCAGAACAACCAGGAGGCAGCTGTCAGCTCTATTCTTTTCATTTATGATCTCCTTTTCTAAAGTCTTGTTTCTCCCCCTTGGATAACAAGGCAAAAAAAAAAAAAGAAAAGAAAGGAGAAACACAAAACTGCAAAGTTTTCTCAAATGAAGCTGTCTTGTTATCATGATAAAACATAATTTTCAAAAAAGGGAATAAAAATTGCATGTCCTTTTTGTTTTTCTTAAACAAAGCCAGTCTTTATTAACAACTCTTTCCGGTATTTTTGGGATTTAAAAAAAATTAACTTCGTTAAAACTTGATTTAAATTGTTTCTGTGTACATTCTTGTGCATTTAAAGGTACATTGTGTAACTTTCATAAATTTCTACCAGTTACTGACACCTGTGGCCATTAGAGGAACTGCAGTCAGTGTTGTGCTCGCTCTCACACGCGTGTTCGTACAACTGAGGAACCGGAGCATAAGCCTCACTGGAGTTATGTTTACAGAGGAGTTAAGAAAAGTTACACATCTGAAAGTTTGACAAACTATATTTGAGACTAAAGTATATTTGACTCTCAAGACTGACACAGAGAGTTTTGATATTGAGACAGAGGCAAGAGAATGACTAATGTTTGACAATAATATGTTTTATAAGCCGTTTTTCAACACAATACAGCAGTTAGAGCAAACTCTATGTGATATATTATCGATTGTATGTAACTTGTCAACAAAGCGTTGACAAACGTTAGCTTAGCTATAGCTACCTTAGCTATAGCTACCTTTATCACTAGCTCATGTACTTTTCATCAATACTCAGCAGTGTTTACGCAGGAGTCTCAGCAGAATAATGGCAAAAGTTAGTGAACTTAGCTCTATCAGACGGGATACGATACATAATTTGCTACTATTACTGTTATTTTTATTACAGCATTTCATTTTTATTTGATCAGCTAATGTCTAAACACTGTTCCTAAACCTTGTGTAACATCAGTGACAAGCACCAAAACAACACTTACTGACCTCTTACTTATTGTAGAGAAAAGCAAAATACATATTACCAAGTAATACCAAGTTTTGCTTGTTTCTAGGTACCACTACTGTACTAAATTGGTCTTGCATTAGGTTGAGACAACATAAATGTAACCCCACTGTATTATTTCAGCTTATCCTTGTTTATTTTACTCTTGGTATCATTCAGAATACCTCCAACATGAAATTAAGCACAATAAAAGTACAAATATGTCATTTATTTTTATTGTTCTCTTCTCAGGACTCCAGCTCTGGAGTTTGAAGCTCCTGTGCAGGAGATCACTAACAGTAACTGCAGCAGCTGTCCCCGGAGAAGGATGAAGTGCTCCAGATGAATGGAACTCGTCTGTGAGGGTTTTTTTCTGGATGTGACGGAGTGAGCCACACCAGGATCAGCTGAACTAAACAGGAGTCAGCCAGCTTGGTGCACCTGCCTGAACTGCCCAGTCATGACAACAGATCTAGAAAACAAATGCTGCAGGACGATCCAACAGGGCATCTCAGAACACCACATGGAGCTGTTTTTATTTCAGAAAACTAGATTTAAAAAAAATAATGCTTTGTTTTTTTTATTAATTGAAAGTTTTATACAGTGTTTTTATACAGTGTTTATATACAGGCAGAAATAAATATACATTTTTATAGATTCTTTCCTGCACATATTTATTGTAAAGGAATTGCTGTATTTGAGCACTGTCTCTTTTTATTGTTGCCCTTTGTTTTTGAGGCTGAAGTCATGTCCTAAAGAAAGAGAGAGAGAATAATAAGCATTGGTGTCATTTTGACAGTCATGACATAAATTTATTTACTTTATTATAAAATACAATACACAGATAATACAGATAAAGTTTGACAGGTAACAAACATGTCCACAGCATTGTAGATAAGTGCATCTTGATATTATGATGTAAATAACAGAACAGGCTAGACTTCTCCACTGGTGCATGATACCTGAACACACGGTTCCTTGTGAGAGACAGGTAAGGACTGTGGGCATGTGGCTGACATACCTGTCCTCTGCAGAGTTGTGTCTGGGCCAGTTCAGCTGTAGGTGGGGACACAACCCCAGGGAGGAGACCAGGGGCCCGAGGGTCATCTGGCCCATGACCTCTTTGTCCCACATCCAGAGGTGCATGCTGGATCTGCTGAGGTCCCACCCGTGCTCACCGCTGACGTGGTGCAGTACACCTCAGCACAGAGCCTAAATATATATTTAGAGTCTAAGTTAAAAGGAATGATCACATCTGAGTTCATTTTTTATCTGAAATACTAACTGAAAACAAACTTACCTGTCAGATCCTGCAGTTATTGATTCAGGATGGTGTGGCAATCCTGTCTCTGTTCTTGGTGTTTAAACTATTGTTAGAATACAGGGAAATACAATATGATTGTATTTACAACGGCATTACTTTTAACAGTGCCACTGTATTTTCAACAAATAAACAAAATATAACTACATTTTCATTGATCGATTACATTAATGGTTACTTACCATTTGATAATTTGTCACCTAACATACAAATGAATGTATAAGCACAGCTAATCCCACCACATATGTTTATTTGTATATACGCTCTATTGTGTGTCATGCTGTGTATCACAACCAAGAGCGGATGTGATTTTCATTACAATACACAGTCCGACCTGTAAATAATCATGACATGAATATAACAAGGTAACCAGTGAAAGACGTGTGGTAGAGTTACCTTTAGCTCGTCTGTAATGACAATTACATTCTGTCTAACAGACAGTTGTAACGTTTGTGTAATGGCTCGCGTTTTCTGGTGTTTCTTTTGCAAACAAGCCTAACTAAAAAATGCCACACAGAGTTGGCATTAGCTGCTTTGTGAAGACAGCCAATAAAGTAATTTGAAAAGCTAGGACAGCACATTTGTCAGATTCATAAGCCTCGGGAGTCAGGATCATAACGCAGTTATGGTCTGAAGGTATTTAATCCGTTCAAAACAGAAACGTATTTAGAGACATTCCAGTTAGCTAGTTATGCTATTGTTATTTAGCATTAGACAACTAATAACAAAGCATCACAAGATATTTCACATGGTCAGTGATGATGTCTTACCTTTTGAATAAAAAGAAAGCCTATTGTGGGTCTGTTTTATCCCCAGAGCGGATCTTCGCTCTCGCAGCCGACGCTGGCTCGTCTTCCTCCGGCGCCGGTCACACTCCCGTTTGGGTCTGCGGGCCTCGCTCGATAAAACGTTCTTTGTTTTTTTAATGTTTGTGGGAAGTTTGTGTTGGTGTCTGGGTTGTGCTGTGTTGCTATGCTGGAGGCCGTTTGGGTTTTTTTGCGTCTGCAGAGTCCATCTCAAAACTAACGAGAACTAATGCCACTGACTGTCATGGCTGCCGTGCAGGAAAGTCCAAGACCAAGGAGACGAGAACGCGCACGACGTCACATCCGCTTTGATTTCGTGGGAAATCCAACCCGAATACTTCTCAATGAAATGAAGCATAGAGGCAACCCAGTTGGAAACTTAAGATTTCATTCTACTCATGACAGTATTGGAGGCTGACCAAAAGGGCAAATAAAAGTGTTATTTATTGTTAAAAAACTACATATAGCACCTTTAAAGTCCATGAAACAAACTAGAAACAGTATTGTTCTACAAGCAGCAGTATACAGTTAATCTTCCAATCACTCCACTACACACAAGGATTTATACTCTCTTACCTTCTCCATTCTAATTAATTTCAGCACAGCAACGCTTTCACTATTTGCTTCAAATACAATTTATATCTCATATGGAAACACAATATATGTAGCACTTGTATAATGTCAATGTTTGCATAGATGCTGCTCTCCTCCAACATGAGCCTCAGGGGTTACTTGAACTGAATTGGGCAATATCTATTCAACTTGGACAATACCAATCTGTGGAAGAACTAAAACGTAACAAACTTTTGGTCAGCAATATGTGAAGTTATGGTATCTCTCACCATAGTGTGGGATGATGGCCCAGGCCATGGCAGATGCATAGATGCCTCCAATCATCCAGAACATGCAGAGCCAGCTCAGATGCTCGCCCCTCTTTTCCTGGGCCAGGAACTCGGAGTAGTAGGAGAACACTATGGGGATGGAGCCCCCGATACTGAGGAAGAGAGAAAACATATTGAAATAAATGGATAAATGGTAAAGATAAGAACAGTTACTGTGCTCGTGCCTTACCCCACTCCTGAGGCCAGCCGGCAGAACAGGAATGAGCTGTAGCCCTGCACAAATGAAGAGAAGAAGGCAAAGACGCTGTTGATGGACAGAGAAATGAGGAGGGTCTGCCGCCGGCCAATCCTGTCTGCCAGACCGCCCCACACAAAGGCCCCCACCATCATTCCCAGGTACACGATCAGACCTACAGAGAGCAGAGAAGTCCGAGACAAGGAATATTAGATAGTGTATTAAGATCAAAATAACAATATACATTTGTTTGTTGATCTAGAAAAACATTTATAGCTCTGTATAACGCAGTGGGGGACATTTTTGTTTAATTACTTCCATTTTCTACAAAGAGGACAAACTGAGCACTGCAGGAGGGGAAGCACAAACTTGTTTCTCTTTGAGCAGAAATTCTTACTCAAGGTTTAGGTGTTTATGAACCAAACTGATTTTGTTTCAAAAAATTGTGAAATCCCCATCAGATATGTACGTGTTCAAAGACTATTCATTTGTGACATATTATTAATAAAGACAATCTGAAACAACGTGTCCGAAAATGCCTGTGGATACCTCAGTTTGGTATTCAGCAAATCTAAGGAGGACACAGAAACCTAACAGGAACTAGAGACAAAAGGGAAGGGCATAGTTATTCCTTATGTATCTGATTTATCTGAAAAGCTCAAAAGGATTTTTTACAAACACAACATTCCCACTTTAAGGCTGGCAATACTCTCCCTCAGAAACTGGTCCACCCTTAAGACAAGCTCTCTCTGCTTTGTCTATGCTGTCAAGTGCGGTGAAGTGCAAGGTATATAAGAGAAATGAGGAAGGTCCTTGATTGGAGGATGTACCAACACAGAAGGGCCTATTCTCAATTCTTGAATATGTCCTGAATGACTGAGAACCTTCACAGACACGTAAAGGGAGTAGTACTTTTCATCCAGGTTAAGATCAGAGAGGTCTGAAGCAAGGGGCCCATGGACAGCACTAGAAACATCAAGCACACATGTCGTGCTGCTGCACTGCAGTGATGGCTGCTGAGCCTCTCATCATCACAAGCTCCTCTCTGCTCTGACACCAACAGGAACAGCCCACACTATCACAGCTGTATGCAGGATTTAGAAAAAGACTAAAAAAAAAAAAAGAATCTTGTCCGAGAGGTTGAGGGTATGACAAAATCGTGTTCTGCCTAATATTTGGTGTTTTGATGTTAGACATGCATACAATAATAATGCCTATGGCCCATACACAAAGCAGAATACTGAAAAGATACATTTTGAAGGATTTTTTGAGGCTAGTAAGAGTGGATGAGTCTTTAATCCAGTCCAAAGACTGGGGGCAGCTGAGGAGATGCCTTGTCCCTCCATGTTCTGAAGGTGGTCCTTGTGTGAGTGAGGACACTATACAGGTAATTATACATTTATCATTCAGAGTTTTGGGGTACTTATAAAAGCCTGGTTGTTTGAGGGTGTAACTGTGAAGGAGAGGGATGGGATGTTTGTGTCAGAGAGAACTGAAAGTAATACTGTCATTACAGAATATAGCAAATATTGATGCTACAGTGTGGACACTGCAGTAGAAATTTTAGAGCACTGGATTTTCCTCCTCATAGTTTGTTGCAGTACTGGTTGCACCTGTGGTTAAATTTTCTTGAACCATGATTATTGAGGGCAAGTAATTTTTTTCAGTAAGATCCTTTTTGTTCATATAAATGGTCCAGAAAATCATCTTTTGCCACTAAGTGGAACACAATTCGCCTAGTGGGAAGCTGAGTGAATGGTAATTTGCTTAGCTCCCCACAATTTTTCTTGGATCCTGCCACTTTTGTGAATCATAAATGATGCCAGCTAAGAACAGAACATCATGTTTGTATGCACTTAGACAATAAGAGAATAGTTTGGGGTTTTTTGCATTCAACCAATCAGAACACACTTTGCTTGGGGGAGGGACTTAAAGATATAGACACAGTAAAAAAATAAAATAAAATCCCTCCTAAAATGGTTTGCACCATGGCATGTTTAGCAGGGCCTCATCATGTGTGTGTATCCTACACTCTACATTCAGAATGTCATGGCAGCTGCTGCGGGGCTGGTTCTGGAGAACACTGGCTCATTTTGACCGGACGGTGTATGGCAGAACAGTGTCTATTAATAGTGCCACTCCAGCCGTGCACAGAGCTCTCATCAGTGTAGCCTGGAGCCTGGCAGTTTTCTGTCACTGCCCTACTGGGCCCCTCCCCCACTTCCTCTGCATTCTGCTGTAGCTCATCTGTCTGGAGACTCCTCACAGCCCTCTCAGCACTCATGTCATTTATCTGTGCATCCTGGTTAGAACTGTGACATGGGTAAAAGGCACACTTTTTGTCACATGTGTATCCCTTACACTCAGCAGAGTGTGGTGTTTTATTTATTTAGCTGAACCATTATTATTATTTATATCACAGTCAGTTTGTTACAATAAAGGACATGACCCTGATGTCTGATGGCAGTGTCACACTAAAAAGCCTCATCATAGGCTAATTTATTTTCACAATTATCTAGTAATTTTTCATGGAATATCTTACAATACCTGACCTTTAACCCCAAAATACAAATCTTTTTGCTTTGGATGGGCCAACTCATGTCTATTATGAGTCCAATTTCATTTTTCAAATTGATTTACCAACCAATATTAAACTATAATATGTTATCACTAATAAAAAGATTGCTAATTTTATTCATATCATCATTGTGTCAAAATACATAGTTACAGCACTGTAGCGTAGCATGCTGGACAATTACATGTCACATCATAATAACTGTAACATAAGAAATCAATATTATTGTATCATTTATAGAATAAGGATATAGGGCAATGTTGTATTATCTATAAAACTGAGTGCACTGCAGATGCATCATGGCAAGGACAAATCAATGACAAACACATTTCTGTCTGCAATAGCTCAACACCAAACAGAAGCAGGCTCACTGTGGAGCAGTGACACTGGAGGTTATAGCTGCAATAGGCATTTCATGAGCTCTGAGTGTCCGAATGTCTGCCAATAGCATTCATTAAGGATGCTTAGTTTTCTGTCACCAAAGATTTCCTGTCCAAATGTTACAGTCTCTGTCTGCTTTACAGTGGACATATGTAACTCCATATAATATACAACGTAGACCAGCACGAAGGGCTCTTTGCAAGGGACAATGGGGGTGGGGCTGATCAAAAGGCTACTGGGAACAGAGAGCCCAGAGGAGTGTGTGCAGCATGAGTCAGGCCTGTTGCATAAGAGCAAGGCAGTCAGAGAGCAGCAGAGAGGGATGTCACCATCCACAGAACACTGGATTCAACAACATCCACTTTACACTTTGCCCTAAAATGAATGTGCTTACACAGGTAAACCAGCTGTACACACTTTTCTCATGGATTTTGTCCTCAACAAGGTTATACCCTTTCTACTTTTATTCATATTAGTTTCATAATTGTTTTAACACTTACTCACACTCAGTGTTTTACTGCACATTTAACAATCTAAAAAGGGAGTGATACTTCAATTAGGATGTGTCTACTTAAGCCAGTGAGCGCCGGTATCTGGACCACTCTATTTTTAGACACAATGTTGCAACTTTTGCATTCATTGTTCCTTTGGCATTCCTCACAGCATGGTCCACGGGAGCTGTCCACTCCATATTTATTGTTTTATTCATTCTTTTGTCTAACTGTTACTATCAAGCATTTATTGTTATTTGAAAGTAAAGGCTTGATTAAAAAAAATCGTTCTTACCCAGCATCCCTTTGTTAGGCTCTGACAGACACATGTCTTTCTCTGCACTGGGCAGGACAAAGCCCACCACAAAGATTTCCACCCCGTCAGCCATGAGCGCCAGCCCCAGGCAGAAGTAGAGGGTCCACTGGAACTTGCCGTGTCCACACTCCTGCAGGATGGTCTCATACTGCTGCGCCAGCTCGTCCTGGTCCTTCCTGCGCTCGGCCTCGTATGCTGTCATGTCTCTAAAGTGCTGCTGTGGGGCCAGTCCGTCCATGTTGGGGGTCTTGCCTGAATCGGCCCGGGGTATGCCCTGGTACTCGCCCTCATAAATCTCATCGTCCTCATCGTGTCCCTCTGTGGAGTCACTGTGGCCCTCCTCATCTGCTCTGCTGTCACTACGGTAGTATTCTCCATCTCCACTGGGCACTGCAGAATAGTCTTCATCATCATCATCCTCCTCAAAACGTTTGTAAGATCGCCTGGTGTACTCATCAGCCATCCGATCCACGCCACGTCCCACTTTCTTTCCAACTTGCTTCTTGGCCACCTTGGCAATGTCCTTGGCCCCGCGAATGAAGTCGGAGCGGTTGTCTCTGTAGCGACCATCATCATCCATGTTGACTGTAGCTGCTGATCACTGGCTGTGGCAGATATCAGGAGAAGCCCATGCACGTCTCTGCAGTCTGGTGTAGTGCAGCACCAAGGACAGCTCCTGCTCCACTGCACTGCTGCTCAGACAAGACTGAGGCCCGTGTGCTCTGCCGAGCTAAGGCTGGACCGGACTGGGTGCTCTGACGGGTTCAGGCTGGACCAGACTGTGTGCTCTGACGGGTTCAGGCTGGACCAGACTATGTGCTCTGATGGGTTCAGGCTGGACCGGTCAGACCGCTCTGCCTGTGAAAAAAAAGGTAGGACTGTGAGTATGCAGGTCATGTGAGGAAGAAACACACTAGTGCACTCTAAAAGCGTGACAGTAAGAAATCCTTAGACTTATATTGGACTTTCTGGTCTGGAATGTCTGGAAAACATGACCATTGTTCAATAACAAAATAGGATCTATCAAGGTGAACATGCTAATATAAACTTAAAAAATATAACAGTCAATATAACACTGCAGTAAAAGATATATGATTATGTTTAGGCAAATGTGGTGACATTTAGGGCAGGGTAAAATGTTGCTGAAGTAATTTTCGGACTCTGTTTCGCCTGTTTTTTACCATGATCATGAACATGGTTTTGCCTAAAGATACTTCATTTCAATTGTTACAGCATTCTCATTGACAGCTTACCAACTTTATTTTTTCCTTAAAGCTACACAAAGCAACCTTTCAGGATGTGTACCCACTAAAGAACATTGTCGTGCTTCGTCACTCAGAGTAACATAGTGCAGTAACTGGTAAGCCAGGTGTCTTTTTTCAGCTGGGGTTTTAAATATATTCAAGGCTATATTACCTATCTACCTAGCTACCTATTGTTGCTTTAAAACACAACAAACTAATGAACAGCGGCTAACAATGCATGTGCATTGGAAACATGAAACACATTTTTACACCTGGAACATTATGTGAATCCACACCATCCCAGTTCTGTCTGACTGATATACAGCAGAAATTGAAACATGCTTAACCGTAACTTAATGCGTTCAATTGGCCATAATGGAAGGAAAAAGCAAATAAAATATAACCAGTGCAAGTTTAGATACACTTCAAACAAACAGACTTCATTTAGCATTTTAATTCCACAGTTATTAAGCTAAACATGATTAAATCAATATCCTTATCTTGCAGCAGGCGTATGTTTATTAAAAGTCTTGATCGATCACATGAATCTACAACACACATGCATTTATTAGCTACAGCTGCTCATTGCTGCTGTAACCCCAAGTCACTAAAACAGCAGACACATTGAAATTAATAAGGTGCGTAGGACTACAGGGAGAGTGGGGTAAAGTGAGCCATATTTTGCTCAAGTGATCATTGTGCAAAGCAAATAAAATGCAAATGTCCAATAAAAATAACTATAATAAAATAACATATATTAGGATGTGTCCTATCAGTTGGAATGATTAAAATTCATTTTTGACATACGTTTTGAAAAATATAGGTTCTCAAAAAAAGGGGGTCATGTTTAAAGGAATATTTAATAAAACATTTCATTTTACTATGATTACAATAGAAGCACCTTTGTTTCAATATTTATTTGTTAAGAAAAACATATTTCTCTGGTCTAGATCACTGAATTTGTTGTGAATTTCAAATGATTTTGGACCAAATATGTAAAGAAACAACTAAATTCGGTAAAGTCATCATCCCACTTTTATGTGTCTATAATTAGCCTACAATGTAGAATACAGCATCTCCTGGTTATAATGAGGGAAACTGTTGGTAGACTTCTCTCTATTCGACTCAGAACAACTTGTGTCATATTAGAGTGAAAAACCAAAAAATAATAATTTTGCTTCAGTTCGTAATGGTTCCTTAGGTTGGACTATTGGCTCAACTTACCCAATTGTATGTGGCTCACTTTACCCCTCAGCCACCATTTTGGATAAAACAAGCTTACTTACTTATTCAGGATAATATATTTCCATGGTTTTATAGTCTGACAAATCACCAACATGTATAATTAATAATTTTAGACCTGGATAAATTTGCTTTGATATATATACACCATTATACCGAATCTGCCACAATTGTATTTTTAGTTTAGATAAATTGGTGCTTTCCACTCCTCCAGTTTGCATTTTTTTCACTCTTGTTAAAAAGGATGAGTGCCTTCTGTTTGTAAGGTCACATGACAGTAAAAATGTACAGCTTTCAAGATACAGAAAAGTTCCCCAAAAGAGAGAAGCGATACGAACAAATGAGTTGTTTTCATTTAACGTCACCCGGTCTGAAGTGGTTACACAGCAGAGTTATGGTAGGACCTAATCACTCAACATTGGCCTCTTTAACTCCATATTTAGCCTCATAGTGTGTAACACCATATTCCCTGTATTGATTTATGCTAATTATCCATGTGTTCTTTAATTTAGATTTTGCTAAGCACCGTTTTTCTTTGCTATATAAAGACATTGTTTGGCGTGTTTATTATTTTATGACTGTGAAAAGTCTTCTCTGTTAGTATGTCTGATTTACTGCTCATGCATTGCCAGTCTGCTCAATGACGCTGGTCACTAAATAAAAGCACTGAAACACTGATCGCATTTTTTCTCAGTTTTTTTATTCTATTCAAATGTTTCACAGACAGAAGGGTGTTAGTGAGGCAACATGTTCCTCAAATGTACTGGAAACTGCCCAGGAAAAAGCCTCTACAGTTTAGTTTTAATTACTATAGTTCAATGTACAGATGTGGCATTTTCCTGCCAGCAGCCTAAATTTGGGATGTGTGACGTCATCTCCCGGAGCTCTACACTGATCTATTTTTATGTCTTTAAGATAACATAATCAGAAAGTGAGATGACACAGCTCTGGGGAAAAGGTCTCTGAGGAACGACCACAGCTGCAACTCCAGTGCCTGTGCAAGAAACATCAGACATACAGTTTGTATTATTCTTAATGGGTTATGTAATGGTTGCTGCAGCAGAAAATTAATTCTAAATGCAGTAAAAGTATATATTCAATATGTAATGCTCTTCTGATGTCTGTAATTGCCCATTTCTACAGGGTCAAAGCATTACCCTGCAAACTTTACCACATTTGTATAGAGTTGTCAATGTGATGGAATAAGCTATGAAATCCAAAAATATTCAGAGCAGCTGCTACAAAATAGTCTGCCTCAAATCATAGTGAGATGGTGGTGGCCTGGGGAACTTAAACTGGCACAATTGTTCTCCATGGATACTGTCTCCCACAATCACACTTGTGTCGGAGTTTCAGAGAAATGATCACACAGCAGTGTTACAGTCAATAAATCAATGATACAAGCCATTCATGTCAGCAAGGACACTGAGAAAGTGTTCAGATGCCAATAAACCAACAGCTGGTGTAAGAAAAGAAGAGAAATGGAGGAGCAGCCGGGTGAGGCCTCAGGTTCAGGACAGGACACTACCATCCAACACCACATTACACTACACACTAAACAGTGACCCTGTCTTTTGATTCTGTTGCTGTAAAGCTGTCATATAGTGACTTCTGCAGATATTTTGGAGTTGCCCTGTCTCCATGGTCACTGTGTTTTCCAATACACTCCAAAGGCCCGTGAAAATGCCAGGGGCTAGGCTCTACATTTGATTGGCTTTCACCAGCTGAACATACCAATGACAACGACATGAATGTCAGAATATTCCTCCTTCTCAAGCCTAATCATTACATGTGTTCAGAGACTTTGATAAAAAATACAGAGTAATGCTTCATACAGGTTAAAACAAGGTTGCTGCCCTAACTATATAAAAAAAGTATAATAACTTACTAGATGCACAGCAAGAATGTTGTTTGATCAAGTCTGCTTATATGCTTCAGTGGATTCTCAATAGGGACTAAGGATAGGGGAATCTTGCCCATTAGAAATGAATGTGAGAGAGTCATGGTATGTCTGTAGGTATTTATCTTCATAGGCTGAAGTGCAGATTCCTGTATAAGCCCTTAGCTCAGATTGCTTTACCTTACACTGCAGAAAGATTCTTGTGAGATTTGTGAGAACTAAGACTCACTCAAATCCATCTTGTACTGCTCCAAGGAATACCTCCCAACACAGTGTTTTTTGGACCCATGATGTGGCGCACTAACATGGGCATGTTAGGTTTGATAACAAAGTGTCCATTTTACTTTTACCAGTGTAAAGAACATGGTGATGCTGATTGGATAAAATGACCTGGTGATAGATGGTTACTATCAGATGGTTCAGCTGGTCACATCACCATCTGGACAGGATGAACAGATTGACAAGTAGAGTAGAAGAACACAAGGCAATGCTCCACCAAAATATATCCTACATATAACCTTCCGCATTGCATCAAATGTCCTCTACATCCACAGAGATGTCTGTGAATCATAGGCTGTGAACCAGCTCTGGTCAACTATAGTCAGCATGTGTCATGGTAAATAGTGGATTGCCAATAAAAAAGGACAACTTAACATGTCAGAATTGCAAGAGAGATGAAGATAAATCACATTTTTGTTAGAATACATTTCTTTACGTACAGTAGACTTACAAAGACAAAAGATAGAACTGCAGACTTATATGTTGCAGAAGCATCCTATAATTGTTTAGTAAAGTGTAAGATATTTGATGCAGCCACTCTTTGGCCATACAGCTGTGAGATCTGTCATCTATTCATTTTTTTTATTTTTTTATTTTGCAACAGGCAAAATCACAGAATGAAGGGGGTTTGAGGCAGGAGCAACAAGTCCTATTAAAGAGATAGTGACAGGAGCAACACAACAGAAACAAAACCATGTTCTGTTGTATAAGATTTACATAACACTACTTGACTTTAGATGTGTGCTCTGTATAGGATATTTATACAATATATGCTTCTGAGAAATGGTTCAGACAGGCCACAGTGAGGAGCTTGTTCTGGAGAGTGGGATTGTATAAATGAGGAGGAGAAATAAATGTGCTGTATGTCAAAATAAATTTTGCATATTCTATATGCTATTTCATATTTCAACAATCATTTAACATATTTCTGGCCTAGACGTGCCCTCTGTTGAAAACTGAGGTCTTTGTTCTTGTTCTTAGTAGTGTCATTACAGCAAGTTAACTTTGTGGAAACTATTGAACCTTTTGGAGAACCAGTACTAGCTCATCTCTAGTTCATTTTAGTCTAACAGAGAGACTCCAGCTGCCTGAGAATGAATGATTAGTCACATGATACCTGACTGTGCTTTCAACACCTGCACATTACACCCGTCAGAAATCCAGCAGACGCCCTTCAGCTTTTAACAAGTACATCCGGTGTCCAACTGAATTCTCTCCTTTTCCCATCTGCCCCAGTGCTTACTGACAGAAATAGAGACCCAGAAGTGTAAAGGGCCAGTCTGCGGTGCTCAGACCAGCCTCAGAGGTGATGAATGAGGAGAGGAAGCCACAGAGTTCATCATATACAGCAGTGACAGCTGTTTTAGCACCACCAACCACATACAGTCCACTCACTCACAGCTGCAATTACACCCAGACAGCACTGGGGACACACATCTTTACAGTGTATTTCTCATTTCTGAACCCAGTCAATATCCCCAGAGAGCTATGAGAAGGATTTATGAACTCTTAAGACAGCTGGGAAAAATCTATCTGATCTTGTGACTCTATCAACTTGGCTCCAAGCTCTCAATTGATAGACTCTGTTTTTTCCCCTTGAACGCTTTAACATCACAACACAGACCAAAAGAATTCATAAACAAGTTACAGCTAGAAGTGTGGCATAAACAATGTTTTGTCTAGTCCAAAAACCCGATGTCCTGTATTGCTTTGCCTTGATTGTGCCACTGACTGGGGTGCCTGTGCTGAGTGATTAGTCCAGCTCCAGTCCCACACATGCAGCATTATACAGACAGCAACACTAATGTTATCCCATGGCTTCTTCTGGAAAGGAACATGACTGTGTGACATTGACTGAAATAGGCCTAGTTTGTTTTTTGTAAGGTAAGTGACCTAAATCTCCTCTATTCAATGTTTTTTATAGAGCATAATGATGACTTTTTAGATATTTCATTCATTTTATGGGCATTAAATGGCCAATTCAACAAAAACAACTGAAACCTCTTAAATATGCCAAATGTTCTAATAATTTTGGCCACCTCTGCAAAGCTGCATGAATCATGAGCCCCCCTTCACCAGTAAACTACAGGAAATACCTACCTCTTGGTCCTTGCCAACTGCATGAGAAACATTGGGCCTCATTAATTAATGTTTTTGTACAAATCTTCTTAAAAGTTCTTCCTAGGAGAATCTCTCAGAAGGCTCTATGTGCATGAAGAGTTCTCAGACAGTAGGATTCATCTTTGCTGCCTGCATAAGTCCATGCTGCTCGCTCTTCATTAACATAGCAATAACATAGAATAAACATGGAACTGGCATAAGATATGCCCATATATGGACATAAAACCGGAGCCTACTAAAGGCGTGTGCAGGCAGCCACAGTTCACCAAACCAGGAAATGAGCAGCAGTCTGGCCACTGCCTCGCTTGTGTAGCGCTCTTTTAGCACCTTTGCTGTTAAAAAATACTAAAACACACACAGTTAAAGCATACTTTAAATACACGCATGAAACGTGCAATTTGGGCGCTGTGAGGGGTGCAATTTAGATTTTATTAGGTGTTGCTATCCATTGCTAGGTTTTCTTGTTGAGAAACTTTAAATGATTTTTGTTTTAAAGTATTATTTCTATTTATTTCTGCTGTAGGCCTACCTATAAACAGGGTCTGTTTATAGGTAGGCCTACAGCAGAAATAAATAGTAATAAGAATAAAAAAAATTTAATCAATTCATGTGTTGATACTGCAGTGTTGAAGCCAGGTATAAGTACTTCAGGATGGATCAGTCCACAGTCTGAACAGGTATGAGACAAGTGGCATCAGGCTCATATTAGCTGCAGTTAACTGTGACTGAGATGAGTCACTGGTCCAGATATGGCTACAACTTTCAGGGCACATGTACACCTTCAACAAACATTAACACAGACCACCAAGGCAGAAACATCAGGCTTTTACCATGAAACTAAAGTTATAGACACAAACACAAGAGCTTATAAACTGATGACTCTCACATGCTTCTGTAATCCAGCTCACACAAAGGTGCATTGCCGCCAGTGCACAAGGAATGTGTAACATGCTGCTGGCTCCAGCTGTGGTCCACAGCACAATTACTCTGCGGTACATCTGGGGTGAAATGATAAAATCCAATATATTCAATATTATTCTGCATGACCTATGGCACAGAGGTAAAAAACATCGCATTCTTCCTTTGTGAAAAAGACGAGTGGGCAAATGTTACTGTACTTCCATAAATAATGTGTAATGTGATATTTGATGTAGTAGTGCTATATTTGTGATGTGTTCATGAATTCTGTGCAGTGAGCAGCAGTGAAAGTGCTCTAAAAGGACATGATGTTTGAACTATCACCAATGACACAGTGTCAGTTAGTGACAGGGCTGTGATGATTGGTTGGTCCTCACAAAGCCCCTCCCACAATGGGCCCCTGGGAGAACGTACATGAACATGAGTGATGTCCACCATCACTGCAGCAGGAGCAGTCACCGCAGCAGCTCTGCTCTGGTTCACATCACTGCTCTACAGAGACAACATGCACTGTCTGCATCATTTGGCAAAACTGAGTTAGGCTGACAAAGGCAAGTACAATACCTGTGTTTCTCTGAAATGGGACGCAACTGAGCCACTGTGTCAGTTTCAACTGAAGTGACAATCCTCTTTCAAATTTAAAATTAGCCAAGGACATCTAAAATTCATGCCATGTAGTACAGCCACGCCTGTGGCAATATTTCTTAACTGTGAAATTTTCTTTTTGACTTTTGACATTTTCTTCAGATTTGCTTGGCAGTTTACCAAGTCAATTAACTGTTATAACCATCCATGAACATTTTAAATTGGTCTTTTATGAGTGTTTTATGCACCCAATTATTTTTCAAATCGTGTCTTGTTTGTCAGTTCAAGATTAAAGTGTTGAAAATGAACTCCTGTCTTCTAGTCCTTCATTCATGGTAACTCAACAGAATCCTACAGACTGCAGATGGTTGAAGCTGTTGTTCCTTCTGCTCAGAGACAGGCTGGGACTTGTGACTGAGCCTGTCTCTGTGGACCTCAGCGGGCCTCACAGGGACCACTGCACCAACAAAGACCCTCCTGGGCTTCTACTGGAGTGCCTTACTGTGAGTGGAAACATCACCTTAAACTGTCTTTGAAATGTCCATTGGCATAGAGTTAAAGTAGGCCTTAGAAACACAAACCTGAAGACTACATAGAGCCCTATGGATTAGAATTAGTAAAAACAAAAATGTCATTTAAGTACCATTGATGTCTCACATTCCTCTTAATGTAGCTGACAAAATAGTAAATGCTCTGATCCCCAATCATGCGCCAGTAGCCCCTTACTTTTTTTATTGAAGGCAATTGTCTCAAACATGGTAGTAACCTTTAAGGAACAATTTTGGTTCCATAACTTCCTGTTTGTATGGGTGCCCAGAGAGAACAAACTGGAGCACAACTGGAGGAGAAGCACACTCATGTTTGTTTTGAGCACACATTCCAGCTTGAAAGCTTAACACAATTATGAATTTAATTCATTGTGTTTCACCTGTTTTGATGAAATCACCATCATTCCATTTGAATTGTCTACAAACAACAGCATTTTCCCGGCAGGGCTATCATAGTTGTTCACATGTCCTAAAAAGGAGGACTATGTGAAGCGGAACTGCAGACTGCACTTTCATCACAACATGCCACCAAAAAAGGCCAAAACACACGCCATTAAAGCAAGAGCATGAAACAGTTTTCATCAAGCCCTTTTTATATGTTTGAATGGACCATTCTCAAATTCCGCCTACTGAATCTTTAACTTAAAGCATAAAACCCAACAGCAGACAAATTTACTGACAACCCTGACAAAGTATGTACAATGGGAGTAATCAAATGAAATGTCAAGGGCATGGTATTGGTCCTTTTTAATTTGGTATGGACTACACCTTTAACTCAGAGTCTAACAGGAATAAAATAAATCAGATGGGGATTCCTGCAACACAGCTCTATGACATATTGATTATTGCTGATTAGTGAGAAAGTGCTCCTCAATTGAACCCACCATACTTAATCTAATCTCTGCGCACAGCCTGATACCGATGTGCGCTCGAGCCCGGACTGTACAGCGCTCATTACAGCTCATTACTGCTGTTTTTATTGATAATAAATTGACTTAATGTGAATTTCAAACACCAGCGCCGCAGAGCCACATAGCAGCAGCAGCAGAGCCACTGTTCTCCACCGGACTTCCACAAGGTCATTGCACCGCAGCACCCACTCACCCCCGGACAGCTCCACTCCTCTGAAACTGCCCCCACCCGGAACCACCGCACCGAATGTAACAGAGCCGAACCCGACCCGCCTGCGTCAAAAACTGACACAACGCGCTCAAATCTGAACGTGTACGAATCACGGAGGACAAAGGGCAAAGAAGCCAAAATACCTCGGCCCTGGAGCCTCCACATCGGCTGCTGGAGCAAGTCCCAGCCCGCCTGCCTCCACCGCGTCCCCTACCGCGTCCTCCTCCATATCCAAGCATCACTAAGACCTTTACGCATATTTTGTCCTCCTTTCCTCCTCCTTTCCTAAATGGCTAATTAGCTCCGAGCCATAACCACGAATCGGATCAGTGTCTGCCCTCAGTTTCCGTTGAACCGGATCAAATCCCCCCACCAAAGCGCCCTCAGTCTTACCTCGATGCGGCAGGTGAGCGGACGCTGGCGGTGGAGACGCAGAGCCCTGTGCGCGATGCCGCTCCGCTGTGTTCTGACGTAGTCTTTCTCCGCCCCCGCGCGTTACTACAACATCCCTCGACTCCAGAGCCTCCGTGTGCGCTGATTGGACGGTGTGCGGGTAGGGGGCACCGATGCGCGCGGCTGCGTGAGGAACAGCACAGATATTCTGGTGTCAAAGGGTCAAAGCGTCTCCAGGAGCGCGTGAGTGCGTCATTTCCTGCTCGTGCACAGAGAGTTGGTGCAGTGAAGTGTGCACGATGGTCTTCTCCCTGCTGCACGTGCTGGAGCTCGTGCCCGTAATGATGCCATGTTTCAGAGGCACGACGCCTATGTGAGCCTTTAGAGGTGCACAAAATATATAAACAACGGAAGACATCAGTCACAATTCTGTACCACTGCTGTACAAAAACACACACTTACATACTTTGGATTTGTTTGTGTTGGAAAACGTGGAAGTTCCTGTTCTGATTTCAAAACTAGGTCTTCATTTAACAGTGGTTTTTGATCTTTTTGCCAACTTCTGATGAGGAAGGTGCAGATCCTCCTGAAGTGAACAGCTATGGTTGCCCTGTAGGGACATGCTGTTGTCCATGAACAAATCCAGTGGAAACATGTCTGATTGTGTTTTTACTTAAAACATATAAAACAAAATCATTTTAGTTCATAAATATCCTTAACAATTATCAAGAATGTGCAAAACAAAACTGAGACTTCTGAGGGCCTGACCTTAAACCTATAATTCTAAACCATATCAACCATTCTAAAATCAGGGGGAAAACGGGCATTTAATGTCTTGAGTTAAAATCAACAGTATCTGTTTCCTGGAGAAAATGTAATGTGTGTCTAAAGAGATGGTTCAGATAAGACCTTTTTTGAACAGTATTTTGCTGCTTATGTCAGGGACACAAGCAGCACATACAGCACATACAGCTGCTTCTCTGAGTTGGGCCACTTTCCCGAACTGTGTCCACATGGAAAGAAACCCACTTCAGATATACAAAAGTTATAGGTTACACAAAATCATACATCCCACAAAATCACTTGCATGTGCACAGAATTAGGTACACTGTCAAGTATTACATACATTTTGTATGTCACAAGACAAGGACATTTGGTCACCAAGCTCTATGATATGAAATCACATTTAAAATTTTATTTCATATCCACTGAGGGATGTGTGTTGAAGCTTTAGTCTGAAAAAACAGGGACCTAACCATACGGTATTAGTCAATTCCTGTGTTTGACTCCCAGAGAGTGTGAGACCCTTTTCTGTAGAGTTCTCATAATGTTTCCATGTGTACCATCTCTGAAAATCCTGAACACGGTAGAACACTGTCCACTGCACTGCACTCTGGCTATAGTGCATAATCACTTTAAATTTCAGTCGGGGAAATGTTTTTTATTTTAATATCTTGGTGAGGTCTGATTGTTATTAATGTCGTATGTTGCCCCCTACTGTTTGTTCCTGGACCTCGCCCCATTTGATCAGTTCTGGCATTCTATCAGAGTGGCTCTCCATACATTCTTAACTGTAACAAATACAATAGCAAAATGAAGTCTATCTGTGGAGTTCATTGTGAGGCTTATCAAATGACAAAATTTACAAAAAAAAGTCTATTTATTTTAGGTAAAATCTGACTACATAGTCTTTATGTGAGAAAAGTGTCGAAGCATTCCCCAACCACCAGGCCATAGACTACTTGGTGCTGGTCCACACAGAAAGAATAAAATTTTATTGAACATTTAGCAGTATAAGTCTTTTTCATTTGCATGTTTATGAGTTTATTATGTTTAGGAGAAGGTTTGTGATTTGCAGATGAAGAACTTGGATGTACAAAGGATGGCTATGGAAATGAGGCCTGTGAATGTACAGCTGCAACAGGTGCACAAAAAACTCAGATGGAACAATTTTCTTTATTATTACTAAATACCAGTTTAGTTTAGCTGCTTTAGAAACGGTCATAGTTTGTATTTTTCATGACTGACTCACCTGACACCCCACTGAAGGAATGACTTTTTCCTCAGAATTCTGACTTTTCCCAGAATCGTCTACCTTAGACTAAGTATGTTACAATGTCAGCCATCTTTCCATCCCTGCATAATAATAAGTCATGATGTCTGTGATTAAATATGTATTTTTACGAATATAAATGGCCGCACACAAACACTGAGGCCGTGACGTGTGTGGCTCAGCAGCGCCCTCTGCCGTGGCTCAGTTACCGCTGTAGCGCACACACAACAGGAACAGAGTTAGAGAAAGGCGTACAAACAGCGGCGGTGGCGGTGTCCTGTGCCGCGTGGCTGGTGGTGGGCGGCTGTAGCGCGCTGTGAGGCCGTGTTCCGAGCATCTGAGTCCCGCACTGCTCTCTCGGAATGAGGCTGGTACCATGAGACGAGCCATGGACCTGCTCTGGAGGATCCTGGCCGCACTCAGCTTCGATTGCTTTAAAGACTCATCGTCGTCGTCGAGGTGAGAGGCTATTGCTGTTGGCTCAGAACATTCAGCTATATATGATCATTTTGAATCTCTCCCCGAGTCCATCAGGGACTGGTGAGGACAAGATGAGGATAGGGTTTACCCAAAAACAGCCAGTTCGGGTTTACACAGTGGTCCATGTACAAAGACAGATGCTTTTCCAGCTGTTTCTGCCCCCATTCTGGGCAGATGTGCTCCTGAAGGGCTCCATACAACAGGTTTTTATGAGTCATATTTGTTTTCATTAGTTGGACCCTCAGAGGCCTTTCTGTTACACATTTTCCACTGATCCTGAAGTGAATGTACCCTCCTCAGTGTCTCCCACTGTCCTGTCATTTCTGTCACAGAGCTGCTGAGGAACAGGGTCTGACAGACCCCTTTGCTCTAGACCAGTGGTTCTCTGTGGTGGTACTTGGGAAGCTCTGACGACTATTACATTTTGGACTATTGATTTCTGCTACAACTTTTCTATAATACACAACTCTGTATCGGCATAAAGGTGGTACTTGGAAAGACAAATATTTTCTGGGGAGGTACTTGATGAGAAGAGTTTGAGAAATATATAATGAAATCCAGGGTCCCAGACTAAATACTATTGATCAAACTTGTGCCACTGACTTCTATACTTGTTGCAGCACAATTTAGCCTAATTAGTGGCTCTGATTTTGACAAGCAAAGTAAAGCTGCACAATAAAAACAGATCCAATATGCACTTTGTTTTTGAATGTTTCAATGACAATATGATTTGAGATGTTTGAATTATCACTTGGTCTTAGAAAAAGTATTTACATTTTACTAAAAGAAAGAGATACAGGTCTCTGGACCAACTCACCCTGGTCACAATGTGCCTCCTTATTTGAATTTGTCAGTTATTTTAACTGGCCTATAAAATACCAAAACATGAATTTTTGAACAGTCTTCATCCATTATAATAAGAATATTAACTTAATATTCTTATACTAATACTTTGTATTATTACAATAATTAATTTCAGACAAATTGTGAATACATTACTATAATATAATTTAGACATAAACAGTATTGTTTTATATTGTGGCAGTTAATAAATTTGCAGTGACGTGCTGCTCTGCTTCATTCAGTCACACCCAAGTTTTAATTTGACTCTGGTTGTTCAGGTAATGGGCACAACTCCACCCAACAGATTTAAGTCCTGTCTGACTTGTTTAACACCAGCACAGCTCAGAGGACACTGTTGTACAGCTGCTCAGCATAGGGACAGCGCAATCTATGCAGAATTTAGAAAATTTGAAATAAAATCACATTACAATCTCAGATGGTTCGTGGTATTGTCATAAGATTGCCCAGCTACTATGCAATCATTATATCACGATGTATACAAACTGTTATTGGAAAGGTCTGATAGTCATTATATGAAGTCAGTTTAATAGGCACAATTTTTGCCAAACAAAATATATTATGTATATAAATTACATATATGTTTTGTTCTACATATACGGCACAAAGTCACAAACAAAAAATCACAGCACAAGTCTGGCTCCAGTGTTACTAGTGGAACTTTATTTAGAGTCATCTAAGTGGGATTTCAAATATCACAGAACATTCAAAACCCAATGTAAGTGTATTGCATGTTTCCTTTCCTTGACACCATGCAGTCTACACTACACTGTAGACCCACTCTTCTGTCTTCTAGATCTCCTGCTAAGATGAGCTCCAGTGCGGCGGGCAGTCTGGACAGCAGCTCCCTGACTGGCTCCCTGTCCTTGGGGCCCGAGCTGCCCCACTGCCAGTGCTGTATCTCGTACGGGGCCCGGCTCAAGCGCCTCTCCTGTGGACACCTGTACTGCGACCCCTGCTGCGATCAGATTGTCAACATGGCCTTTGAGGACATTGAGGGCCTGTCTGAGTACCCCTGCCCCATGTGCAAGTCCCTGCGGCAGCTGGGTGGCCTGGGCCCGTCCTGCTCTGGGTACCTCCATGGGCCCTACAGCATCCTGCAGCAGCAGTGCCCCGGGAAGGAGCACGGCAGCCGCTGGGGCTGAACCAGTCTAGACCAGGCCTGGATACGAAGAATGAGGAATGAGTTAGTTTCACTGTTGAGATGAAAGAGCTGGACCTGGGACTCCAGTCTCTCTACGTTTGTCTCTGTCACATGATCGCATCTCATGCCAAACAAGCCTTGTGTCGCTTGGTGGAAGCTGCTCGTCGTCAGAGCCACTGTGGATGAGTGTTTGTGCAGGTTTTCCGCATTTTATCTCACAAGTTCAGTCAAACTGTTTCCTAGACTCATCTTTTTCGCACGTTTTCTATAAACCTGTGTTTTATTAAAATAGATTAAGTTTAGAGTGGAAAAGTCAAATGTTAATATTTTGAAAACATTTGTATTTAATATATACATTTTGTCAAAAGTGTACGGTTTTTTGCATTATTTATTTTACAGAGACAGTTTGTATCATAAAGTGATTTTATTGTACCGTGCCATGCTCATTTTTAAGCGTTACATTGTAAATATTTATTTTGTTAAAAAATAAAGTGTGAGCTGTGGATGAGTGTATGTTTTTTATTTTACCAATAACACTTTTTATTAAACAGAATCAAAACAGAAATACAAAAAGTATTTACATCTGACATATTTACATGAAGCTCGTACCAAAAGCAGAATTGTAGAATAATCTAGAGTCATGCAGCAGGAGAATGTCAGCATTTCTCAGTGGAAGGTAAACAAAGACTTGGCATCTTTTGTGGAAAATTCTGAAAGTGAAGCTGATATGAATGTGCCATCATAGAGATGTTTTGAATATTTATAGCACATTAATAATTCATATTGTGATCAAGTGAGGTACCATTTGACATTGAGAGAAGTTTAGCATAAGGCTTACAAGTACCACCAACAACAGAATGCAACAGAATACTAGAAAATGTCTTATTTCTTTGGATATGAGGTCAGTGCTTCTACTCTACATGAGTCAGCGATCAGTCCCTCCCCAACTGTGAGCTCTGACAAAGTCCAGTTAAACCTTCTCAAGGTGCACTTATTGCTCAAAATATGACAATGTAAACCATTGAGAATACTAACAGACTAACAGTTGAATTTTTTTTTTTTTCAAATTCACAATTTACATTAATGACATCATAAAGCACTAGTAAAGCCTAATAAGTCCAGAAGAAACCCTGATATATGGTTAAATCCATGTGAACTACCGCCTGTGGCTGTATCAGACACTGAGGAGAATGTAGGCCTCTCTCTGTGTGAGCAGATACTGGAACGGTGCAGGACAAAAATAGCTCTCATGCCCCAAATTCACCATCATCACTGCTCTAAGGGGCTAAAGACAAAAAATAAAAAATAAATAAAACGTCATAGTGTTCCAGATACACTCTCATTTTTCAGATACAATACATTCATTTTAATAAACACACCTTTTCTGCTGAAGATAATGCCCCTGGGTTTTGACACCATTCTCTACTGACAAAATATCTAAGATAAATATATTCAATATGCAAACACTTTAATACAAAAGTAACATTGTTCCACTGGTTAAAGTTCATAGCCACCTTTAAGAGGCTGGAATTGTCTTCATTATTAAGAATACTGCTTAAAAGCCCTTCTTTGGTTTTGTTGCCAATAGTTTCTAAAGTGGAATGTTCTAGGCCAAGTCTACATTTACTATGTTTTCTTTACTTATACATCAGATATGTTATCAGTCATCAGCAGAAATACAGTTCAGATACAAACACAGCAGGGCTTGAACTGGTATTAGCTTTGATTGCTTGTGCTCGTCATGTCACGTGACGTCAGTAAAATGAGCATGAGAAAAGAAGCATCTGAGATGTTTTTGTACATGATGAAGGGGGCGCTCAGTCCTCTGGTGAGCAGCCACAGCCCCTACCATCCTGTGTGAAAAAGCGGGGTTATCAGGACACTGTGGGGGGTCCGTTTGACTTGGTTTTGGTGAGCACTGGTTTGTAACGCTCCTCAGAGTGGGCCTCTGACACTGAGGGATGTCCAAACAGAAAGGTGTGCTTGTTGCTGCCAATGATATCCCTGTGTCCAAATCGGGATGGGGGATCTCTAGGGGTCTGCTGTTTGGTGGAGGTGAGAGGTGGCGCGGTCCTGGCTGCGGCTGTGCCCTGAGGCCTTGAGGCAGGAAACAGGAAGGTGCTGTTGTTGGTGTTCTGGTTGAGGTTTCCATCGACGCGCCGCTCGGCTACCTTGGTCTGAGGAGAGTGGGTGTCTTTGCTGCTGGAGACCTGAGCAAGCCTGGACTGGAGATGCTGTATCTCTGAAGCCAGCCGCTCCACAGGGTGAGGGTGAGAGGCCGAGAGTGGGTGGGAGAAGGCCTGATAAGGGGCACAACAGACAGTTTGTGCTTTAAAAATGAACACAAATATAACAGCATAGGTAATACAACCAAGGCCATATGCACAATTTAAAACTACTGAGGCCTAAAAATAATCGAGGCCAAAGGCCTTTTAGGTCTAACTTCTTTCTATTGTTTTAATGTGCAATGTGCATTTCAACATAATAACTGTTTAATGATCTTAGGCCTGAAAAAATACCATAAACCAACAAGAAAGAGAGGAAAAAGGCAAAAATCCATTAGGATCAATTGTAGTTTGTCCAGTTTTAGATGGACCGCTACAGATAGTAATCATAGTAAATCATATTTTCTTATTCAAATCCAAATCAGGCATAAATATATAAATAATATGTTTGGAGACAGCAAAGACATATTTCTGCACTGCAATAAATAGCTCTTGATCCGATTAAATCATATTTACAAAGCCTAACATCACATCAGTGTCACATCAAATGGCAATTTTAGGCTTTTTTCAGTTCCGTCATCTTTGCTCACTGCCCACCTGCATTTCTGAATCGGTCTCACAATTCAATAATAATTCAACAAGTCACAAAAGTGACAATGCATCTTATCTACTTGTCCTGACTTTTGCCAAAGATTACTGACACAAAAAATATGTTGGCTGTTGGGACTTCTTAAAACACTTTTTAAATTCTTTACTACTATGTTTTTGAAACCCAGAGGACAGAGAAAGGGACACCCAGTCTGTTTACATATACATATACATATATATATATATATATATATATATATATATATATATATATATATATATACATATATATATACATATATATATATTTTATATATATATATATATATATATATATATATATATATATATATATATATATATATATATATATATATATATGCAATAAAGTCTACCTATATTTTTTTAAAAGAATGTTATAAAGACATTTGGTATAATTGGAACACAAGTTAAAGCTGTAAGGCACTAAATGTCTTGTTAAAACATTGATTTTAGAGGAGAAAGGACCATGAAGATGACACTGTAAAAATCAGAGCTAAGAGGTTATTTTGCGTTGTTTCTGCTATGGATATGTTTCATTTATCCCTGAAGCAGCACTCAGTGAAGCAGGCTTTGTGTAGAGCGTTTGTTCTAAAGCTGCTCTAAATAGACGAGTGTCTTCACCCACTCACACCTCTGCACTGTTCACTGTAGTACGGAGACGTCATACTGAAGTGAATAAGATCTAACCAATATGCAGTAAAGATGTGAGAAAATGTGACATAGGAGGCATTGACTGCACTCATGGAGCTGCTGACTAAAGTAACCCTCTACAGATTTGGAGTTTGAAAATATATTAAATATTAAAAAATGATTGTGTCACAATACTCACATACCTTATAACTGTGCAGTGGCTGTTTATCACAATAACATCTGTTTGTATTTTTGTTCAAATGAATCCATTGCCTAATCCAGACACTCTCCTTATATTAAGTGAGTAAATAGTGTTAGTCCAAACAGAACTACAGAAGGTTACTTACAACCTTCTGACAAGGAACCACTTACTGCTGTACCACTTAGCCCTGCAGTTGACTTACCTGAGCATGGAGCGCCCCCCGCAGGTAGCACTGCCTCCACAGCCCCATACAAGGCCCCATGAGGATGGGCAGCAGCGGCTCATAGGGGTCAAGAGGCCCTTGAGGACTGAAGTGAGCAGTCAGACTGTGAGGAAACTCTGTAAGGGCCCAGGCCTTCAACAGCCGCTCCAAACCAGGCACATTCTCGGAGGACGGAGCCCTTCGATGGCTCTTCCTGTAAATGCCTGAGCTGTTGCTGCTGCGCCAGGGAAGAAAGTTAGGCGGACAGGAGAAGGTCCCCCGGGACAGGAGGAAGACCGAGCCGGGTATTGTCTCTGCGATCTGGAAAGAAGTTTACCTGATGTTAAAGACAATATTACAATGCATTTTTTGTATAAGCCTGGGGCCCAGGAGCCGGAGGGGCCCATGGTCTATATACTATATACTGTACTATGTTGGTACAAGAACTATGAAATAGTTGCTTAAGATATTAGTGATGCAAAAGAAGTACAGCAGACACGACTGATTGTGTGTAATATGAGAATTCAGCTGCTGCACAAGGTAACTGTTTTTGTTCAGTGACAATAAATGCATTCTAATTCTGAAAATTTTGTCAATTTGAGGCAGGCAGTCGTACCCTGTGAGTGTCCACGGCCGTGTTCAGGTTCCCGTTGAGCAGCGGCTGAAGCGGAGGAGCAGGGGCCACAGGCTGACTGAACTGGGCCTGTCTCTGTTTGCTGTGCTGTAGGTCCCAGTCCCACACCGGGGGCAGCGGGGGGTCACAGGGCTCCGAGAACATGTCCGGCAGCAGCATGTCTCTCCAGCCGTTCACCGGTGTGTACGACTGAGCCAGATGCTGCTCAGAGAGAAGACATTAGTAAGGATTACTAAAGTGTGATTGATGATTCTTAAACAAGTACCAACTGAGACAGTATTTTGGTGCATTCATGTGTTCCTCGGGAACTCAGAAAAATTAGTTGAAAAATGCACATGAACACTTGCTCGGAAATACTGCTCGGAAACTCCGCTGAGTCAGAGTTGCCCAAGGTTCAATTTTGACATTATTTTCATCAACATAGCAAAGCAAAGCAAATGTTTCAAGCAAACACTGAAAACCTATTTTAGTTTAATATAAGTAATAAAAAAAATATTTCATACAAAGTGTTTTGCACATTAATAAATTGATAATTTGACAGTACAACTAGTTTTTTGTCCATATAGGCTTATTTAGACTATATAAGTTATATAGTTATTACTTATTTACGTTGGTATTCAGAGGTTTCAACATATGGTTTAAAATGTTCTGACTTTCTGACTGAAATCATATGATCACACTGAAGTCGGAAGAACAACTTCCTAACTTTCCGAGTTCCCAAGGACCACATGAATGCAACATTTGTCTCTGTAAGTACTGTGTGAAACAGATGTGCTCATGGGGTAATTCATTCTCTGCATTTAACCCATCCAGTGGAGCAGTAGGCAGCCCCTCAGGAGCCTGGGACCTCTCCAGATCTGAGCCAGTAATTAGTCAAGTGACTAACTGGAGACTACAGTGCAAACTAGTACCCAGAGAAAATCCACCCAAGGACAGGTAGAACATGCAAACCTACATTTATAATGAACACTACTAACACAGTACCTGTACCACAGCATGAGAAGCACTGCTCTAATCAAATACCTGTGTGCGCTTGACCCTCTCTCGTTGACAGTTTGCCAGAAAGGTAGAAAAGAGGGGCAGATGGACACTGTCATGAAGAGCCAGCAGGAAGTCTTCTGTGAGCTGGAAACGAGACGGGAACTGGGACCAGAGCTGCCACACACAGTCCAGGAAGAGCAGGAAGACTGGGGCCTGAGCATCACATAGCAGAATAAACAGGGGCATAAAACAAGGAACGAACCAAATTTTGGTCCTATCAAAATGTCAATCAGAGCCCAAATTTAACTGAAAATGTCAATAATAATGACCAGTGTTCTAAACCACATCACATGTTCACCACTATAGATCATTATCAGATATTTAGCTTAGAAGGTTTGTAGCTTAGTGTCTAAAATTCAGGTCGAATAGAGTGGAAACCCTACATTTACTATGCTTATCTATAAAATCCAACCTGCCTAAGTTGCAGTGGAACTGACTGCATTAACAAACACGTAAAGGGTGGTGGCTGTTAATGTCAAGCCCTGTTTGTAGTTAATTTGCCAAAGATCTGTGACTCTACATTAAACTACATGACACAGACAAATAAGAGTAAACAATAGCACCTTACCACTATAAAGATTTTCCATTAATAAAGTCACAAACAAATCAGTTTATAGTGTGAAAAGGGCACTCTGGTTCCTTTCTGGAGATGTAAAGGCTGAAGGTTAAAAAAGTTTTTATCCTACACAATAAATTCAAACGGCAGCTTATCCTCACCTCCTCTTTGTCATTGTCACGTTGGTAGTTGATGCGGCTGTAGAAGCGGTGGCCTGCCATCACCCACTCCTTCTGCACCAGGCCCTGGAAGCCCTGCTGCGTCCTACAGTAAGGGTCGCACATGACCTGCACCAGACTGGAGACCACACAGCTCATGTCCCGGTCTTCTGCTTCTGCAACATGCACACACAAGCATTTTCTTTTTTTTTGTTGAGAGCACGTTACTGAATATGTTTGTGCAATTGCTTTTGGTATTGAAGTTGATAAGCAGAAAATCTATAAAGCAAAGAAAATATTTTCATACCCATTCCAGTAGATGGCAGTATAATACCTTCAAGTTGCAATGTATCAACAGTATTTCTAGGCACCATTTGAGTAAGAGTGTCAGAGAGTGACAAAAAAGGAAAACCTCTGGTCAGGTCTGGTTGAGCCTGTGACTTGTACAGTTGTGTGGAATAAGTGATCACCTGACTGCACTGTCTAAAGCACATTCAGGGCCTAAGGCCAAATCTGACAGTGGCCATATTTCCATCAGGCTTGAAAGAAAAAAGAGTTGCAATACTCCATTCAAAATGTCAAAGACAGTCATTTGCAAGCTTTATAAAGAGCTGAACTAAGGAAGTGGTAAAAGCTCACGTGAATGGTGTATTCACTCTTTGGTAAGGTAACGGTCAACTCCAGCAAACTTTATAATAAGACATGATGTTTGTGAATTTGTAGAAACATAGAGATGAAATAGCATAAACAGGTCATTGTATGACTGCATGTATTAGATTTTTTAAAAACAGATTGGACAAATAATCTGATCATAGTGAATTTGAAGTTCTGATGTTCTTCTGAAGTTTGCTGAAGGTTCAGTCAACTATAAACTACATGTATATGTGTAACAATAAACAGACACCTTTATAAATGACAGAAAAGGAGGGATGTCCCATTGCTGTTAAAACCACATTCTTCTGTCCTCTCCTGTCTCCTCTGATACAACTGATATAATCATTCGCCATGTGTTTTCATTTTACAGGACCCTTGAGCTGACCACTGACGTGTCGAATGCAGTGTGGAGACAATGAGGGGCATGTTGTGCAGAGGCCAATTGAGAGTGTGCATGTCTGCCCAGGCGAGTGTGCTTGTCCTGGGACAGTGCTCCTTCAGGGTAAGCCCTACTGTGCTTTTAATGAAAGGCAGCTGTGTGAATAATAAATGGATTGAATAATACAAGCTGAGGTCACGTGACTCACCTTGCAGCGCCACAGTCAGGTGACCACTCCGGAGCAAACAGGCTACTTCAGACGCTTTTCTGAGACACGACCTGCAAGTGGATTTAAACAAACCCAGTCAGAATGGGGGCTCCGAAGCCAGGTTTCACACAAGTGGTCAAAGTAAGGGGCAAGGAGTGTCAAAATGAGTGTTGTGTAAATTTAAACTTTTGAGTTCATTCTGTTGGGACCCGCACAGTGGAAGCTGGTTATACTAGAGTCCATTAAGAGGGCGACAGAAAATCCTTACTTGGGAGAAAACAGAAATGAACAGAGAAAACATCATTCATAATGAAATTTGCGCGTGCTTGTCATTAAGTATAACAAAGAAGCCTCTAAACACAGACAAACCTTTTGTGCTGCTATGTCAGTGTTGTGTATCTGTGTTTAGATTTGTGTGTAACAACAGGTTTGTTCAGTCTTAGAGCTTGTAAGTCTGAACTGGTTTTGCTATAACAATAGCCTCCTATTTTGGTATCTTTCAAAAGGCCATGGAATATTGTAGGTAAACATGTAAAAATGAACATAGTAAGTGCTGGCCTCTTCAATCACTTGATTGTTCTTTGGTCCACTACAGCGCTAACCCAGACATATGCAAATCGTTGAAAGGGTTTAAATAACTACAGTCAAATAGATTGTGGAATAGATTGTCTGAATAGGCTAAAAACAAAGAATCTGACTCGAAGCTCGTAACTTCTGTAGCTGTTTGAACAAATATGAAACAGCACATGAGGTCCCTGCTGCAGCCTGAAGCTAAATTCTGCTATGTTTCAGTTGTTTTATTCATTTAATTCATTCATTGATTCATTTTAGCACTAAAAAAAAGCAACTCAATTTCCAATATAATGTTTGATATTTTGGGCTCTCAATAACCAATGCTGCCCACACTCTGCAATGAGACATTATATCTGCTTCAGTAAAAAAATGGAAAAGTCACAGGAGACTTGTCAGTTACCTGGAGTAGTCGAGCCAGTGGGTGCTCTCCAGTGTAGAGAGCCATTTGTCGTCAGGCACTGACACTGAGGTGGAGATATCTGCAAACACAGAAGACATTTATGAGAAGGCACTGTCATATTAGGAAAACATTTAAAAAAATTTTTTGTTGATAACACAACAGTATAGGCAATACAACATGAGAGAGACAATGGAAATTAGATAATAAAAATACTCCTAAACCTGTAAGACTTTAAACTTTGATGTAAATGACAGGTTTACAATGATAATGTTATATGAAGGCCCTGGTTTGTTCCTGTTTTAGTCTTAATGCAGTCCTGGTTTAGTCTAGGAAAAGGCATAGTTAAACTCATGCATAATCAAGCATAAATACATTTAAATAACAGACCAGTTACCAGTAATAACCCAAACATCAATTATGAATGGCTAAGCTGTGGCTCCGTATCAAATTAGTGATGTCTTTTCCAAGTCTACTGTTTATTTTCTGTTTAACTGTTGCACACACTCTGATCGCTGTGTCAGAGCAATAAATGCAAGTGTTGTATCAAAGAAAGTCCTGACGTGACAGATGCTAATACCATCACCACTGGGGACATTGTTGGAGTGAGTCAGAGCTGAATGAGTCAGCGTTTCAGTTGAAGCAGAAAAACTGTGGCATTTGTTGTCTCTATAATTATTCAACCATGAAATGTTCCGTCTGAAAAACAAAGACATGATGACCTCTAATCCTTCTGTCCATTGTAAGTAAATTGCATGACCAATAACATTAAGAGACAGTTTAATCCATCTCTTTGTCCACCTGGAAATCAAACTAAAAATCAACAGGGACCAGGCTCATTCTTTGAAGAAAATGAACAGGAATTGGATGGCTATGGTTAGGGTTGGGCTAGTAGAACACTAACTAATGCTTCAGCCCAAGGACCTGCCTTAGAGAGGATATTTCTTCTTGTTGTCTTTCTGATAAAGTACATGCTCACTGTGGTGTATTGTTGTCTCCAACATTGCTGCAGTGTAACTCAGCAAATCAATGTAAAATGTAGTGGAGTGAAAACTACAGACATTTGCTCTAAAATGTAGTGGGGTAAAAGTAAAAAGTTCTCCCCATTAAATCTCCTTAAGCACAGAGAGGTGATGATTGTACCTAACACAGTAATAAAGTATTTTGACATTCCACTAGATGTTGTAAATATGTTTGAACATCCTTACTCCTCCTGGAGGTGGAAGTGTAGAACCATCTGCCATGGAATGAGTTGCTTTGAGATGACAAGATGCAGTGAAAACAAAAAATATGTGCCGTTTATGAACATTTCTTCAATATCTGTGAGTGCATGAGAGAGCTTAGTGCTATACATGTGGCCTGATGTAAACAGATACAAGCTGTTTGTTTATGGGTTGCTTTTCACAGGCGTAGGCTTTGGTATGATTTTGGTATTTGGCTTATGACTATAACAATGAAAGTGTGTTTTTACATATTGCAGATAACCAAAATATACAGCATTAATAAATCCAATAAAACCAATTACCTAAAAAACATGATGCATTATTTGTTTTTTCTGATAGAAAACTTAGTGAATGTCTCATCTTGGAGCCTTAGATGCCACCCTCTGTTATAAGTTTGAAAAGGTTCCTTCTATGAAGCAGATGTATACTCTGCTTCTGACCACTGTTAGTTCAGCTGATGAATGTCTGGGAGCACTCACCTCCGAGGCAGAGCGCTCGCAGACGGCTGTGAGCCAGCTGGATTTCAGAGGGCGATGGCAGCTCCTCTCCCAGCTCCACAACAACACACAATGATGATTGGCTCCCGAACAGGATCAGCTCCAGATTTCTACACAGCACACTTTCGGTTAGTGTTCAGCTGTGTGAACTGATGACTTTTACTTTAAAGATATACAACCCAGATTATTTTCTGACACCTGCTACTACCAGATACTGAGGCTTCAAGTATGAGACTACAACATGTGAAATGAGTTTTTTGTTTCACATGATGTTTGTATTTAACTACACTTACAGTATATTGTCTATACTTAAAATATAGGTGGTTTTAGTCAGAATAATGCACTGATACCGTATATCGTCCTTCTCGTGATAGATGTTGTTGTGAAAACTAGACATGCGCAGTAGGTCACTGCCGCGTGGATGTCGCCAACTCCAGTGCTTCAAGAGAAAACACACAATCTTTAACCATGGGAAGCATCTTCAAAACTCAAAATAACTGAAGTGGGGTTGTTTCGAAAAACGGAGGATCCTCTGTTAATAGTGTACTCACAGGGATACGGCCTTCATTGAAGTGGGCAAAGCTCTTCTTTAGCTCAGTGTCTAAAACCTTTTGGGGAACCACAATGAAACGTGGCAGGCTGCAAGGAGAAAAACTTATTCAACATCAACATAAAAACATTCTGTTCTAAGAAAATCTAAAAGTCTAGAAGTCTAAAGCCATGTTTCACAGAGCGATACAGTGTTATTGTTGTTAGGGTTGTCAAAACACATAACTGTCTATTGTGACCAAGAGTGGTATAGATTAGCTACACACTGCAGTCTGCTGGTGGAGACAGGAGCAAAACTTATGACAAGAAAGAATGGGTACCCCTAAAAGTTCCCCTAAAATCAGTCTGATATCTCGTACAGAAACACAACTTATGAAGACCTTGTATAACTTCACTGTTTATGGATCTCACTCTACACCACAATGAAACATAGCTTGTACTGAGCCCTTCTGCTTTGTGGAAACAGTCAGAGGGTTTACCTGGTGGACATCTCAAAGCGGTCGTTGACAGCGCTGACTCTCCAGCCGATAGCGCCGCACCTGTCCAGCTCCTGCTCCCAGTCTGAGGCAGACTCAAACCAGTTCATCTGAGGATCTCTGCGGCGGTTACTCAGGAACTGCTTCATTTCTGAATGAGAAAGTAGAGGTTTTAGAAATGTTTTTAGAGCTGTAACATCCAGAAAAGAGGATGCAAAATGACAAAGCACAATATGTTGTAACAATAATATATTTCCCTGACTAAACTGAATAGAAGAATTTGGACATATTTTTCCACCATGAACCAGTGGCTGCTGGTGCTCAGAGTTAAAGTCAGAGTGATGGGACACACTTGACCCTGGGGCAGAGTTGAATCATGGGTCATATAGAGACTTGCTTGAGTGGGGGGCCTGCATTATTTATCCAACAGCTGACAGTCACCTCCTGACAGGACTCAGCAGGGCTTTTACAGAAAATATACTCTACAGCACACAGACAGGTTTACATTTATGGACAAGTTGAGGTGACATCTACAGGTGGATGAGGAAATTGGTAGGATTCGTCAATAAAAAAATAAATATGCCTTTGAGGATGTAAACTACACACAGAGATGACTTACAAAATGGTTTCCTGTGCATGACTAATGTGCACATTTACTTCCCACTGAACTCTTGAATATTTATGATGGTTGTGTGCATTCATATCAGTTAGTCTTTTTAATGTTTTTAATAGAATCTGTCGACATTTGCTGTAACTAAACAAAGGAGATGCTTAAGCTACAGTCCTAGTAAAGACTGCATGATTTATTACAAAGTTATCCTGGCAATATCTATGTAGCAAGGGTTGTTTGAAATGTGATAAAATAAGAAGGCAGCAAAAGTAATTGTATTTCTGTGCCAGACATTAATAATAAAAAGTCTGCTGTTCAATGTTAGTGGCACTAGCCCTCTTAATTTAGTTCAAATACTTCTTCTAAAATATTACATTGTTATTGGAATATTCAACATAGATATTGCATGTTTTATTCCTGAGCCGAGCAGAGCCAGAGCTGCTGCAGAGTCTGCCTGATTGACAGAGGACACCTGGTGGTTCTATGAGATCCCTGCATATATTAATGCTTACCCACACTCCCCAGGGCAACATTCTGGAAAGACAACACTGAGCCTTGTTTGAGCGGCTGGTAGGTCTTGGCGATGGTGTAGGTTATCTGAGGAGGAAGACACAGGCCATCAACATGACAAAAGTCATCAACTTTCACAGCAGCATCAACGCTCCATAGATCAACTTCTCTGACAGAGTCTGTAAAGTAGGCACAAGTCACAAGAGCCTAAGTAAAAACACTCCCATACATTTAAAAACAAGCAATAATGAGTGCATGTATTTACTAAGTATTACCAGCTAATGTTTGGCTCACTGATAACTAAGATAAAGTAATGTACATTTTTTTCATTGGACATTTATTTGCAATGACGTGCAAAACCTTCCGGTAATGTTTCCCCCATTAGAACTGAAGCACTAAATATGACGTTATCATCGGTTCTAAGATATTTTAATACTGTTTACCCAAATGATCAAACTTACCACAACCTTTTAAACAGCACAGCTGACATCGACAACAACTGACAGCGCCTGACAATAAATGGATTGCACTTATAGTGTGATTATGGTTTTACATATAGGAATGTTGAAATATAATGTATATAATTATAATAAAATAAATGTCTCAACATCATTATTATTACCAGTTATCAACTTACTTATTATCAGCCATTAAAAGTAATGAATAAAAAAAAAAATCTACCCTTGTTTTGCCCTGATTTTAAACAAAATCATGTTTTTACTCGTGGCTGGTCTCCACATTTGTATATAACCAGTGTGGATGAGGTGTGTGTGACAGTACAATCTCATAGTGCTCACACACCTCGAGGACCTGTGTGTCGGGAGTGAGCCGGTCAAACAGGAAGCACATGACACGCATGTCCCGACAGTAAATGACCAGCTCCTCTGGAGTGAACTTCAGAGAGGAGTTTGGGGTCACTAGCTTCGTCCTGTTAGGTCCCACTGCAACACACAAGACAATTTTACATTTGAAAACAGACTAATGATCTAAACTACCTACATGAGGTTTAAGCAACCCTGCGTAACTTTTCGCCAGTAGAGGGTGCAGATCCCTCTACAGACTGTCTGTGTTGTTACGACAGTGCTGTCATCTTACAGATGTTTGTTTTCTCATACAGCTGGCAACCTTGGAATGGTAGGGTCATTTAAGTGTACTTTGTACAAATATGACTCTATTAGAGTCCAGTGTATTGGCCTATTTCTGTTCCCTCTATTTAATCAGTAAAGCGTGTCACTCACATAATGTCTTGATATGAGACTGTGTCCTGGCGACAAGTTAACTTCCAAATTACACTGAAGGTTTTTGTCCAGATGAGGGTACTGTGTCACTGAGAAAGGCATAATTGTACTGATCTTATGTCTACGAACCATTTAATGATTATGAGAATGTATATTTTAACAGTTACACAGGGCTGCATTAAATTACATTTAGCAGTTACTATTAAAAGAGAACTGGGGATAATTTAGCTTGGATCTAAATATCATCCAATTAAGGTCAGTGAATTTAAGCCCAAATAGCCAACACATACCAACGACGACCTTCTCTATGGCTGACAAGGCAACGTCATGATCTCCCAACAGCACCGGGTCGGCATTGTCCTGCAGTATTCACATCATTTACAAACATGAGACATTTTCACTTATGGTTTCACCCCAACAGAGAATAAGAGTAGGAGAACAAAGCAGGGTACATGGGAAATAATAAACATTGTTCTTCAAGTTATTAATCACTGACCATGTTTTGGCTAAATACATTTTACAATTGTTGATGAGCTGTTGAAACTTTAGTTGATATTGGTAAGTTAACTGACAAGACATTGCACAAACTAGAATTATTAAAAGAACAATCCAGTATTTTGTAAAAAGATGTGTGTGTGTGTATGTGTATGTGTATATATATATATATATATATTATATATATATATATAATGATGAGCCAGTTACTGGAGCACTCACATCAGGTTTGGGACTGTCCTGAGGCACAAAGGCCACTCTGAAGTGGGTGCAGAAGAGGGTCCCAGACAGCCAGCCTCGCCCCTCTCTGGCCGTCAGCTTCTTCCTGACCATCACGACTCTCTGGAGAACACACTCACCTGTGGACACACATCGACACAGGACTGTTCAGAGGAGAGGGCCTTGAGTGCTTCACTTCAGCGCAATGTCTCGTCAAAATGTACTTAAAGGAAAAGTATCTCATAAAAGTAAAATTAATGATGTACTTTCTTTTAAATGTGCTTAAAGAAAAATAAATGAACAAATATGCAAACAGTCTATTGATTAATAAAATGGGTGTGGTATTTAAACAATGACTGAAACATTAGTGTCATTATTGCTCTTGCTCCAACATCATTTAAAGCCATAACAGAAAGTAACATTAGAATATCAATAGCAACATTAAAGTATAAGTAAATCAAAGTGACATGTTACACCCAGAAATGTAGAAATGTAGTGGAGTAGAAAGTCAATAAGAAAACCCTTAACCTCAGTATAAGACATTTCCATAGAAATTTTATTACAGTAGCCTACTGCAACAGACTTACACACCTCCATCTCTGATCCAGGTTGGACTGAGACTAAAAAGAAGCACACTCCTGCTTAAGGCAAATGTGTGGGTCTGAGATTCACAGCCCAAACCAACACTTCTCTTGAAGCCTTGGCCGACAAGACATGTAGTTTCCATAGCAACAGCATCAAGAGAGTCCTTAGTTTTACAAAATGCTGTTTTGTTCATAACAAGTGCATAGAGTGAGTTTTTTTTTCTTCTATTGTTTGTGATATAAGGTTCATCAGCTATTCATATTCTAAGAACAATACAAATATTCCAGATGAATACAGTACAACTTATTTATACAGATGTCTGATGTTTATCACAACACACTGTGAACCACTTATACTGTATCTCCATCAGGGTGAGAAAAAACTAAAAAAAAAACAGCCATGGAAAAAAGAGTAACCTCAGTGAACCACAGAAGGAGGATCCACTCCCAGGATAGGCCACGCAATAGATGCGTCCAGGACAGTCACTGACAAATAGTCCACCATATGTATAGATTAATGAAAATGAAGATGAATGCTATCCATGATAATATCAACAGCAACAGTTCATCCATCTGACCAGTTTGTTGTGTTCTGCTGTCCCTTTTCTTATATGACCCCCACCAGATACTCACTCTCTCTAGCCTTTACTTACACCACCAAACAGAGGATTTCAGTCTGGTCTCTGCTTGATTCTGCTTCTTCAGTCCACCAGCCCCACCCCAAACCTTAACCACTGTAATTCTACCTCAGAGCTTCACTATGGTTAACTCTTTCCGAAGACAATGTAAGGCTTTGTGTTAAATGTCTCTTCTGTCTATAATCAGGGAGCAGGGCATGTTTAATGGCCCTCATCTAAAAACAACAGCTAATATGACAACTGGCAAGAACTTAATCTTATGTCGTATGTGTTTTATTTAACTCTCTTACTCTTTGGGTTTTAACAGTGTTTTTAAATGAACTGAATGTCGTATTGTGGTCTGTGGTTTGAAAATGCAGATCTAAAGGATGATCTTGGGAACAGCTCAGTGAGCTCAACCACAGCCAGCCTTTCATCTGCTTTCACTCACATTCCTGTTTTATTTTCAGCTGCAGATGCTCAGTGAGTGAGCTGAAGAACAAAAGGTTACATTTGGTCAACTTCAATGAGGACCAAACTCACAATCAATACAGAGAAAAACATAGAATATTATATCACAGACCAAAAAAGCAGGATATGGAGCAGCACTAACCTCTAGTGTGTTCTTTATCAGAAAAACTGAGTGAAAAACTGAATGATAGGGAACACAAAACAGCAGTGAAACACTGTTTTGAGACATTATCATCAGGAAGCCACTAAAGAGACTACAGTTCAACAGAATTAAGGTTCATAAGTCACAGAGAGTACACTCAGATCTATTAGGCTGTTTAACTGTGTCTCAGTAACAGTTACATGAGGGAGACTGAGAAGTTTAGAAGCATTTCCATCTCAACAGAATAAGGTTGACATTCCCCAAATGTTAGCATCTGGAATTAGGCTCATAAGCTATATTTATCTGTTGATGAGGGTGACTTCCAATTCCTCCAGCTCATGCAACAGAGGCAGACACAGTCTCTACATTTAAGGATTGACTTAAGACCTTCCTCTTTGACAGGACTTATTGTCAGGTCATATAGGAATGGGGATGAGAACACAGCTCATCATTAGGCATAGTTTATTATTAGGCCATCTCTAGATGATCTCAGCTGCTCTAGGCTTAGATGCTGGGGGCAGTAGTACTGAGCTTTATTGATATAGGTATTGGTGAGATTGGGATATTACAAGAGCTAAAGTGTCTCGATATCGGCCGAGACTTGATAAATGGTAAAAATGTAGTTTTGCTCCAGCAGCAGTTTAACAGAGTTGAGAGAAAGGCAGACACCATCATCCTTTGTGCTAAGCTTCAGTACAGCCAACATGGCAGATACCGGTGTTGTGAGAAGCAGTAGCAAACAGCATGAAAACAGGAGAGAGAAAACCACAGGACAATTCACCAACCTGAAAAGGATTACGAAAAAGTCCACTCAGAGAAAAAGACTGTAAAGTAAGCATTTACTCTCCCACTACCGCAAAACAGCTCAAACAGCACAATAAATCACAAGATGCATCAGCCAAAATTCAGTAAAGCTTTTTGAGGAAATAAGATTTTGTGGTTTATAGAAATCAAATCCACATAAACTGAGAAATTGAAAATCCTATCAAGAGGTAAGAAGACTAACAGCAAATGTGAGCTGTTGTCCAGTCTTGATCTTTACAGTGAAAAGACAGAAAAATAGGTTTGGCAACCCACCAGCAGGTGCCATAGTGATTGCATATGATTAATATAGCCAATAAATCCAGATCCTAAAGACTGGCTAGTTTTAATTCAGAGAACATCCATTCTCGAGTCCTATGGCACTGCAAACTATTCTTAATGCTACAGTGCATATACAAAAACCTCATATAAACATTCACGTGTTTTCATTTTTCATGAGGAATAGTTTGATTGTATGTTACTGTATGAGCGCAACATACAGTGTCCCCTTGGTAAGTGAAATATGAGCCACATGTATAATACATATACATAGGTACATGGATGCTCTGGCCTCTTGTCCGTCTCTCAGCGACCCTAACGCTGACTGACAGCTCTAAATCCTGAGGTAACCTAAGAGAAGGGGATTGTGCAGCTCAGAAGGGGGCCTCGCACTTTCACGTTGTGTGGAAGTGGACAGTGTGAGCCTCCCTCCCACAGACCTGAAAAGACAGATGACCGTGTGCCTCCTGCAGCTCGGCTCCGTTTTCTGCGCTCTTATGACCTAGCGTCATATGAGAACTACTAACAGTTCTGTCACTCTCACCTGAATGCTTCTTAAACTGCTCACTCATCTTCATCATGCATGTTACTGCTTATTTGGTTATTTTTTCTGCAGGGGTCTGTTTGGGCTCATACGAGAAAAGGGACAGCAGAACCCTACAAACTGACAGACAATGGGCAAATGTTCAGCAACATGGGCCATCCTCTGTTTCAGTGTTTCCCAAACAGTTAGTCGCTGTAGATTTTTAGCAGGTTTGTAACAAACAATGTGACATAATAAAACATAGCATGAAGTTGGGTCACAGTTTGCAAAAGATTGATTTTGCTTTTTAAACAGTTTGGGAAACACTGTTCTATGTGCTGTACTGAAGCAAGAAAGTTGTTACCCGAGTCACCTAATGGGAACAGGAAAGGTCTCCCTGACTTCCTTAGTAGTCCACTTTTGCACAAACTTGTCTACCCTCTGTTTCCCTGTAGTTCTTTTCTAATTGCATAAATACTGACACTCTGTGTGTTGTTGGCCAGTTAATTTGTAGACTACAATTCACAGACAACCCTCACCTCATACAATGATCTGTATCAGATTTTAGTTGTACATGATTTATGTTGTAGAGCATAAGGTGACAAGATCACATAGGGCAATAGGGCAATAAAGACAAATAACTTTCAATAGTGTTGAGAATTCTGAATCATCCGATAGTAACATTTTCTTGACTGAATCTTGACTGCTGCTGCTGTTTACTGTGGTTAGTTAATCTTCACACCAGCAGATTACATAAGGCTAAAGGACTGTGAAGCCAGTGCACACTGTGCCTAATGGCATCTATCACCCACAGTGTTTGTACAAAGACTGGACAAATGAGGGTCCTTAGTGCGTGTGCACAGGTAAGTGTGTGTCTGCAGACAGACAAAAGAAAGAGAGAGTCCACTGCTGCAACGTGAGACGTGCTGCTCCTTCAGGTACAGTTGAGTCAGGATGCCTTTGTGTCTGAAAGTGAACGTGTCACAGACTTAATCTGATTCTCTACACAGACACATTTCATTGTTGTTCTGTGCAGCTGATGTCACAGTCTTTCTGAGAGTAGTTACAGTAGTAGATGTTACGGTTGGGCTTTTGGCGTTTTAAGTGCATTTTCCTGGATCAGCCCCTTAGTCTAACTTTTACAAGGCTTTTGTAGTACATAAAGACTGAACATACCAACAGCAGCGACAAATGGCATGTTGTGTTAATGTTGTAATGGGCTACAGTACAATGTGAAAGTACTGAAAATATGGAATGTATGTCTCTGAAGCTGAATTTAAAGTCACCTGGTAAACAGCGCAGTCCCAGCACATCTCGACTCCTGGCACTGCCCCCACTTTGGCTCAGCATCCTCTCCTGAAGAAAAGAAGTATTAACATAAAATATTCACATTCTGCTTAAATCTCTTATGATAAAGAAGAAGAAGAAAAAGAACAACCCCAATTTCCCGCAGGTTAAACACTTCATTTCATTTTTATTTTCTTGCATTGAGATTTTACATGAACAATTTATATAAAATGTCTAATTTAACCCACAGCAGCACTTACAGCTTACATTTTCTCTCTTTGAGTGCTGGGGTCCTGTTTGTGAACTGAGAGAACATGTGAAGTCACTACTCCACCATCACTAAAAATATAAACAGCCGCTACCAGCAAATTAAGCTTCTTCAACACAAGCTTGAGACCAAAACTTTAAAAAAAAACACAAACAAATGCAAACACACCACACCCAAAAGGATGTTTAAACCAGATATTAAAGCAATTTGAAAATGGCTCCAATCAATGAGCTTGTAAAAAGCTTACAATGCTCTGTGATTCTCTCTCCATGTTGGTCCTCCCTTGCCAGCACTAAAGCGTGCTCAAGCACAGTCCAACTCCACAGAGCCTGAGGTTTCTTCAGTCAAACTAAAGCTTCTTCCCACATATGGAGCTATTTAACTGTGCTACTGGCTGTGCTTATGAGGACCACTTACATGTATCTTGTAGAAATCCTAAAAATTGTCCAAGGCCTACAAAAAAAGCGAGGAACTGACTTTATAAAAAGATCTACATTCAGAGTTTATTGTACAGTTATGTTTAAGCAGCTGCTAAATCACATTTCAGGCTCTTCTGGCTGAGCGTTTCTCCAGCCGTCAGCATAACGGAGCAGTAAAAACACTGGCAGCTTGGAGCAGACTGTTGTGCTAACACTGAGCGAGGAGAGTCCAGTGTCAGCAGTGAGAACCTGAGAGCGCTGCGTTAAACAGAGGCCCTTTGACAAAGAGGACCTTTCCTCCTGAAAAGAACAGAAAATCACACTTATTTAGGGAATCAGCACTGCTTTTCATGTGAGCGCAGCCAGGATTCACTTACAACAGCTTTGTACAACAGCCTGGAATATAGTTTTAGATTAGACATGCCACTGTATGAAAAAAATTGTGTGTAAAATCTACAAATATCTTAACTGTGCTTGATTTTTTTTTTTAGTCAAATAGAAAGAAGACTTGAAGAAAAAAAAAAATCAACCAATCAAAAAAATAAAATATCTGGCTGTGGATTAGTCTGATATGTACTGGTCTAGAAGCAGGTCAAACAGCAGACCATTTCAGTGTATGCCCTTTAACTAAGGCTCTATGATATTACAATATGTGATATCTCACAGTAATGTTCTTTAATGTTATAAATGTAGGGATGCAAGTATAGCACATATTGCAATAACATTACAGTTTGATTTATTGTACAGATCTATTCTAGTCATTTCCAAAATGACTCCAAACAAACAAACCAAACACATGTTGCTCACATGGAGCTTAGGACACAACAGGAAAATACATGCATCTGTTTCCACATTTGTTAAATCATAGACCGGTTTAACAGTTTCAGTGACCAGATCAAAAGTCTATAAACCATGTTCAGTAAACATATTGAAGACAACACTGCTTTTACAAGACTCTGTTTTGCTGCCAAAGCATTGTTCATTTATTCGTAAGTCTAAATGCCTCAGTCTTTCCTTCACCAAGAGCCACAAAGCCACAGCAGAATTCCTTCTCCCCATTAGAGACAACATAGACACTCAGATCTGGGCTGGTCTAGTCTAGTGTTTTACTTCTGTTCACTGAAGGACAGCAGTGCTATGATGTTCTGTGTGTCAAACACTTACAAACACACAGACACACAAATAGCCAGATTAGATAAACATCGAAGAGCTGCACAATTAACAACATACAGTATTCAGTATCTCACACACAGTGCATTTTGTAGAAGTATTTTTAACTTGATTTTGTCCACTTTTTTGTGGTATCACTATCTTAACTATTTCCAGAGGGTATGTTCACAGACAACAGCATGGCCCTGCAGGGCTACCATAGCTGTTCACATGCTCTAAAAAGGAGTGTGAGGTGTGTAATTGCAGTCTGTACTGTAAACATTCTCACCAGCTGCAGTCTTGAAATGGTGCTGTAGCTGTGTGAGAAGAAACAGAAGGATAATTAGGACGTTATCAGTGCACCTCTCATTAAAACATATACTGTATGATCCACTGCTTTATTGGCATCATATTGTGTAATGTGGAGTGTGCAGTGGTGGAATATAACAAAGTAAAAATGCTCTGTTTACTGTACTGTACAATTTTCAAGTATCTGTACTTTACGTAGGTGGATTCTAAAGGGGGTACTTTTGCATTTTACTCCACTACATTTTACAGCATCTATTTGTACTTTCTACTGCGCTACATTTTTACATTGGCTTTACAAATACAAGTAAATTTAAGTGTTTTCTATTGCTGTCAATTTTTTTTACAAAGCACACATGATCTCTCTTAGTGATCTGTCCAACTATTAAACAGACAATGTGAACTACACATGTGAACTTCACCTTAATTAAGTGTCATACTGATTGGGTCAAATACTTGTACTTTTATACTTTAAAGTACATTCAAAAGCAAGTACTTTAATCCTTTCACTTAAGTGAAATTTTAAATGTGATACTTTTACTTGAGTACCCTTCTAACTCTTTATCTGTACTTTTATTTAAGTAAAGGAATTGAGTATTTCCTCCACCACTGGGAGTGTGCCATTCACACCAACAATTCTACAGTCATGTACTAGAAGTTAGAAACACCAAATGAATAGGCCACTAACACCAGAGCTAGTTTGGAAAAAGTATCTCAAGTCTCATTCAGCAGGAAGGAGAGGTCCTGCGGGAGCACTGGTCCAGTCCACTATCAGGTTGAGATCAGCCTCAGACCATCCCTTCTCTGGAACGTCAGCTCCAGTTTGATGTTGTCTGATTAAAAGAGAGGCCTACGTTCAGTCTGAGGGTCACAGCCAAAATAAACCAGAATATTCCCAGCAGTCCTGTCCAGATGTGATCATGGCGGGATGAGGAAACAGGTTTCAGAACCTTTTTCCCCATTTCTTAAAGCATGCAGGACTGTTCAGGTTTGTACATTGTCCCTTAACTTTCTACACTCTAAACAAATAATATAATGAAGTGCGCAGATTTAGATACCTATCCATTTATGTCACAAGTTCTGCTCATTATAACTGAAATTTCGTGGCCTGGAAAAAAATACACAATCAGGAAATAAATCTGGAATCCAGTCCCTTCCAGTTAGCTGTGTCCAGAGGCAGTTTATTCTCTGTCCGTTGGTACTTCCTGCTAGAAATGCAACCACAAAGACTGACTCTTTGTAAAGAATAGTAATAAGAAATAAAAAAGGAGCTGTAAGATGTCAACTGAAAGACCACATCATGGAAACTAAACTTAATAGAACCGTACTATGCCACGTGGTCAAAACACTGTTCTAAACTTGAAGTACATTGTTGCAGAAACCTTTCTTAATGTCTGTAAGTCAGATAATTATTAGAATTCATTTTTCATTACCAGGCTCACCAGACACTGTGACTGTGAAAGATGAGGAACCATCTGGAGAAAACGCACATCTCACCTCATAAACACAACCTCCCCCGTTTCTTATGAAGAAAGACTCTTTGTGTCAGTTTGCAGCAGTGCAGTAGCTGACAATGTCCCTTAGTGGGAACAAATATTGCTTTAATTCATTAAATTCATTCACTTTTACACTTTCAGCACAAAGTTGGCTGCAGTGTGTGATCTTATATTCTACATGTATACTTAAATTTCAGGTTTCCATTGTACTCCACATTTATAATAACAGAGATACTCCTGTTATGTGGAGTTCTTCTTTCACCAGGCATTGCTCAGATTGTTCTGGTTGTTAAAGTAAAGACAGAAAAATATATTTGAACTTCAAGGCCATCTGTTCCTGATTCAGACCGGACTGAAGGCTCTGAGCCACAGCCGCAGCAATGAGTGGGTGGTCTGCACTTATGGGTGTTCTGTCATTTTTATAAAGCACATTCTCAAACAAAAAAAGAAAAAGTCATTTGAAAAGAAAAGCTACTAGACTTACATCACAATAAATATTAACTGGATAATATAGACCTCATTATTAACCCCGACTTGAATTAACTGTAACCCCTTACAAAAGTAGTAGTTTTCTTTGTAAATTATATTTACTTCAAAAATAATATTCTATGCTATTCATCACACTGATTAACCAGCAGTTAGAGAGTTAAAAGGGTTACGGTTTTGATAATACAGTTGTGGGTAAATTCTGAAGTTCCGGGAAAAAGGGGGGAAATTGTAATGAAATATTGGAAGAAATAAAAGGAATGGATTCAAAGTGCTTCTCATGAGGATACAAAAAGCGCACTGCAAATGTGAAATCAGAGTTTTTATCTTTTTTGGGCAGATTTTGATGAACAGTGCATAAAGCATATCCACTCCACTGGTGATTATCGTATCAGTTATTTATCCATTAATTTATAACTAATGCTGAACAGATGAGTCATTTGGCTCTTCAGTTTTGATTTTAAGGCATACGTTTCTGTTTGTGTCAGTCCACTTTTCTTTCAAAGATTATATTTCACCAGATTAAAATGAAAATCAGCCTCAACAGGAGGCATCTTCCTTTATAAATACAAATTAATTACACTGAATCCATGTTTTGCTACTTTTACTTTCAGCATCACTGAGCTTGCAGCAAACACACCCATAAGATTTAATATTCAGTACAATGTAAATGAGGCATAAAACAACATCTCTTATTTAAACCTGTGGAAAATGAATGGTAGCTATAGGATGACAAATAGTGTAATAAGTGTAATTTTAACAAGCATCATGATGACAACACACAACCGTCCCAGCATGGTCTGAGACTGCACTAACCAATCACAGCAAAGATCGACTCCAGCACCAACTATATTGTATATTCAAGGTATTCAGATTCAAAATCCCTAAACGCCCGACCACTGTCTCCATAGCAACAGCCAGATGTGCACACAACCCCCACCAAAGACGCATCGGCAGAGCCTGGGAGCCAAGAGAAGTCATCTGGGATTGTTTCTCTGCAGCTGCTCAGGAAATTTCATCCAACAACAGAAATACCTTCCAATCCTCAAATCATATTCACGCAACACTTGGCGGTGATCCAACAGTGAGCCGACAGCAGCCACAGTGACTCCAACTGTGACTCAGACAAGTACTCAGACCCTTCCTTAAACACTACTATTTTTGTACCAAAAGCATGTCATTAGAGTCTCCAGGCCTCGCTCAGACCAGGAACTACAGATTCCACTCAGGCGAAGAGCCAGTTCTCTAAAACAATGACATGTCCTGCTGCTCTCAGAGGAAACCTTGCACAGCTGTGGACAAAAATATCACCAGACGCTGGCTTCTGCTCCAGTCTCAGTGGAAGTTCTGAGGAGCACACCTTACTGGGCTGTTTCCTGAACCTCACACTCGCCTTGGATTGTTACAGAGGTAGAATTAGGAGATAAACCAATGAGATTACGTTTGTGCACACAGAATACATTTGCCCTATTGGCCAGGTCTCCCTTGCAGATGACATCTTTGATCTCAATGGGACTAAATAAAAATAAATAAATAAAACACAAAAACTAAACTAATTTCTGATAATATAATGGTTAGATGGTTAAGGGTCAGGACACCATCCCCTTTGCCCTGTCGCCAGTTCAACCAGTAAACAATTGAGGTGTCGCAGCCAAAGCCCACACATATATTGTAAAAAGAAATGCCTGGTGTATTGCTGAGGTGACACCTATTTTCCAAAATGATTCGATTTTACCTTTATTCTGTTAAAAATCCTCCTTAAAAATCTTTTTTTTTAGCAGCAGGAACAGAGCACAAAATAGCTACAGTAGCCAAATGAATGTGTGTTAGTTTAGGGGGTAAGGTTTGTTGTTATTGTTGTATTTGACGTCAGTGCGCTGTTTCAAGAAGAAGGAGTATGTTAACCCTGGAAAAAGGTAAACTGTGGGTTTTCAGTTTCACAGGAGTTCTTCTAAACTGTGAGTCAGTTACTGAAAGAACTTACTCAGTGAACCAAAGCTGAGGCAGGTTTTCTTGCTCCATTCTTGCTCTCTCTTGGCTCCATTGATAATGACTTTATTCCCTCTGATAAACTCAGAATGAATCAACTAACTCTAAATCTGTTTCTGAAACAGGAAATTCTGAGTTAGGCCGATCTGAGTGGGATAAACCTAAGTTAAGATTTAAACTCTGAGTTGCTCCAAGCTCTTTTGTGGAGCAGGGCCCTTGTTTACTGTCACTGCGTATAACAAACCCAATCATCACTACTGCAAACATCTACTGAGTTAGTTACAGTCACACAGCCACATGCTTCAGCCCTTCACTTCTACACTAAATGCGGTTTGGCTTTGTCCCAGTGCATAAGAAACACGGTTTGATTCGTTTACGTCTATAGGCTAGTTGGAGCCATGAATGCCTAGAATTCCCGATTCCAAATCCAATTTTTTTTTTTTTATATATATATATATATATATATTTTTATTGCCAAAATATCTCATTTAATACCGGGCTGTGCTCTTACCTTGATGTCTGGGTGCATCTGCCTCACTTTGAAGGTGGTTTTAGATCCTGTCAACATTTTGGATCGTTACGTCAGGCTCCTTACGTGGTAAAAAAGCAGATAAAATACGCGAGGAATGTTTAAATGTGCACGTAGACGCCTTTAACTTTATCCTCTGTCCATGTCCGATAGAAACCGTTAGAGGAGTGTTTACCAACGGCGAGCCCGAGCCAGCACGATCCAGTGCGTAAAAGCGAACATACTTCTCTGTCCTCGACGCGCCCAAACCGCACAAAACCCGAACACACCCCGCTAAAGTCCACACGCGTTCCTTAGTGCAGTCGGAAACATGTCCTCACCGTTAGGTTTCTCTCACTTCGCTTTTTGTTTGTTTGCTGCTTCGCCATAGTGAAGCACAGCGAAGGGCAGAGCAGCGGCGAGCAGCTTCTTAAAGGGACAGGGCGGATTTAGACCTGGTTTAGGTATGGTTTGGTTCTGCGTTACTCCTGCTTTACTTCTGTTTGGTCTTTTATAAGCTCAGTTTAGTCATGGTTTAGTGGTCGTTTACGCCAGCTATTCCATAAAACGAGCTAACCCATTAAGCTCAAATTATTATGGATAAGTCTGGCTCATTCTGTTGTCAGACAGACACATCATAATTCACGCTCAGTCACAGTCACTATGGAAACTTATGTAGGCTTAAGGTCAGTCTTAGACTAAACGTTTGGTGAACAGGAGCATTATCACAAATAAAGTGTAAATCATATTTAATGTTAATTATATTATAATCCTAAATATCCCATGTATTTTACAGGGTTGTGGATCACTTAGTCCTGTTGTTTTTGTCAGTGTTATTTTACTGGAGATATTAAATTGAAAGACAAAGTCACTTTTTGTGGAGCACCTTCATGTAACAGCTTTAGTTTGTGCTCTTTAGACCTGTTTTGTCCTGGTCCTTGTTTAGCCTTAGTTTAATCGAGGTTCAGTCCTGGCGTAACCCTGGTAAAAAGCATGGTTAAAATCAACAGTAAAGAGCACATGTTAATAGCGTAACACTGGAAACCCCTGTGTATTGCAGATGTAAAAGGGTAGTGAGGTTAAGACGGAAGCCAGATCTGCCCTACAGGCTCACAGACAGCTCTTGTGTATGGCCTTCAGGGCATTCATAAATATAGGAATATTTCACTAGCAAGGACCATGCCTCATCTACGTAGAGTAGGCATGTTTATCAATGGAAATATGATCAGGGAGAGAAAAAGAAAGAAAGAGATGAGATGATGGAGGAAGAAGCGTGGTAATGATTCTGGAGATGACAACCCTGTTTGATGAGACTCAGTGTGGAATCCATCTCTGGTAATTTACCCAGCTGAGTCAGGACCCCCAAAGATGAATTGTGTTTAGCTTAGAACCAAGTATCTGGCAAAGAACGGTGAGGTTGTTGCAGATGTACAAGCATTAACTTGAGATGATCAGCGACCAAGGGTTTGAATCTTGAGGTCTGGGATACTTAAGAAAGAGCTCAGGTGATGGACGTTGTTGCTGAAGACAACGGGACAGGTGTAGGTAATGTCTGGTTCTGCAGCTGAACGCTTGAAAACCTTGAAGTAGAAGCAGGAGAGTGTGTTGGCGAGAGTGTAGTTTAATGACATGGGCTGTAAGCTACGCTTAGAAATGAACAGAAACAGGGTGACTGCTGAAGATCGGGGTTGACTTCAATCACTGCTGAATTTTAACATGAATAGCAGAGTGCTTTATAGACCACTCTTGCCCCCAAGGAATGGTGCAAGTATTATGGGCATGTGAGCTGGTATTACACCGTCGTGAGATAGGTTAGTTTTACTCTGCTGATGGTGTGTTGTTTTTGGCATCCTTTCAGACAAATTGTTGAGACGAAAAGATGCATGTGCTTGGGGATTAAGTGCAGTTTGATAAGGAGGGATGAGACAAATTGAGAAAATTCAGATATGGAGGAAACAGGCATTGGTGGAGATACAGCAACAAGTACCAGGTGAGGAGGGGCAAAGTCACTCTGGTGTCATAAGTGATGCAGGTACAGGTTGTCAGTCTGAACAGAGTGGGCTTTTACAGGGAGTGTAAAAGGACAGACAGGGAGGAAAACTGAGAGGAGACAAAAATATCACCAGACACTGGCTCCTGCTCTGGATTCAGTGGAAGCTCTGAGAGGCACACCTTACTGGGCTGTTTCCTGTACCTCACACTCGCCTTGGATTGTTACAGAGTTAGAATAATGAGATAAACCAATAAGATTACGTTGGTGCACACAGAATACCCCCCACATTTTGGTTAAAAGGATCCTGCTGCTTAAGAGAACTCTGGTGTCTTTGTGAAAGCTGTAGTAGTAGGCAGGATATATGTGTTGAGGAAGTGCAGCTTGCATAGATGAGAAGATGGTTATCATAGAATAATTAAGACACTGAGAGAGGATGCGTGGGTAGAGATGCAACCTGGCCTCGCTTTGGGGTGCTGTAGATGCTGGCTGTATAGCAAATGGAAACGTTGTGACGAGTTCGGGTGGTCTGTCTGGATGGAGTAGGCTAAGATGTTTGCTTCATCTGAGATTGACTTGTTTGCAGTTTGTGTTGGTGGGGATGAAGGGATAAAGGGATGAAGGGATGCATGGGTTAGGGGAGTGCAGCTGGACCCCGCTAGGGAAGGCTTGAGATGCTGGCTGCAGAGCGGGTGGGGCGCTCTGATCATCGATAATAAAAGTTCAGATTGTCTGTCTGGAGTCTAGAGTGTGTTGAGACATTTGCATCATTTAAGATTGAGTTGCAGCAAGAGGAGATTGAGAGGGTTTGGTGGCTTGAAGGATGTCATAGGTCACTGTGGAAGCTGTAGCAGCAGACAGGTTGTAAGGAGCCATTTAGGTCAAAATGGTGAAAGGGAGAGTAGAGGAAGGGATGTTGGAATAAAATGAAGCGTGGTTTAGGGAAGTGCAGATTGATGGGATGAGATGATTGAAATATTTAAGCCATTTGCCCAATATCATTCCCCACTCTCTTTCACCCCATTTCCTGTCCTGCTACTGTCATGCTATCAATAGTCAAAAAGCCCCCTCCCCCAAATAATCTTAAAAATAGTGATTTCCTAATGTGAAATATTAAGTCAAGGTTGATTAATATGAAATGCTACTGTACTTAATAACTTTGTACTACAGTTGAGTTTCCCAACCCCTGGGGAGCTGTGCAACTTCAAAAATCCTAAAAAATATTTGTGAAAGTTTACAGGCTTTTTGGAAATTTTTAATGGCCAAAAAAGGACAATAATAAAGGAACAGAATTATGAGGAAAATGACCAGAGAAATACACTGATCATCATGGCATAACATTATGATCACCTGCCTAATACTGTGTTGGCCCTTTTGCTTCAAAAACAGCCCCAACCTGTTGAGGCATGGACTAGATCCCTGAAGGTGAGCTGTGTTATCTAGCATGAAAACGCAGCAGATACTTTAAGTCCTGCAAGTTGTGAGGTGGGACCTCCATAGATTGGACTTGTTTGTCCAGGACATCCCACAAATGCTAGACTGGATTGAGATCTGGGGAATTTGGAGCCAAATCAACACCTTAAACTCAGACCAGGCCACCTTCTTCCATTGCTCCGTGGTCCAGTTCTGATGCTCATGTGCCTGTTGTTGGGGCTTTTGGTGGTACATATGGGCACTGATCTATGATATGGAAGCTACACAGCCCCATACACAACAAACTGATACACGGTGTATTCTATGCTTCTAACACAACTTTGAGGACAAAATGTTGACCTGCTGCCTAATAAATCCATAATGAAGATGTAATGAGATCATGAGTACAGTCCCAAACTCACTGGTGCTGCTCTATCATCCACCTCCCTCTTCTCTCCTGCACCTGGACCAAGTTCTGACAGGTCCGACACCTGTCTGTGCATAAATTCTCCACTTAGCACAGACCCGTGAGGAGCTTTCCTTGCGTAAAGATCCACCAGGTGAAAAAACAACTTGTTTTTGGTGCTGAAGGTGATGAGAATTTGATTATTCAGTAGTCATGAGGCCAATTAAGACGTTCGCATGAACTGGGAAACATGAACGAGGACGGCTTTACATGACGTGAGTAAAAGAAATCCCTGCGTGGTTTGTTTTGTCTTTAGTTCACTTTGATTACTTTGGTTAAAACGTCTAAAAACGCTGGCAGTTTATAAAATGCTCCATGTTGATACAGAGCATGTCCAGACTCGTATAGTATGCTTCTTTGAAGAAATGGTGTAGGTGAGGATTTGCACAAGTAAAATTAGCACACAGAAAAATGTATATTAATTTCATAATTCTGCTGCTATCTATTTTAGAGGGGTTTTTTTAATCTGCATGTAAGTTACTTTGTTCATAATAAAATGAGTGGAAAGTAGGCTACTCTAAACTGTTCTTTTTGAATATAATAATATAAAATGTGTGTGTGTGTTTTAAAGAAACATATCTCTTCAATCTCATGTAAATAACATACCCTTTCCAGTATCTGTTGGTTCAATAACGACACAGATGCTTAAAAAATATCTGAGAAGATCAGTGAGCACAGTTGGGTCTCACCTCAACATTTCTGATCCTGACCAAATCATGAGACACCTTCAGCTTCTCGTCTGAGCTGCTGCCTCTGGAGGAAGGCACCACCCCTTCTGTGTCAAAAATCGGATCCAAGTTTCCATCTGTAGCACAAACCTCTGAATGGACTTAAATCTGTGTGAAATCCTTGTTGTTGTTTTACTGTTCTGTTTTTGTCTGTCTGATTATTGCTCTGTCTTTGCTGTTTGTTAGTTTCAATGCCTTGTGATAGAGCTGCAAGTTAGTTTCCGTACAGAGACAAAGTAAAGTCAACTGTCCTTCTAAAGTAGTCTTACCTTTGGTCCTTTGGTGGCTCTGGGACTGTGAATCAGCTCTTCTTTTTCCCTCATACAGAACAACACAAGCACCAAGTACACAAGGAATCCTTAGTAAAGACTCCTGAGTCCTGACAACAGAGCTCTGTCCCGGAGCAGAGTGAGCTCTGTGCGCAGCAGAGACCCTGTCAGCTATATCAGAGACAGGTCTGGATTTGACCACATGGGAACTCTTCAATATTACACGAGGCTCTCAGATTTCTCTTCATCTGAGCTGGACTCATTCAGCAGTGTATAATACAACAGGGCTCATAAAGAACAGTGTCCAAGGATGGAGTTCTAATAACCATCACTGTCATAATGATGAGATGACATCATACTAATCAGAGACTGGGATAAAATGAATGAATGCAGATTCATAATACAATTAAAATAATAATACAAATTCATGTTGTTGTCTGTGTTGTAGAGGCTGTAAGGAAGAAGTGAGGATCTCAGAAGTCGCTGAAACTGCAGCGACCAAGTTTTATATGATATCTCGGTTACACTTGACAACAAACAAGAACTTTGACACTGTAAATGATCAGATACCCTTGAAACGCCTGGATAGCATTGGATTTATTGGTAGTGCATGGAATTGGTTTACTAATGACCTTTCCTAACAGAACACACGTTTTATTGGTATATGGTTTTAAATCAAAAATTTTAAATATAAGTAAAGGAGTGCCACAAGGCAATATATTATGTGTCTATAATATGTTGTTTTTGTTTATTTCATGTCATAGTAACATTCGTCTTAGTAAGTAAGGATAGTTTTATTCATTTATATGAAGATGATGCTATTTTATACTGAAGTGCTCCCTCTGCTGTCCAGCCAGTTCAAAACCTGCACTCAGATTTGATTGGAATACAAACATCCCTAATCAACCTGAAATGACTGTTCACCCCAAATAAAACAAAATAGACTGTTTTCCAGGAAAAGTTTAAATACAGCACAAAAGATAAATATTCTTACTCTGGCCGGTAGCTGGATGACAAACTGTCTTTTAAATTATGTAATATCTTAAAAGCAAAAGTAGCCTTTTATTACGGTACATAAAAAACACATGTCACTTTGGAAAATAAATTGTGACAACTGGACACAGTTCATTATTCAGCCCTTAAACTCAGCACTGTGTGCTCTACGATAAAGTTGGATGGATGTCATTAACAGTTCATTAACATGTTTTCTAAAATATGGCCTGGGCTGATATTCCACCAGCTCACAGAGTTCTTAGTTTTGGAACCTGCACATCAGTGCTTAACCTGGAAACAAGGCTTTTTGCCATTACATCCTTTACGCCTCTGAACTTACACATTAAAGTCCTGGTGGCTTGATATATTATTTTATTTCAGAATTATATAGTATATAATTATGTAATGTGTAAAGTGGAAGCCCCATTCATCCAGGTGAGTGTAACTGAAATCCAGACACTAGAGGCCTTCATCTCAACCTCAGTAGCTTTTAACCCTTTAAGCTTTTTGTTTGTTTACTATAAGGCCAATTATTCTATAAATTACTTATGAACTTACATTGCTTTATCAGAACTAAGGGGTTCAGTGGGAGGCCTGTCTTAGTGAAGACTGAAGGATAATAAAGAAGAAACATTTGAAATGCCACAAGAGTAGAAATAGAACCAGTGATACTGTCATAGTGTTTAATGGCATTAGTTCATTAACTACAGCTTATTAGTTGACAGGATCAAATTCATTCTAATCTCAAAAATAAATTAAGGATTGAACCAAAACCAAACCAGGTCTAAAGCAGAAATAAACGAAATAAACCAAGTGTTGCTGACGTCCTACATGTGCTCAGTTATAGACTACAGCGATTTGACAATGTATTTATGAAAGGACTCTATGAAGGAACTTATGATCAGGTGCATGTGCAGGGGCTGAGACAACACAGCAGACATATTTGAAATTCAATGAATTTATTTCAACGGTGCAAAAAATAATATTTAGAACAATAACCTAAGATAAAATCTGATGCTGTCTCTAAGATTGCACTGTCACACTGCCTCAGGGCTCTCCTCAGTAAAAAGTACAAAAGTCAACCGGGTCACAACAAAAGGACAGCGGGAGGTCGAGCCAAAAGAACCTGAACCTACGGATACCAGTTCCAGTCCACACAGCTCCAGCTCAGTGCCTCCAGGAGCCTGTCCTTAAGGAAGCCAGAGGGTCGTACAAGATAGAAAAATAAAACATTGGGTCAGTTCTGCTGCAAAACAAATTCTGAGCCATCTTTAGGCTGGGTCCAAAACAAAACTAAAAAGTAATTTGAGCTAGCTTTAGAAAAAATGTGTTACAAATTCAAAAAAAGATGCCACAAAGATAAGCCAGACAACAGGCAGATGAAAGAGAACATCCTACACTGCTGAAAACTAAACATTCCACAAGAAAAACTAGTCAAAATTCAACTAGAAATATAGATTCAGGATGTGGTCAGGTCAAGGAGCAAAGTCATTCACAGCCTCATTCAGACACTTCACCAAACACTTTCTGACCTCCATATCACCTCCATGATATACTTCCCTGGGCTTACAAAAATAAATCCAAACATATTTGTATTTAATCATTTTATATATCATAAATATAAAAGTGTTGGTGGTCTGTGTGTTATGTCGGACATGTTTCAGTGGACAATTCAAAATGGATTTGTAGTATTTTTGATGATGTCTGCATAACAAAATGTGAACTTGAATGAAAAGTGTTTAAGGGAAACAGTGTGCTGCTGCTGCAAAAAGAAGTAGTTATTTCATAAAATGTGCAAAAGTATTTCCTACAGGTATATACCATATTTGAAATTTGGCGCCGCAGTGTTTGTTCATGGTGAATAAAGACACAAGGAGCTGCCAATCACTTCACCTTAAGAGGAAAAAATATATATAAAAAAAAAATAAAACAGCAGCGCTCTCAACTGGACAAGGCAGTGAATTGCATAAATTGTGCTTTTTGTCTAACAAGAACTGAAGGATCACTGTAGGTGGCGCACACCTCAGATAGAACCTTTCTAGAACCGCTCCCCACTCTCTCGCCCTTACCCATTCCACTGGATTAATGGGTTCTGAAACTGAACAGTGGCTTATAAAACCCTCCACAGTGATTCTGCACAGATGTAGGCCTAGTGGTTGTGTGTTACACCGGCTAGTGTTCGTCAAGACAGACGCTCAGAACAAATTTGTTGTGGAAGCATAAAATTGTAATGCTACTATTATGGGCATTTTTGAAGTAAAGAGAAAACAGTTTCAATATCAAGTTTACTAGTCTAGAAAAAATCCAGACATGCAAAATTAAACTGTTAAATTTGGGTTTAATTGTAAATGTGGAAACTTTTCCATCAGAGCGAACGAACAGTCAGAATGAAGGGAGAGCTGTATGAACACTCAACACTTGAAACAAGGGAACTTTAATTTAGTTGTGAGTGTCATGCCACACCAAGGGCACTATATGCTGGAGTGGAAGTGGGCAGGGACCTGTTTTGGTAGGGCCTTTGCCGCTTACCCCGACATAAGGTCAGGGGGACAAAGTTTTATCTGACGGTCTTTAGTCAGACAGGCCATGTTTTTTAGACACTTCTCCACATTAACCATCTCTGATTTGCTTAAAACTTTATGTAACTTACATCTCCTTATGCCCAACAGTATGTGTGCACAAATTATTGTTGCTTCATCTGTTGGTGTAGACCTGAACTACATATTGCATTTGCAAAATAATGCAGCACACAGAATTCACATCACAAAGGCAAGAGCCATACTGAATATATCAGTTTTAAAAAGACTTAAATAATTATAGCCAAACTGAATCATAGTTGTAGTTGAAAAAGGTAATTAGGTCCCACAGGGGGAAACAAAAGGGAAATGTTAAAAACTCGTTTTGATACTAGAATTCATGGCTTGTTAAATCAATAAATTAAAATATTTGTGTCACAGTTAGTTCATAAAAATTAATAATGCAAACTTTAAATTTTGCACATACGCAGTTGGGAAATTTAAAACTCAAAAGTTAGAAGCATATCGAAGATGGTCCAGAGGTGATTTCACATGGAAGGACACAGATCAGAGTAGATGATGATAATAAGGAAGACACACATTTGCCACTGTTGAGTTGATATGCCACTTCATCATAAATAATGCTATAAACCCATTAACATTAACAACAAGGCTGAATTTACACTGTGTTAGGGGCCAGAACAAGTACAGGACAGCTGAGGCCTGCTCCCTCTTAAACAGAGACGGGACATTCAGGCCATTTCACAAACTAAACATTTGGTTTGTATGGACGTCGGGAAAGTGCTTCTATTTGTGCAAAAGGAGTTGTGGAGTAGAAGTAGAGAATTTGTAGTGAGCCACTGATCCATTCCCACCTGTCCAGCTTGTTCAATGAAATTTTACACTTCTGAGCCAAAAGTCTAATCAGGGGTTTCTTCTGAAACAGCAGCTTTAACTTCAGCTTCTAAGCATAATGAGTATCTGTAAATGAACTATGAACATTGCTACTTTTAAAATACTTTGACAGCCACAGCAAATTTTGAGAAATAGCTCATTTTCTCAGTTGATATGAACTGATCCAGACTCTGTTGACTGCTGTGTGTAGTTAAACTCCAAATAGGAAGACTGAAAGAACTGCACAACAACGTAAGGGTCAACACTGGAGGATCTTAGTGCTATGTTCTGATTGGTGAGTAATACCATAACAGCTCATAGTCTTTTAGCATTCATATCTAAAAAGAGATAACAACACATAAATAACTGTAGTGCTGAGGACATTTCAGTGTGTGCATTCTTGAGCTTTAGCCTCATAGCAACCCACAGTCTGCTTATGAACTGACTGCACTTCAGATTTGCATTAAGTCATTCGCAGAAAAAGGGAAAAATAAGCCAGAATTACTGCTGCTATTTCCCAAGGTACATATGACACAAGCATCCAATGACAGTAGTGTAAAACAACACATCTCCAAACCAGACTTAAAAAATGTCCCCTAAGAAAGCAATTTAAAAAAGAACAAGTAACAACAACCTGGAGGGTTCTGTGCTTGGATTAATGTGTATACTTTCTGCACTGTTTGTCCACCACTTCTGTAGGATGGCCCTGAAGGTCAAGTCACATAAACAAACATGAAAAACATTGTGGAAAATGTCGCAGTTTATAGTAAAAACTGAAACAAAAACTGTACTGTATAATCTCTGTAAATGTCTATCCTGTGGATTGTATGGGGATTTAACAATAATATTATTCATTATAACAATAATACTAATAATAATAACAATAATAATGACGTGAAGCTCTACAACACCCAGCGCTACTTCCTCTTTCTGTTCCTACAAATGCCTTATTTTTTTATTGTTCATAGACAACAGCATGTCCCTGCAGAGCTACCATATCTGTTTCCATGCACTGAAAAGGAGGAGTGTGAGGTGTCAAATTGCAATCTTCACTTTTAACTTGCACCCTTCCCGATCTCGTTTTTATTTTTATTTTTTTATATTTATTAATTTTTAAATTATTTTTTTGAACTTTTTATATAGTGTTTAACAATTTGATTTTTCTCTTGTTATTGTGATTTGCGGTTTTACAATAGTTTTTTGTTTTATACAGTATGATTTGTTGCAGTGTTTTGGGATGTTTTGTTGTTGTGACTTGAGCCTCATGGCCACTTTATGTTTCCCACTGTCTTCTGTCAGACATTCAGAGCAGAGATCCCACTGCACACGAATGCAACACCTGTGCAGACTACGGTTGAACACATGACCCTGTATCTGACTCCTCCATGTGTTGCTGTTAAAAAATTAAAGAGCTGGTCGTGCATTTCTCTTGTCTGTAGTCCACTGACTCGGTGTAATTTCTAAACTTGAAAAGGCCACTCAGCATATTTTAATAATTTCAGGATGACTCAGAACCGATGTATAGCTGGCTCTGTCTCCCTTTTCTTCAGCTCCTCGCGGTAGCAGTAGGAGCAGAAGTTGCTTGTTTCAGGGTGTCCGTAGTAGGGACAGTCTAGTGTCCTGCAGCGGGTGGACGGCAGGCTGGACAAACCCCCAGCGCTGCCCACTGAGTAGTGTCTGACTGGCAGCCCGCTGCGGGAGTCCATGTTGGAGCGTATGTCTCGGAAGCCATTGGTATATGTGGCAGCGGGGTCAGGGAGAAGGTAGTCTGGTGGATCGTACTGAAGAGGGTACACAGGGGAGGGCCGTGAGGGGCTGAGGGAGGTGGGGCTCTGGGGAGGATTGTACTGCGGGTGTGAGGGGGCCTGTGTTGATGGACAGTGACGGGGTAAAGTAGCATATGATGGAAGGCCGGGGTACGAGGCAGGGGAGCCCCCTGCCAGCTGTCGGCGACTGTCCAGGTAGCCATGCATGTGGAGGTGCTGGGTGAGGTGCTGGGTGAGGGGCGGGGCGGGTCCAGGGTCTATGATGGAGGGCCGTGGGATGGGAACCACTGCTGAGTACATGGCAGGTGTTACAGTGGAGGACTTGAGCGGGTTAAAGGAGGGCAAGGGCGTTTCCGACAGCTCCTCTTTGTGCTCATATGGTTGGTAGCTCAGGTCTGTCCCTCCAAGCACATCCTTCAGAGGCCCGTTTGTGATGCCCTTCCTCTCCATGTCCCGTCGCTGCTGTTCCTGCTCGGCTCTAAAGCGCTCCTCGGCGTCCAGCAGGTATCGCTGGATCATCTCCTCCTGGAAGGGCTGGCGGTTACTGGTGGTAAGGAGACTGGAGAAGATGAACTTGCGCTCCCCCTGCATGGCAGCTCGGAGGATGCCCAGGCTCACCTTCACGTCAGCACTGTACTTGTAGGGATCACCCTCGGTGCTGCTGCCCCCACTGCTGCTGGTTCCCATCATCCGCTCGCTCCCAGAGGACGGCGAGCCCTTCCCAGACTCTTCGGAGGCGGGGGCAGACACAGAGCTGTCTTTGCTGCCCTTCCGGCCCCTGAACGAGCCCTTCTTCTTCTCCCCTCCCTCAGACTTGGCACCCGCAGCTCCAGTGTTCTTCCCTGTCATCAGTCCACCCACGTTTTTCTTTAGTTTGCTGCCCAGACTCTTGCCAAAGCTACCGAGTTTATTGGCTACAGAGTCGGCCCTCTTCTTGTCCTTATCCTTGTCCTTCTCCTTGTCCTTCTTGGTTTTGTCTTTGGCCCCAGCAGACCCACTGGCTGAGGAGCTGGATGAGGAAGAGGAGCCGTTTTTGGCCAGCATCGCCCCCCCATTGACAGTGGTATCTGCGGCGCCGTTTGAGTTGCTGCTAACCGACTCTTTGTCTGATTCGGAGTCAGGGGGAGTGCGAGGGTCCTCTCCAGCTGAGGCTGTGGGAGACTCAGGCTGGGCCAGAGGGGCCTGCTGCACAAACAAAATGAGAAGAGGATTTACAGAACCTTACTCATTAATGCAACACAATCATTATCAGTGAGCTCAGCAAGGTGTTTAACCTGAGTCCAAGAGGAAGCACAAAAAATATAAAACAAATAGGATCCCTAATGGATCACTAATTATAATAAATATATATAAAATAAAATTCTAAAACTCTAACCTAACCTATAACATGCTGTGCATGTGAACTCTCACTGGGATCTGCTAAGAACTGTGCCATTCAGGAAAGTGTTGTGGAGCCCTAAATAATTAAACACACATCTAAAAGCAAGTAAAAGGATAGTTTTCATCAGCCCTTTTTGCTATGTGTTATCGCTACGGAGATAAAAGTGTCAACACTGAATTGAGGGCTGGATTCAAACACAGACCAAATCATTTACAATAAGCATAGATCATATTTACCTCACATGGCAGCGGCAGCCAAGTGACCGTCATGTAGCTGTGTAACATCTGCAGCTTAGCCTCAAGAGACAGAGCCACACTGTCAAATAGAAAAACAGACAAATTTAATGGCTAAATAAATTAGTCTAAACAATGAACAAGATAATCATTGCAAATATAAATGCACGGAAATAACATCAGGGATATTCATGTACAACAACAGTGAACAGATTAAATTATTGTTTGCTATTCCAAGTGTAATTCTAGGATTTTTCAAATTTTCTTAAATTAATAACATTTCATTGAAAGATTAATTAAAAATGCACACAAATACATACATACATATACATATATATGTGTGTGTATTTGTGTTTGTGTATGTATTATTAAAATTAAATTTAATGAAACAGGTGTTAATTTCTTAAATGTATTTCTTAATGGGGTACATATACAGAAAACAAAAGCCTACAACCTGTGTTTTGTAGCTGTAAATTAAACAATGTACAAAAATTAAACTTCCTTAAATTCCTCTCCCCTCGATGAAACAAAAGAAGCATGTTTGGACTTAATATGATTCCTCGTGGTTGTGGTGCTATTGTGATAACTTAGTTTCACCTGACAAATTTTGCACACGATGAGCTGATTATTTTGTTGAAAATAATTCCAAACTTATATATATGCTTCTTTGTTTTTATTATCACCAGCCCACCTTGGGTCAGTAGGGTTTCATTTAAATACCTTTGTGATGATATACCTGCCTCACATGCCCATCAGAAGGCCATATACACCTGATGCCTCTTCAAATGTAAACATATTCAAACATCTTCTAATAACTATACAAGTGAAGTTGTAGTCTGCAAAAACAACAGGACTAAGCCCTCCACCTGTTTCACTTCTGTAAAGTTTCTGTGCAGTAGCTGTATTATGTGGCTTTGAAGAGACACATACCTTGCCAGCATTACATTGTCTGTGTCATCTTTGCCCCACTCCCAGTCTTTACCAGGGTCCACTGCAAAGTGCAGAGGTAACAGCTTGTGCTCAGAGTCTGTGAGAGGAATCACCACTGATTGGGAGACACACAAAGAATGTTAGGCTACACTGCACTTAAAAACATGACTATACATGAGTATCACCTTAATAAACACAATTAGTTAATAATAATTTGAATTCCTGCTAATACTGGGATGGAAAAGCTGTACCTTGCTCTTTGGGACCATCCCTCTGCTCCATAGACACCAGGGCAGAGAAGTGGGCCTGATCGTAAGCCAGGACCAGGGGTGAGCGATGGCACTTGGCAGCTGGCACTTCCAGAGGAAGGTATATGCCTCCAAATGGGATGGGCGCAAAGGCTTGTGAGGAGTGACAGGAGCAAAAAATAAACACAATTACATTTTGAAACACAATTACAATCCTAATAATCAAGCTACTACTATCATGCTATATAAATATATAGATTTTTTGGTTAAGTTAAGCAATAGACCTTCTCCTCCAGAGTCTCTGAGCATCGTGTCGGCCACTACAACAATCGGCCTCCTCAGGACATGAGCCAGGACGAACACATGGAACTCCTCTAAGCTCTCATAAACTGGTTCTTCTGAGGATTCAGCCCTGAAAAAGACACAATTTTATAACAAAGGTTTTATCTTTCCTGCATAATAATAATAATAATAATATTAATAAGCAGAATGTTTACATGTGTACACTTAAAGCTATAAAAAAAGAAATATTCTATTCATTTATGGCTACTCATTGGGTTTGAAAATAAGAATCAAGTCAGTGGTTATGACTGACTTTTGAATAACAAGTGTACATATATTGTATGAGCCTTTACCCATTGGCGCCATTGGTGCTGTAGTGTATCCTGGGTTCACTGGAGGCTAACTTTAACAGTTCATTCCACTCTTTCTGCCACTCCTCCTCTGTGTACACCAGCCCAGACTGAGAGAAAAGACAAGAGGTATACAAATACTGCAGTATAATGCTCAGAGAGGGCGAGATGAGCTCACATACCTCTTTGTTTTGCTGTGTCTGCTGCCACCTCCACCTACGCTTCAGCGCATCTCTTTCCAACCCATGATCCATCAATGCATACAGGGATTTACGCAACATCAAGTCTCGGTCATGAAAGCCCCACATACCTGCATTAAAGTCAAATGACATGGTCATTTTTAAGGTATTTTTGAGGACAAAGGCTAAAAACAAAATAATTATTTTCCTACAAAGTGAACACTTTCTAAAGATTATCATACAGTACAATTCATACCTAGAGAAGCAGCATGTAACAGGCAATTTCCATCACCGCTGGTTGCCAGAGGCAGTAGACTCTGACAGTTTGGAACCACCTTTGTCCACCAGTTCAATCTCCCTTAAAACAAAAAAAAGGAATACAAGATCACCTGATGGCAAATGATGGCACTGTAAATATGACACATTAAATGCTAAACAGCTGCCTGGTACTGACACAATGACAGGTGCAATTCACTACTCAGCACAAGTTATAGAATGAATCTGCAGAACAAAAATAGTTCTCCTTTTAGTGCCATTAATTGGCCCCAGAGTGTATTTGGAAGAAGCAAATGCTGTCTGATTTTCTCCAAACATGAAGTAAATACTTCAATATAAACATAGACATATAAATATACACACTGTGATTGCACAGATTTCTTTTTTTTTTTTTAGAAAAATCATACAGATAGCCTGAAAGCAGCAATCTTGACTTTTAAAGAGTTCAGACGGTAACTTTAAGATGTATCCACCATTTTGTTGTGGTTTTACAATCATGGTTTGCATGGTCAGCCATGAATGATGAAATGATTGAATTATGTTATGTTTGTGGCAATTCTGAGTCATCCAGAATTAGTGTGTTCTGTTATTGTCATCTTTTAGTGTGTTATGTTATCATCTTTTAGTGTGTTATGTTATTGTTTACGTTATGGATCATGTTAAGAGATAAGACATGATCCAGTCAGAGAAGGGGATGGATGAATGATAGCTTTAATGCTATCATTCATCCATCCCAATCTTGTAACGTAAACAATAACACAACACAATAAAAGATGATTGTGTTGAGGTGCTTTTGGACGGTGCAGTTGCGGAGTAACAAAAGTGTTGTTCTTACTCCTAACCATTTAATGTGTTGTTTGTACTCGATGGTCACGTCATAATATTCGCGATTCACTGGCAAGTATATTAGCTACAGTGTTGGGCTAAAAGTTTTCAGGCATTTTTTGCATTTTTAAAATTTTATTTTTTGTTCAGTTTAACACATTCTCTGTTATTTGCTGACTTTGATACCGACAATGTTGAGAACTGACATAGTAAAACTGTCAAGAATTTAGTTTTGTTTGTTTTTCTTGTAAACAATAAACAAAAAAAATATATAATTTGTATTTGTTTGTGTCTGTCTAATGTAGCCACACCTTTTGAAACACAAAAAAGATTTTCCACAAATGTTTTATGATAATTTTTGAGATTATGTAAAATTTTAAGGGTGTCCAAAACTTTTTCCTACCACTGTATATCTCACAGCCCTACCACCAATATGTTTTTATGCCTAAGATCAGATCTTATATATATTATAACCCTAATATGGTACTTTCTTCCTCCTTCCAAATGACTAGGATTTGTCAGTATTGTGCATACCAGCGTGCTCCAGAGCCACCATCATAGACTGCTCGATAAGATCCCTCTCGATGAAGTTGCGAAAGTCTTCCCGATACACTGTAAGGTTGGGAAGTTGGAAAGTGCACAGAGGGGTATCCAGTAGGGGCTCACTGCTGCTACTGCCAGTGCTGGAAACATGAGAGCGAGCCAGAGACACGATGGTGGAACTGGCATGGGATATGCCCCTGGAGAGACGCTTCTCTGTAGCTATCGGGTAAAAGAGACATTAAAAACAAGATGATTTCAACTTAGATCATCATAAGCAAAGTGTGGACGTCTTTACATTGAACATTATCAACAGATCATCATCTTTTCAGTGATTAAAAAATATCCCCATTAATTTCAATTTAAACATTTGGCATTTTGAGCCAAATTATGGGGAATATTGGGACTAGGGATGCACATTTTCTTTAACCAATAGTCGAACGCTTAAATAATCAATAATCGGTTTACCATTAACCACCTGCATGACGTCACCTGATGTTATTGCTTTATTAGAATTAATGCACAAAAACTGTTTATTAGGTGTAAAATATGAAACATTAACAAAAAACAAGTAGCTTTTTTTCAATCTAAAGCCTTTTTTAAAATTCTGTTGCTTAATTTATTTTTAATTTAAAGCCGTTAACGCTGCTCTTGTTCACAAAGATACAACAGCTTTCTTTTTACGCATCACCTGGAGCTACAAAGACACTTTATCAGCATTTTCTTGCTTGTCTTTAGGTGTTTCTTTTAGTGTAATTCACTTTATCATCTACACTGCAGCCTACATTATAAACTAAGCAACCATAGCTGTTTCTGATGCATAACATAGACAGGGGGGCGCGCTCCGCCTTTGTTCATATTTTTTATGCATCTCCTCCTGCTACAAGGATAGATATACTACTCTTGTTAGTGGCTAATGTTAGCCTACACACATGGCAGTTAAAGCGACTCGAATAAACTTGCACTAATTAATTAAAAATGCACACCAATTTAAGGAAAGAGCTGATTTTCCATCAACTGTGCATTTAAACAAACTTGTGCAGATACATTACTTATGTGCAGTGCTCTGTCATAACATTAGGCTTAGAACCTGTACTGGATAGATGAAAGTGTATGAAGTATACAGTATAGTGATTACTCAGTTAATTTAATTTTAATCGGTCAAGTTCTTAATCACAGTTGATCAATTATTGGTTAACCATGAACACCCCTGACTGGAACCTTTGCACTAATTATTTCAAACAGTTAAATTAAAATAAAGCACAACCATCTATTTAATTTATAAACCAGGTCAGCATTTTAATGATATTCTGTAAATGACTACACTGTCTGTGATAGCTGACCCATGGAGTACAAGAACAAAAGAAATCAATCACTAGAGACTTTAAGAGCTGTTACAATGTATTTGAACATGTAATGGCTGTTTTACATGAAGCATTAAAGCAGCAAACTAATTGAATGCACAAACTCATTAAAAAAGCCAGGTGTCACAGAGGTCACTTTTGTTACAGAAGCAGTCAGCAGTGAGTATGAGTTATCAAGGCTGCTGTTTCCTCTAAAGCACAAAAAAGATATCTTTTACAGGGTCTGCCTTAGCAAATAAATAATCTTTTAAAAAAAATCCTCATTCCTCAGAAATCTAGTGGTCAATTAATGGAGTTAGCCTGGGACCTCACCTTGCACCACCTCCTCTTGCCGCTGGAGCACAGGTCGCCCTACTCGTGCCATCTCTTTTTCAGGAGGCAGAAACGATCTCTCCTCTGTGAAGGAGTAAGTCAGGTTCACAGCATGCACCTGCCGCAGCTGCTCAAAATCACTGAGGGCAGCAGTAAAATCCCAGTTTTTGCCTAAAGAGTTTAATACATGTATAAAGAAAAGACCATGAGAAATAATGGCACCAATAGTGGCAATTCTTCAGACTGAACTGTGTTAAGCAAATAGGCCCATCATAAATGAGCAAGCATATCTTATCTGAGTGTAAAGGCCAGTGGCACATACCATTGCTTCAGGAATAAGCAGCAAGTCTTGGCAATGTGCAATTCACTGCATTACATATTTAACCTATATTCTTGGATGATTTGTAATTAGCTTCTGCTATTCAGTCCAGATGTCTCCACTTGTTAAATGTGTATTTTGTGAAGACACCAACACCAATTCATTTTTAAAGAATTCTTAATAGTGATCCTCTCACTTTATAGCTGATTATCAAGTAAAAAAAAAAAAACATACTGTATATATCTTTCAAATGTTTTCATTAACTGAAAGATTATTTATACATACAACTATGCACAATGTACAGAATACTGACCAACAAGGCACACAGAATCAACTGTATAGAGATTACTCAGAACCTGCTGTGCTCTCAATGACAGATGAATTCTGAATCGTCACTCACCCTCGAGCAGATCTCGAGCCAGTCCTGGCTCGGCTCCAGTAGAACGCACAAAGTCGGACAGCACTGCGTCCATGTCCACAGTCATGTGATCATGAATTCAGACGGTGTCGGCTTATGTCCAAGAGAAAAATAAAAACAACAGCGGAGGGTTACACTGCCAGCCAAACCTGAAACACAAGACACAAGAGAGTAAGAACAACTAATTCAATTTTATGAACTGTGTTGCAAAAGCTGGACAAATCTTAAAAAGGCTTTAAAAGACTGCCATACACATCTGCCTCCACTCAGAAAACATTTTCAGTAAACTTCTCCCACAAATTTTATTTAATAAACAGATTTTAGATAAATGTTAAAAAACAAAACAAAAAAAAAAATCATTTTTTGGAGTGAAATGGCAGATAATAATAATATAATATTTCCAGTATTGGTGTATTGTTTATACACTTGAACAGTTTACTGGGTCAAACATTAGTCAGTAGCATTGGTGTTCTGTTCAAAGAGGTGAGGAGCTAATTCAACATTTGGGTAGTTTCAGAAGACTCTAAATCAGTCATTTTTTATTTCCACCATTATTTGCTTGCTTGCTTCCCACCAAAAGCAAAGTTCAGCAGAGTTTAAATGACCTTTCACACTAGATTATTTGCAAAAAGAGACCAGGGTTTAATTAAAGCTGATTGAAAAGGTCTAATATGAATAAGGACAACTAACTTCATCATGAGCATGACACTGTATGGAGTAAAATATCTGTGATGCCTGGGAAGATAAGTGTTTACATCTGCAAACTTTGCAGATGCATTCTCCACACATGGACTGCTTTCCTGTTTAAAATCCTGGCACAGTACAGTTAAGACTAGATTTCAAAGAAACTAGGAGGCAGAGAAACAGAGGTGTTGTGAGATTAGTGTCTGTCAGTGGGCTTTATCAGAGGAGCTCTAATCTGGTTACACACAGCACATCAGCCTACACTCAGCATTACATAACCTTAGAGCTGAACACCGCTCCTTCAGCTCAGTCCATTATCCAACTCACACCCACTTTAGACAGGGCTGAAATCCACTTTTTAATGTCACCATGTCATATCTCTTTTATATAACTACAAGTTCCAAGGTTAATGGTATTTCAGTCACAATTACAATCTGAGTTTCCCACAGTTACAAAAAAACAAGATAATTGACGCACACACACACACACACACACACACACACACAAAAAAAAATCAGACTAACTTACAAATTGTTCAGTTCATTGAAACTTTCAAAAACTACTTAACAAAAAGCAAAGAATTTTTTTTTTTTTCGGTTCAGTGCGTTCAAATAAAATCACGCAATAGATAATTTGACATAACACCCCCTCTACACCGCGGCACCTCCATTTCCTATGGCTAATGCAGCTGGCTCTCAGCTGGCCTGGGAACGCCTCGGTATTCCCCCAGAGGAGCTGGAGGAAGTGTCTGGGGAAGGGGGAAGTCTGGGCATCTCTGCTTAGACCGCTGCCACCGCGACTCGGCCCCCGGATAACGGAAGAAGATGGATGGATGGTTCTAAATTACAGTTAAGTTATTAAGTTCACACAAATTGACTTTTCAAATTGAAAAGTGAATGTATTATTAATACACTTTGAGTTAATGTATTTTATAAAGATTTCTTATTTATGTTATTTTTAAGTTATTTGTCAGGTCATTTTTGCATTCATAGACTAAGCTGTCATAGTGACTCAGTTTTGAAGTCAAAACAATCCAAAATGAATACTTTTCTATGTAAAACTTATCACAATTTACCTACTACACAAAAGTTCAAGAATGGCAAAGTTAAATAATTCAAAATAAAGTAAATTACCTTCACTTAAATCCCCCAGTGTGTTTATTAAATGTTGACAAGTTGTGCGATTAATAGTGATTAATTACAGCAAAATTTGCAATTTATTAGTTAATTTTTGTTATCGATTCACATCCCTAGTTTTTACATCTCTGTTGTTAGACTAGTAAAGAACAAAATAAATGCCACTTATGCACAGTCAGGACTCATCTACATACTGCCCGTGAAGTAAAATTGTCATTTTGTGTATCATTACCAAAATGTGAACTAGAACCAGGGTCGTAACCAGAGTTTAGAAATGACCAAAGTCCAGATTTTATTAACATCTATTTGTGTTTCATTTCATAAGTTTTAATTAGATTGCATATTGACAGCCATTTAGCCTCTTGTGCCTAAAAAGTATTTTGGAGCATTTTAGATTATGTTAAAATATTTTCACTGACTATGGTTTGAGTAACACTATGTTTAAAATTTTAGATTTTACTTGCCAATGATCTTTTCTCCCTGTGTTCCTCTGAGCTATACAATCACGGTCTTTCTGCACATAATTTGTGCAGAAAGACTTGGGACATAACGGGTCTACATCACCCTTGGGTCACATTTAGAGGTTCTGGATGGTCTGTTCTATTTTAAGCACATTTTAATACACTGTAATCAGACTAGTGCATTTTCTTTCAGTTATAATTTAATTAGAAATATTAAAACAGAACTACAGAGATCTACATGCTCGGAGAAATAAGAGGATTTTGAAAATTAGCCTACCTTATTTTTAAGATCCAAATTTACACAGACCTGCTGTAACCTGCTCATTTGGCTCTAACAGGTGAATGAACTGCCTCCTGTCTCTCCTCCTTTGCGTGTTGTCAGTCTGACAGAAATCACACTTATATCAACATTGAGGAAAAACTCTCTGATTTAAGTAGTAGCCTTATTAGCCTTATTGTTAGTAATTAGTAGTAGTAGTAGTTATTAGTAATATTGCTTACTCTCTGCTGTAAATGGAGCTAAATCCCTTTTGAGTTTCACTAAGGTTGTAGTCTATCCACACTCAGACTTAACTAACGCTTGTGTCCAACAAATGTGTTAGTCCTGTCTGTCTGTTTTGGGTGTTTTTCGTTTCATTATAGCTGTCTGTTTGTGTCAAGTTCCTGTCTGAACAAAGGCTTTTTGCCCAAACTATGTTTAATGACTGAGACTGCTCAAATGTGACCCTGGACCACAAAACCTGTCATATATATATATATATATATATATATATATATATATATATATATATATATATATATATATATATATATATGGTTTATGGTCAATGAAGCTAATTGTCTTATTAACGCTGTGTCCCTTATAGTCTGATGAGCCTCACATTGTGGAGTTATGTTATTACATTTTAGCGCATAATTTAGGAAGGGTGGTGGAGCAAGACAGTGTGGAGGCAGTGGAGGAAGTGGCGGAGCGACAGCATGACTCGGGAGAGTGAACATTGCTGTGATCAGCTACACATGTTCACAACAGACACAGTTTCTAGTAAAGGAAAAATGCTGATTTATAGGTTTGTGACATTTGGCTGTGAAGTAGTTCCATGGAGAGGACAGTTGGATTACGATGGATACATTGTTCTATAGGGTGAGGGGAAGAGAATTTTATTAATACAATTCCTAATTACAGTACTCTCTAAGGACTGTACAATACCATTTTTACTCTGAAAATGTACAGCTTAAAATGCTCCAGCAGCCACACAAAATGAAACAAAATACATCTACAAGTAAATGTTTGGTTCTTTATATATAAGCCTTACTTCTTAAATAAATGATGTGCAGTAAATCAGTAGTATTTTTACACCATTTAAAAGCTCAATTTAGAGGACCTGAAAGGCCCAGTGGTGGCCCTGGCGGTTGACAGGCCTGAGTGCTCATGTGAAAGCCCACGTGCTGCAGGCCAGGCCTGTACATAGCATCACTCTCATTGTGATGTCATCCTGGTGATGAGGCCTGGAGTGATAAGCCCCTCCCACGCTGTCCCAGATCAACAGGGCAGCATGGAGAGCCTGGTGTCTGGAGTGACAGGACACTACTTTTAATCTGGGACTAAAGGGTCATGTCAATCCCATTATTCACTTGGAATGATACTAAAATAACTACACACTCAGGAGTGTGGGGAGTACATGCTGCCAATTCAGAGCTCATCTACTGGTAGTCTATAAGTGTTATTGGCATATATCAACAACTAAGAACAAACAGAAAAAAAAGTGAAAAAAGGAACCAAAACACTATGTACACGCATGGTTAAGAAGAATTCAAGAGATTATATAAGTAACATAAATGGCAATTTATGGATTTGGGAGAAACATGAAGCAGTACAGAGTGCTCAAAAGTCCAATAATAAAGCTAGGGCTGTGCAATAAATGCAAAATTTGTCATCACTGCAATGGACAACAAACTTAAAAAAGATTAGGAAACATTTTTTCATTAATTAATGAATTCAGCTCTTTTGTAAGGAGTCACACTGGAGCCTGAGGTGAGAAACACCCAGAGACATGCACTGGCAGACATCTATTCACTCCCACATTTACTCACTATGGGACATTTAGATTCATCAGTTCACCTACACATGCATGTGTTTGGAGACATGGACTTTCATTTGTGCTTCTTCTGCCTGCTCTGAACCTCACACATACATTTAAGGGCAGCATGCTTTTAAAGCTATAGTGTGAGAGGATTGCAATAAGTTACTTATTTTAGCTGTTTGTCTACATGGCTTGTCATTATTGAAGCGTATTCAAAGATATGGTTACATATTATTCTGACATATGTATATGTGCGATAGGATATCAGAGATTACGAGCAGCATTATGATTCCAACATGCTGATTATCTGTCAACTGGCTCTCAGCTCTCAAGAGTTACTGAAGAAATGCTTAAGTAAGTAGTAAAATTTGCCAAACCTATATGAAAAAAAAAAATCCAGACCAATATGCAGTGGCATGGTTAAATTAATTGAATTAATACAACACTGTCACATTGCCTGTATATTAGAGCTATGTGAAACAATAATAATGATAATAATAAATCTATATTTAGATATCAATACTTTTTAAAACAATAAAATATCAATAGTGCTTGCTTTACTCTCTCCCATATGACTGTGGCTCACTCTATTATGTACAAAACTGAAGAGTGAAAACGTCTAGAATTGAAGAAAGAAAAGAACTCCCCACTGTGTCCAGTAAAGGATGGAGGTGTAGACAATGGTTTGTAGATACAAATTATTTGACGTATTTCTGAACATGTGCATCATGCAGGCGTGGAACAAGGAAGGTGGGGGCCTGTAGGCTAAAGCCAGCCCGGCAACAACTAATTATAAATTTTAACATGAAATATATTTTTAAATTCATAGACCTGATTTTGTAGTTGTAATTTTACATTTGGTTGGGCAAAACATTATTGGCATTGTCCAAGGTTTGTAAGGTGTGACTCTATGACCAGTAAGTCCACTAAGGCCAACCCCCAAAGAAAAATCTGTATTTTATATAATTTCTCTTTTTATAGATGATCATGATCTTTTGGGTGTTTTGTTTTGAAATATTAGTGTACTTCCATTGGAACCTCTTTACCACACTTTGCTCCACTTTGCTAACTCACTCACACTTCTACAACATCAAAACAAACTCCGCTTCGACTTTCTGGCTTTACTACTCGGGTCAGAAAACTCAGTTTGTCATTCACAGAGAAATGCTGGAGAGGCGAAAAAATTTACGTAACAGAGTTTTGAATGTTGTGAATAAATTACATGACAGTACATGGACTTAACTTGCATATATTTGAGCAGCTCCCTGATAAGACGAACACGGAGAGTTGGCTTTCTTGTGGGAGATCGCTGGCCAGAGATTTTGAGCTATGAGAAAGTCAACAGTCACCACTTGCAGCACATTAAATAGGCAATGTGACATATTTAATCCAATCAACAAACTCAATCCGCCACTTGAAGAAAAAACAACCACACTTTTTGAAAGTCAGCAGATAAATGATATTTAATCCCCCAAAATAGGCAGCACATACAATGCCATGAAAAAGTGTGCGCCCCCTTTCTGAATTCTTATTTGTTTGCACATTTGTCACACTTAAATGTTTCAGATCATCAAACAAATTTAAATATTAGACAAAGATAACTTAAGTAAACACAAAATGCAGTTTTGAAGTCATAATTTTATTTAAGGGGAAAAAAGCTATACAAACCTACCTAGCCCAATGTGACAAGGTAATTGCCCCCCTTCTTAAATAATGAATTAACAGATGAGAAACAAAGTAACTGACATTTATCAGTTTAAAAGGGTTACAGAGCCATTACTATAGCTTTGGGACTCCAGCCAACCTCAGTGAGAGTCATTATACACAATTGGAGAAAATGGTCAACCTTCCAAAGAAGTGGCCTGCCTACCAAAAATACCCCAAGAGCTCAGCAACGACTCATCCAAGAGGTCACAAAAGAACCCACAACAACACCTAAAGAACTGCAGGCCTCACTTGTATCAGTTAAGGTCAGTGTTCATGACTCAAACATAAGAATGAAACTGAGCAAAAATGGTATCCATTGCAGAGTTCTAAGCGTGCGCTGATCAGGATTTTTGAGGCCAATCAAACGATCACTGAAATCATTATCGGCTGATACTGATAACCGATCATGGGTTCTATTTGATTATGTACCTTAATAAATTAATTCTTAAACACAGAAGGCCTATTTTAAAAAATAATTATAAAGGGGGTGGTAAAATTAAAGGGTATTCAACTGACAATGTTTTATTTGATTTTATTTATTTACTTTTTTTAGTTTTATCCAGCAGGAACAGTAAGTTTTGCTCACAATAACCACACGCAACAAAATGCCTAACAAAAACAAATAACTTGTGCTTTATTATGGCTACATCCAACTATCCTAAGTCACCCCTTGGCTTTACTTCACTGAACTTTAAATGAAGGAACAAATAACAGGCACAAACTGGAGCGCTACATAAACCAGAAAAGAAAAAGAAGAATAAGAATATGCAATACGGATGCGGTTGTTGCAGAGTTTATGGCAGGGAGAGCTGCGTGAGGGGTGTCTGTGCATCAGAGCTGCTCTGCTCGGTCTTAGTGTTAGCTAGCTTATAAATTAATAAGTATTTTTCTGGTTGCTTTCCTCCACGGGGGATTTCCTTGTGACAACTGTTGCAAACAGCAAGTTTAATGTCTTGCTGAGACACCTAAAAAAAACAAAAAACGCCATACCTGAGATGGCATTTATGTATTAAACAAGTGAAAGTCTCAATCAAAAAGAACATAAAGGCTTGTCTCACTTTTGCCAAATAAACAACTTCACGATACCCAAGACTTTGGAGAAAATATTCTGTGGACTGATGAGACAAAAGTTGAACTTTTTGGAAGGTGTGTGTCCTGTTACATCTAGGTAAGTAACAGCATTTCAGAAAAAGATGATACCAACACTCAAATATAGTGGTTGTAGTGTGATGGTCTGGTGTTGCTTTGCAGCTTCAGGACCGGAGCAACTTGCTGTAATTGATGGAAACATGAATTCTGCTCTCTACCAAAAAATCCTAAAGAAGAATGCCCGAACATCAGTTTGTGACCTCAAGCTGAAATGCACTTGCAACAGGACAATGATCCAAAACACACCAGCAAGTCCACCTTTGAATGGCTTAAGAAACTAAAGGGTTTGCAATGGCCTTGTCAAAGTCTGGACTTGAATCCGATTGATATGCTGTGGCGTGACCTTAAAAAGGCGGTTTATGCTTGAAAACCCTCCAATGTGGCTAAAACAATTCTGCAAAGAAGAGTGGGCCAAATTCCTCCATCAGTGTGAAAGCCTCATTGCCAGTTATCGCAAACACTTGATTGCAGTTACTGCTGCTGAGGGCGGCAAAACCAGTTATTAGGTTAATGGGGCAACAATTTTGTATTTTTTTTTTACATACATATTTTCCCTTAATAAATAAAACCATCACCTAAAAACTGCAATTTGTCTTCACTTGAGTTATCTTTGTCTAATATTTAAATCTGTTTGATGATCTGAAACATATAAGTGAGACAAATTAACCAAAAAAAAAGAAATCAGTAAGGGGGGAAACACTTTTTTATGACACTGTATGTGCTGCATATTTTGGACCATTATATATAATTATTGTATCATATCCAATCGTATCATATCATGTCAAACTTCACTACTCTGAGCTACGTATCGTGATGTCCTTGACGATACCCAGCCCTACTTTTTATCTATATGATTAGTAAAAATGACACTATTTTCTACAGACATTTTCATTGTGCGCGTGTTTTTTAAAATATTTTTAACATTTATTTATTTACATTTATAGCAATATAATCAGTATACAGCTGTATTTGTAAGTGTAATGCAGAGACTGAGGCACTCAGTGGGTTTAAAAAAATATATATATAAAGCCTTTTTTCATGGCTATTGTTTCAGATAGATGTATTTGTTACTAGAAGCAAATACAGCAGTAGAAGCAGCAGAACATAGTAGTCATCACAGTAATAATAATACCAGTATTAATTAATGTAAGATAAGTTAATGGGGCACAAATAGAAATGGTACATTTAATAAAGAGCTTCTATGTGTTACAAAATTCTTGAAGTTAAACTTTCATGTATTCCATTTTGAAGCTGGAGTTAAACGTAATTGATTAATTATTAAATTAAACATAATTAGTGCATGCTAATGCAGATGCATTGTATTGGCAGGTGGGCGCTGCTGCCTGATGCTGACACTGAGTGATAAAGACAAGTTTTGTCTAAGGTTAGCATCAGTAGGGCTGCAACAAACAATTATTTTGACAGTTGACTAATCAGTGATTTTTTTTTTTTTTTAATTAGTCAATGATTATTTCTATCCAGCCATTCTGCTAATGTAATTTTGAGCTTCACTGCATATTATAAAACGTACCTGCCGGTAAAACTTTCAGATTCAACCACAATAGCTTAATGTGTATTGAGAACATGTAAAATGTAACCATAATACAAAAATAAATAAGTCATACAACTTCAAGTGCAAAAAGCATAAATTCATCTGTCACAAAAAAAATTAATTAGAAAATTAGTGCACACTAATGCAGGCTTCCATTGTAGCAGCAGGTGTGTGGGGGGTGCACACTGCTGCTTGACGCTGAACGACTAAGACAAGTTTTGGTCAGAGGCAGACAGAGCTTGGGCCCTGGGTTCAGTTAAATAGTTTTTGGAGTCTAGAGGAGAATATAACCAGAAAATGGACCGGTCTCTCCAGCACCGCAAGGTCCAACGGTTCTGCTCTGTTCCACGGGATCGTGCAGTGACGCTGTCTTTTTCTTTTGTTCTTTTTTGTTGGATACATTTCATATGGATTTAACCTATATGTGCATTAGTTTGGATTACATTTCAATCGAATAATCGCTTCACAAACTGTTTATGAGGCGAGGAACGGGACACTCGGGAGACTGACGCAGAACTGAGAGCAGGTAGGCTTTGTCTGAACAGTGCTGCATAGACTGGTATTTGATAGGGTTCACTGTGAGCTAAACGGAACCGCGTTTAAGTTCACCTACTATTTCTGCAGTGTTTGATGTAACCCATGTATAAGGTTTAACTGTAGCATGAGGAGGGAGTAGGCTACGTCGTCTTAGTTATGCAGCTTCGTCCCGTTGTGTGCTCGATCACTTCCAAACATGCAGCTAGCAAGTTTAATATTGGCCGATTGCAACTGTATAGGCAATTCAAAACTAACATGTTAAGTGCTACTGCTGTTCTGCAAAACACTTTTTGATTTGTCCAAATGAACAGAGCAGTGATAGTATTAATATTTTTGTTATCTGAATTCATTAATTCATTTGGAAATAAGTAATATTCATTTGATTGTATGAATCAATAAAAACTCTTTACCTATGCCCAATTTACCTGGAAAGTAATACGATTTCAGGCTTTGACTGTGACTCTTTTTCCTCACCGTTATTATACTGTCAGAATCTCATACTGTTCATACAGTACAGGTGTCCCTCACTATAACATGGTTCACCTTTCGCGGCCTTGCTGTTTCGCGGATTTTTTTTAGTGCAATTTTGCATGTTTTTAAAAAAATTTTTTTTTTTACAGCGTATGAACGTGCATTGTGTTCTGCGCCCTGATTGGCCAAGGGAGAACTCGCGCATTGTGTTCTGCGTCCTGATTGGCTAAGGGAGAACTCGTGCATTGTGTTCTGCGTCCTGATTGGCTAAGGGACTGTAGACCATTGTTAATCAATCTCCTCCGTGCCATGTCTCCTGTACAGTACAGAATGCGTTCGGCTTGCAAAATTTACATAAATGTTCGATCGTTTGCAGTGTGACTCTGAAGTGCTGTATGTTTGCAAGTTTTCTCCTCGACAAAACGTTCTGCACCGACAAAGGCACCTGCGGTCGCACCCAAAAGGCAGAGGAAGATGCTAAGGTTTGAACTTTGAGAGTGTTTAAACAAGAGAGAAATGTGAGAAAATGTTAATGCCTGTCTGAGAAAAGTGTATTAAGTGTGTGGTGAGGGGTTTTACAGCCTTAAAACATATATAATAATTGTAAAAAATAAAGCTGACTACTTCGCGGATTTTGCCTATTGCGGGTAATTTTTAGAACGTAACCCCCGCGATAAACGAGGGACCACTGTACATATCTAGTAAAGTCATATAGACCAGGGATGGGACAGTATGAAATTCTCATGGTAGAATTCTAAATGGAAAAAAAAACAAGCATTGAGGATAACTGATACATTCCACATATTTTTAGATTATGTACATTAACTGACCTACTGACGTTCAATGAGGTATAAATAAACACAGGTGAAATAGGATGATTTAACATTTATTCTTTATCAGGTCCAAAGTACCGCATGGCCTGGCTCTAGGTTTATGTAAATACACTGTTGTTTGTGTACATTCAGCCACGCAACAGGTCATGTGTTGGTTTGCCCCACTAACCTGAAGAAGCACTTCACTGACTTATTCATGAACACTGTGAGAGAAACCCGATGGGAATAGCTTTATGGCCTGAAACTGATCTGGAACATGCAGCAGCCGTATACAGCAGCTGTTTGAGGGGCAGAGAGAGTGGTGAAGTCAACACTTATCTATAACTAACCAAAACCTAATTATTGTTATCAAACTACAGATTAGTAAGGCTATCCACACAAGACATAGGCTTCCTGTATGTTACAACAACACACCAAAAACTATGAGCAGTGGAAGTAACACAAATTCATTGATAAAAGTATATATAGTAAAAGTACATGTGGATTAAAAAATTAAAAGTGAAGTAAAACATTATGTAAATGAATAAAAGAACATGTGGATGAAACAGTTAATAAACCAGCATGTGAATGTGGTTTATTAACCACATTCACATGCTGGTTTTTCCAAAAAATCACAAAGGTGTGATTTGAAAAAAAAAGTTTATGTAACTGACATTTTTTTGCGTTGACAGATATTTTTGTTAGTTCTAGTCAGTCGCCATGTGTTTAACACAACTGTAAATGTTGTACTTCTGCTTTAGAGAAGTGACCCTTGACAGTGTGAAGTCTGCTGCAATGATACTAGCTCTGCTGCACAGGGTCTTAAATTATTTAGTTTTATAATCAGTTAAGTTATTCGAAGTAGCTGCATTATTGTCTGTTCTTTCTTTTGGTGGTCATTTCTCTAAAGTAGAAGTATAATATTTACAGATGTGTTAAAAGTATAGACGCTGACCAAAAGTGTAATAACTTGATAAATAGTATTGCTAACTGATTGATGCAAACGGAAAAATCAGTCAGTTTATCATTTCACATGCACTTTTATCAAACATTAAAGCTTTTAACAATTTACATAACATAAAAAATTACACTTGTCAGTTTATGCACTTTAAGGTATGTTTTTAATACACATGAACTTTTACCATATCCAGATTTATCAAATATTTGTTGTTAGTATATCTATTTTTTTCCAGATGCAAACTGACATTTCTTATGCGTTTGTGGTGGATATTTTCAGTGACATGTCAGTGTTTGGCATACAGAATACTTAGCCAGAGCCACCCCATTAAGCTAACAAATACACTGGTATAATTATCTTGGTAATAAAAATGGTCACCCCTGAACTGTACCCTGAGACAAGAAATCTACTTTGGATGATTAAAAAAGAAAGATGTGTTCCCTCTGACCTTAGGTTCTAATGTCTCTGAAACAGATCTAAATCAACTGCAGCAGACAAACCTGCTGCTATCATCTGGTGTCACTCAGTCTCAGTGAGCCTTTATTATTTCTCAAATAAAGGAAGTCTAACCAGCAACTGAAAGTTTTATCTGCTGCAAAAAAAAAGAGAAAAGTCAGCAAGTAAATGACAACAAAGGTGTGTCCAATTGCTTCATTGTATCTGATGCTATTGAGCTTGCAGTAGCTCCACACTTGAATGAGACTGTGACTGGTGGTACAGAGGAAAAAGGCACAAATACATGGAGTAGCTGCTGGACACAAATAGCTGTGATTTGCAAAACAGTAATATTTAGTATTTTATATCAACAATAGATTAAATTGTCATCATAAATTGTTATTGCAAATTTTGGGGCTATATCAAGCACCCCTAGAGTGCATCTATTTAGAATGCCATTTTTAAGGCTCAATTTACACCACATTTGAAAATGAACAGCACACCTGGACCATGGCTCACTGTGCACTCCAGGGTTTAGCTGTTAGTCTTCAGCATCACCCATGATATGCAGAGTGAAAGAATTATAGACAAGGCCATGGGAAGTGACCAACATCAGCAAGTCAACAAGACTAACACAGCTACCATAGCTAATAACTCAGTCTAACATTTTGGAGGATTTATTTCTACGGCTGTGTAACAACATGATATTAGAACGCATAATAACATTAACTGTTATATAATAAAAATAACTGTTGATCATTTGCCTGTCTGAAAAAAAAAAAAATCACTCTATACAGTGCTAATTTCCATTCGGTGAAGTTCCCTGCTCAAACACAGACATCAATAGTTTGGACTTAATATATATTTATTTATATTTTATTCCAGTTTGGAGTTTAGTGTTACTTTTTTTTTTTTTAAATAGACCATGATATGTTTATCTGAACACAACAGGAATGAAACGAGTGAGAGACACAATTTGTTCACTTTATGGAAATGTATTTTGTCGTAAAATGGTTATTAATAAACCGTTATGGTATTAAATCACTGACGTTAGCTGAACCTAAACTCATACAGACGCAGATATGAGAGCTTCCTCTGAGACAGAAAAGAGTTGCAATAATCCAGACTGTTTTGGTCATTAATAGGACAAGGCTTGTTGAATAAAACACGTAGGCATGTTATGATTAATAGTTATCACTAAAGTCTTGCCAAAGTCTATTATTATATATTTGCAAAATGAAATAAAGTTATGCAAAAGTCAAATAACGTACTGAGAAAAAAATCAAATGCAAGCAAAAAAAAAATTAAGGATTGCATCAAAAATAATGTAAAAAAAAAAAGGTTGGTTTTTTTTTGCAACCCAAAAACCTATTTTTCGGCCGCTTGATAGACCAGTAAATCGATCTGCAAACCGTACCAGTGCACGCTGAAGGTCCTGGCAACAGGGTAACATCGCAAAAGCAGAGATAAGATCCTATGGTCCCCAAATCTGACCCCCTTCGGCCCCTGGCTGCGCCTAGAAATCCTTTCCATAAAAATTATGAACAGGACCAGTGACAAAGGGCAGTCCTGCCGGAGTCCAACATGCAGCGGGAACAGGTCTGACTTACTGCCGGCAATGCGAACCAAGCCCCTGCTCCAGTCGTACAGGAACAGGACAGCCCTTAGCAGGTGAGGAGGACCAGCACTGACAGTACAAGTGGAGTCCTGTGCTTGAGACATAGCAAACACAGTTGCTTAAGTCCACATAAAGCAGCGGTTGTATTTTACTGCTGTTCTTACCACTGTGTGACCTCGTTTTTGCTGCTCCTGCCTAAAGTATCTTATCTTATAGCTTCTCAGCAACAAAAAGACTTAGTGTCTCAAAATGTCCACACATATTGACAGATAGTTTACCCTATTTACAACAGAGCTCACATCTAATGCCATATGTATGTAACACTCAACTCAAACTGCGCACACCACAGCGGATCATCTGTCTATAAGAACAGTAGAGGGTGTGTTTGATGATTTTCCATACAATCTTATTTTAGACAAAACACAGTATTAAGAAAGACCGCAGTTGGAACACTGTCCTACTTTTTACACTGCTGGATCATCCTGGTGTGTCAGCAAACAAAAGCCCACTTAAATACAAGGCATGAATTATTTAATTGTAACACAACTCTTGCTCTTTTTGGAAATGGTGGCGAATAACCTAGGTCCCCATATGAAAAGCAGTCCAGGTCAAGGACAGTGAACCCAGTGACCGGTTTGTGCAAGCCTCCTCTGCCTCACTTCTTTCTGGCAGAGAGCAGGAATGTCAACTGCTGCTCATGAGTCATCAGACTATATGAGAATCAAACAGCTTCCCACTAAGGTTTTACAAAATACAACAATTCTAAGAGTTATTAAATAACGTGTAGAAAACTGGCTAAGGCACAGATTCAGCCAGGTTCTGAATAAAGCAAAATGACCTACAAATCTCTAAAACAGAATTTTAAAAATAGCTCATAATATGGATTGTGGCCGGACCATGGACAGCTATCAGGAAAGTAAACTGATCTTTAAAGAAATACACTACCAGACGAATGCTAAGGTCAGAACAGTAGGTACAGGACCAACCTAGTACTGTGAAGTTGATGATGATTTTACTGAAATATTACACACTTTGTCCATTACATTATACCGCCAAACTGCTTGCAATGAAATAAATTCCCGTGCGAGTGAACCTCCCTCTTTGAAAAGGTTAACACAAAATGCCATTGGGGCTACGACTGTTCATTGGTACATGACATAAACGAACAATACACATGCTTACATAAACGCATTAGACGTGTTTAAATGGGATTTATGTGGCGTTAGCACACTGCTCAACTTCATATTTGAGCAACAGCCAATTCTAGCGTTAGCAGACATCGCAAAAACTTAAACTACAATTAGGTTATTTGTAGTAGCAAACCAAATGTCATCGTCAGGTTAGCAAGAAGCTACTTCAGCCTGGCTAAACAGCAGCTAGCGTTAGCCAACGTTAATGCTAGTAGCTCAAGTATCCCTTTACTTCTTACCTTAAACGGCTGCGCAGATGGCGTTTTCATCGTTCTTTCAAGTTTTCCACATTATAATGTTGTTGTACATGTGACATACCTCCAGAAAAACACTAAATTCTAACTTTTTGGCGTCTCCGGAGATGGTGCTTCACGTATATTTATAAAACGGACCATCACCGACAAAGTAATTTCTCCAGCACTTAAAACAACAACGTCCAGCCATGGCCTAGACCCGCCTTTTTTGAAGAATGGACCAATCACCAATAACAATATGCTTTATGGACGTTCCCAACCACCAATAGCTTCCTTTTGCTATTCTGACGAATGTTCATCGATTGAGTAAACACCAAATGAGAATGACAGAGTAGCAGACATGTGCTCACCAATTGGCTGCGGCAGAGCAGAGAGCTCGAGGTTGGGCCTGAGTGGCCTATGGGCGCGGTGCTGAGGGGACTGACAGGTGCCAAGTGTGACCCAGAACAGCAGGGGCGGTCCTACAGCCTGGGTGAGGTCATGCTCATGATGCAAACACTACCTAAAAAGCAGCGTTGAATACTCCAAAGTGTTGAGTGTACTAAAGACTCGGTACATATATTTACCATTATGAAAGTTTATTTTTTCCCCAAACAATAAAATGCTTATTTGGTAGATAAATTTGAAACAACTGATGGTTTTGAAAAAAAAAGGAAACTATGCATGTAAAGCCACATGCTTGTTAAAGAGTAAAAAAAAACAAAAAACAAAAACAAAGCTGAAGTCACCATATGCATATGAAGTTTACAAGAAAATCCAAAGCTTGCTGCTTTTTCCAGGTTTAACACAAAACAAATGTTTCTTACAATCACAAATAGATGCTAGATAACTGCTAAAATTGGACATACACTTCAGTATATAACAAACTGGGTGCAAGGAAAAAAAATCAGAGGCTCAGCGTCTCCTCCTGTCTGGACTCCTGCTGCGTCTCCGCCCGCCAGTTCTACAGAGATTAAAAAAACACTATATTAAAAAAGACACATGACAGCAGTGGTTTAGGGCATGTATATTAAGAGTTCACTCACACTGGGCAGTCTTTACCTCTATACTGTGTCAAAGCACAACCTAAACTTCCTGTGCTCTAGCTTGGATGAAGAAATGTGTTTTAGCAGGGCCTAGAGTGAGTGTGAAACCAGGTAGGATATCTATCTAAGACACTCTAATGTTGACAAACTTACAAATAAATGCAGGCTAGGAATCTCTTCCATACCCTAATTATGTGTATCCCACTAGCTAGACTATAGGGCCCACGTCAGTTGTTCCATGCTCAAATTAGGGTTAAGAACACTGTAGCAGCACTGCTATAACTGTGTGAAAGGGATACCCCAGGAGAGGGGGAAGCAGAAGTAGCAAAAAGAGAACCCACCCTCTACTGGTCTGGCATATGTGCTACATCATTTTGGCCCTGTGAGTATGAGGATCGTGTTAAAACATTGTCATGTGAGCGCAAATTGCCAACCTCATAACTGTTGCATTTTCCTGGCCAGTGTTCTTGTGTAAACAACCCTGTTGTCTTTCATGACAAAATAAGCCAACTAATCACACTTTTGCTTTGTGACATAGTGTATATATGCCAGTAGTCTTTTCAAGGAGAACAAATGCATGTTTTGCTCAAAATTACTCAAGCTGCCAATAGCTGCGAGTTAAACACACATAAGAGCACACAGTGTTCTCACCTCCTTTTGTTCTTGGGAGGCCCTCGGACAAATCCCCAGTCCACGCTGATTGGCTGACCCATCAGGTCCTGACCGTTTAGCCCTTCCATGGCTGCCTGGGCCTCTTTGTAGGTCTCATACTCGACCAGTGCATACCCCTAAAACAGTCGACAATTAGATACTCAGACTTGGTGTTCAACAGAAGAAAAATGTAAAAAGGATGTTACCAAATGGATCCCTCCTAATTAAAAAAAGTGTTGTGATGTAATTTTAATTTTTGACATCAGGCAATAGATGGTCCTCACTAATTATCATCTGAGAACTGCACTGAAGGACCACAGTCAAAGAGATCCACTGAACTTGAACTTTGCTTGTGTCTTTACTTGTGCGCAAACTCTGCCTGCTGCTACTTTTTAACATGTGCTTCTGTTTTGTCGTTGTGTTTTACTAAACTATCAATATATCATATTTAATGCATTTTTTTAATCTTTTCTGATGATATTAACAGTGTGTTTTATAACTGCTTCTAAGAGCCTGCATGTTTTAACCAAGTTATTGCTGCTGCTTTATGCTTCTCTGCTTTCTCTGTAAAGGCTGCTGCATGCCTGTGCCACTTTATTACTTGGTATTTTTTATTTTTTTTTCCTAGGATGCCTCCTGTACATCAGGCCAAGGACTACAGATGAAAACTAGCCTCTTGGCTAACTCTGGTGTATTTTACAGTTGTACTGTTGGTTAATATGCACTGTCCTTGTAATAAATAAATAAATGAGAAAGATTCATTTAAATTGTAAGTGAAGGGCAAGGGCAGCCTCAAAATCATTAATTAAAATATACAAATTGTTTTTATGGCTTCCTGACATGATAAAGAATAGTGCCTTACAGATATAATGTGCCTGTATACACATCTTCTATAAAACACAATATGTATGCAGCAGTAGAGTTGCACACCCAGTATATTTGATCTATTTTAGCCAATAGCGTCATAGTAACCCTTCTATAAAATGAACTTCACTAGAAATTGGACAGTATCAGACTAGAATAGTATGATGAACACAAGCGAATGTTTACAGTAGTAAAATTCAGTTCAAATTGTTGTAAACAAATGCAGGAAATTACTTCTCCACTGGTAGCAGTACTGTTAGCAGTCATGTGGCCACATCAGCAAGTGGTTGTTTCTTTCCAACCCAAGTACATTGTAGACATTTCTAGTGCATTTTCTGCATTCTTAACACCATGATGCACGAATTTACACCTTGAGAATTAAACAAGACATGATAGTGTGGTGCTGCCACCTTGTGGTGTAAACTATACCTCCCAGCAAAAAGCCCTGGTACACCCTTAGATGCTCTTCCTATGCTGCGACGTATAGTTAAATACCAAGCACAAGTGCAACCTCTTTAAACTAGCTAAAGAGGTTTTTGGAAAACAAGAAATCTGCCAGAAGACTTGAACATTTAAGTCAGATTGTGTTGATCATTACACAACTTGCGTTTCAATGCATTTGACAATTATAATTAATAAATGTCTACACTGCAATTTTAAATGTCAACGTAAATTAAATATTTTATGCTTTAATGAGAAAAACAGAACTTCATTTGCATGGAGAATCTTCTATGACAAACAGAAGATAGTGCTACTTGTAACAAAGTCTACATTGATGTGTTTATAAGCATTCACTTGAAATTGTTTGGTTTCAGATGGGCCTAAACATAGCAGACTTCAAGGAGAGCACAAAAACTGTGTAGTTTTGTTTCACTGTCTTGCTTTTACATAATGACTGTTAAGGTGTTTTTTGGTGACAACTACTGCTTTACTATACCTTGAGGTAGCCTGTTCTACGGTCAAGATTTAAATGCAGATTCTTGATTTCTCCAAATTCTGAAAACTTGTCGTGAATGTCCTCTTCTGTGGCCTCTTCATGTACACCTGTCACAAATAAGATCCATCCTTCCACAGCTAAAACAAAAGAAGAAAAAATTACTACCGTAGTACCTATCAACGTCAAAAGATCTTTGTGCAGACTTCAACCAACATGTATCACGTTCAGGTCTAAAAAGACAAGTATGCAACTGAGAAACATGACACAAACACAGCCCCTGCACTGCCTTTCAACTGAGCAGTTGTGGTCTGTGGAGTAAGCATCAGCTACATAAACTGTGACCTCATTCCAGCGCCAATCTTATGTATAGTTTGTAGTTGGTCAAAGGCTGGAAGTATGCACTGCTGCAATAAACAGAGGGGGATATGTTCCTCAACTTTTAAACTAAATAAAAAATTTAGAGCCGTGAGAGTTAAACTGATGCATCAAAAATAAACATGTAGTTTTGAGTATCAGTGGTCATAAGATGGTGACTCTGACCACAAACTGTTTCACAGTGGTACAGCACGCTTATTTGGGGCCCAGTCTTACCCCTTTGTTGATGACTAAAAAGGGTGTTGTAAAGAACTGAGACACTGTTGGAAAGGGTGATTTAAGTATATGGTTGTGGAGGCAACTGCACTAACAATTAAATGTATTGTATTTCTCACATAGTTTTCACCCTGGGTTACAACCATATTCTGTGATCATAAACAAATGAACACCAGTAGTAGTAGTATTTGTTAATAGTACTTACATCTCTGAGGACCAGGCTCATCTCCATCTTGTTCCACAGTGTCATAGTCCTCCTTGATTCTCGACCTGGCTCCTTCCTCTGTATGTAAAGACGCATATTGATTGTAAATGATGTGTAAAACATCTACATAAAATACTCGAAAACTCGAAACTCACCTGATCCAAACCCTCGACCTTTTCTTTTCTTGGCCTTCTCTTTCAACTTGTGGATACTTTCTGTGAAGCACAACTTCCAAAGTCAGGTGGAATAAGTTTAACACATAAGCCACTTACTTATTTAAACTTAAAAAAAGTGATCCATTGGGGTATAATTCACCCACATTTACTCTGGAATTTAGTGGAAACAGTGACCTCCTAGTCCACTCGAGCGCCGGGTAAATAAACAATTAAACAAATCTAACTGAAGTGACCAGTATTTAGAAGTTTCATTTTCTTCGTAGTATACAGAGACTTGTAAAAGACATGTAAAAGAACTATGAACTGTTTCATTAAATTGGCAAAATAGGTATGAGTACAACAGTTTGAATGGCCGCTGTTAGCTTGTTCGCATGTCAGGCCTACACTCTCACCGTGAAGCGGTAGGCTTCGGTTTTGTTGTTATCCTCTGCTTTAAAAACAGACAGCCGGAGAGTCACGGATATAGATCAACATTTACTAACGTATAAAAACAATTTCATTATACCATCACCATCTTCATCCATAGGAAAGTCCTCGCCTCCCGCTTCATGAAGATCCAGTACGTCCGCCATGTTGCCTGTATTGTCCAAAGCGATTCGTGAGCGTGCTTTTCGTTTTGTTATAGCACCGCGAGAAGAGAAAAGGCGAGATCACACGAGACTCCTTCGCTATTTGATTAATGGCAGCGAAAGAAACACTAGCGCCATCTGTGACACTGGAGAATTTACCAGTTGCAGGAGACTTTTAAAAACACTGACCTGTTGCTTTAAATATTTACAAATTGACTGATTGATTGATTGATTGATTGATTGATTGATTGATTGATTGATACAAATAAAATAAAAAAATAAAAATAAAAATATGAACCACACAACACGTTTCTACAACTGTTTTTTTCCAAACAGTCCATCTGAGCATTTTGTTGTGTACATCTGCATATTACTGTCTACACTAATACGCACAATATTCTGAAAGCGTGCAAGTATAATAATAATAATATTTAATAATAATAATTTTATATTTTGATAAATTTGCACACTTTTTTATTTTTCACATACATTTGCATTTTTGTGTACTTTTTACACACGCCACCCATTTCTACATTTACAAATGGCAAAAAAAACAAATGAGATATGCCCTTTTAGTCTCGTCTTTAGTTGTTGTCTTTGTACTACAAAGCTACTTTCAGCAGCTCCAAATTAAACTGTAAAACCCGGGACAATAAAACACTGGACCTACTGTGTTCAAAAACTGCAAATCAATGCAAATGAGCTCAGAGCTCTGCGCTCTGATTGACTTTTTTTCTGAAAGAAGGTTTCATCTACAGTACACAGCGTCTTATAAGTCTTTAGTATTTGTATATTGTTGAATTGTGTGATTATACTATATTTGTGTTCTTGATCTGTTTTTGTTTTGGGTTGGAAAAAAATTGAGTGGGAAAGAAAAATAAATCCATACAGCTCTGGTGGCAAGGTAGACATTAACCAGATCAATAAACTGATCCAGAAAGCTGGGCATTTCATGGGCTGCAGTTTGGAGATGTTTTAGTCAGTGAGACACTGAACAAACTGCTCTCCATCATGGACCTCACCGGACTATAGAGGGGCACTTGTTTTTCTTGTTACTCATTTAGCTTCACTGCCACTGTGAAGACATAATACTGTTCACAGTTCAACTTTGCAATTATTCACCCTTTGGCAACAGAGAGTTCCCAGTTGTACAATAAACCTTATCATTCATTCACTTCTCTTGTATAATATGTATATAATTTATATTCCATATTTTCCCATAATCCTGTACACATGTAAATATGTATACACATATTTGCTCCTGTTCCATGTTATTGTCTGTGCTCAGTTTGCCATTATTTATATTAATTATTTTATTTGTATTGTTTGTGTTCATGTGTGTTGGTTTGCAGCTGAGCTACTGTGACAAAACAATTTCCCTGTAGATCGATAAATTTAAGTCTAAGTCTAAAACAAAAGTTGAAGTTGACCCAGTGGATTTCGATGACTGTTTACTAAGTAATTAACTATTAACAGGAATTGTTTAGTAGCTTGTGATAATCTATTTTACTTTACAACCAAGATCATTGTTGAAAATGTCCACCATGTCACAAATTCCAGACAAATAACAAAATGTTCAAACTAACTAGAAAAACCTATTATGTGGATTCTAAGAGAGAGGGACTAAATTTCATAGTGTACAAAATTAACCAAATCCATTTATTGTAAGACTTTAGAGACTTAAAAAGAGAATGTGGCAATCTCCAATTTTAGAGACAAACATTCTGCAACAGAACGTTGAACTAAAATAAACGAAATAACTGAAATAAATAGTGAAAAAAAAGGTACAGTGTCCTGCTAAAAATTTAACTAACAGACAGTAGTTGCAAATTTCACATTTGGAAGTTTCAAATCCCTCATGCATTTCCTGTTTGTAGTAAAAGTAAAGTAAAAGTTTAATGTGTTGGAGCCTGACAAGAATCCCTTTCCAGGAAGTTCTAGTTTGTTATTTGACTTTTTATTTAAAAAATTGCTGATTTTGGGGGAAAATATTCTGAAATTCCAGCTTGTTTAAATCATACTCTGTAATATACACAGATAATCGCTGTAAGGGTATGGGGGGCTGTTCAAATCTGATACAGTGTACAGAGTGATTCTGGCAAAATGACAGGTGTGTCTAGGATTAAAAAAGGTGTCTTCAGATTCCCTTGGCCTAATGTTATTTGATTTTCCATTGAGCCATTGAGCAATATATATTTTTGGGACCTTTAAGCAAATTAATCTTTTACCGAGCCTTAATTTTGGGCCAAAGAAAATTGCTATTTTGTTTGTGTTCAGGGGGTCAATTTTGCAATCAAACAATTATAAAAGGCCTGAGCCGGTGATAGGCCTACACACTGATTATACTACACACTGATTAGATACACTGATAAAATTGTTCCTAGACAGATGGAGGTGTGGGGTTAGTACAAGGTAGCCATGTTGTGTGGGTTAACCCGCACCCACATACAGACAAAAAGTAAAAAATGCAGTGTAGATTCTGAGGTGTTGGAATGTGCAGTTTTTGTCTACATTCAGGCAGAAATATGTGCTGCAAAATTGTTTCCTATAAATATTGCAAATGCTCAATTGGGGAAGACCAGTGGAGACTATTTTGACCGATTTGAGGTGATTCCATTGATTCCATTCATCAGCTCACAGCCTGATGAGCACACACTGTGGACTTTGTGTTGTGTGACTGATCCACATCAAGGTTCAACCGACACAGAGATCATAAGGTGAGTGATTGCATCAGGCCGCTCCATCTTGAGGGGTATTTAAACGCACTGCTCACCCTCAGAATGGACCCGTCCGGACTGGAGGTGAGTCTGTAGGAGCTTCACACAAATCTCATCTACTTTTGTGTTTGAATATCAACCTCAGATTTGAACATTCTCTCTGGAGGTTGGCCTTTCTTCTCTCAGCCATGAAGTTCCTTGTCACTACTCTGGTTTTGCTGCTGGCTCTGGCCCATGGTGAGACTTTCACATTAATCCTGTTAAGAATTCTTTTTACTTATACTTTTAACATCAATACTAGAATGTATTTAAATCAAACATATGGTCCATGGACTAAACATTGCCTTTTTCCATCTCATATTTGAACGGCAAGTATATTCTAATTGTTGATACATTGTCTTATGAAGCTGATAACAGGAATATCACAATCAAGCAAAACAGTTTTGTATGTCATAAGGCTTTTAGGGCCAGCATTGGTCATAATGAAAGATGTAGCATAGTCTTTCATGCTCTTTGGCCTTAAATACTGGTGATATTATTTTTAAGAATTCATAAGTATGACTTTTTGATGAACTGACCTTTACAATCTTTGAGGATTTAATGCAGTAGATTTTTCATTGCGTTTCTATGATGTCTGATTTTTGTCTGATTTTGTGTGTGTGTTGCAGGCGGTGAGTGTGGGTCCCTGGGGAAGCGGGATGTCCAGTCAGAGATAGACAGAGTGGCCAAGCTTATCAATGAGATGTCAGCCAAAATAACTGCAGCAACCCAGGAATTGGTGGACAAAGTCAAGGCCCTGGACATGGCCAACACTGCTCAGTGAGTAACACACACTAATCACACTCTGAGATTTGAGTTTCACCAACAGAACTCAAGATGTGTGTTAGCATTAAATGGGTCATTTTGTTGGTATGACAACTGTCATTGGTGTAGCAAATATTTTTTGTAAAGAGAGAGGATTAGTCTAAGTGATAAAGTTAAATTGTTTTTCGAGGCAGCGCCTAAAAAGAGGAATAGAAAAGAATAAAAATGAAAATCCTAATCTGAGTTTAGCATGAGTTTGTTGGCAGACAGTGATCCATAAATGAAGTTAAACAACCACTCTTAAACATAAACTATGAGAAATGGTCATGTTTATTGAGCAAGATTAATAAACAGACAGCATTTGGGTATGCAGATTGAATCAACAATAACAGAATTATATTCAAGGATTGAAACAATAAACCTTTGTTATTGAAGGTGGAATATGATTTTATTGGAATAAATCAGTTTATGAATTTGGAGTGGATAGAACTGTTGCTCAGACTGCAGCTTCTTGTTAGCAGTGAGCTAAAGGAATGCTAACTGTTTGTAGCATATACTTAATCCGAGTTACCACAGAGCCCCATGGAGCAAACTACTGTCTTTACTCACTATTATTAAAAGATGTCTTTTAGAACATAAAAAGTCCTTATTTAACAATGAGCACGTTCTCCAAAATTTCCTAAACTTTGTTTAATGTTAATCTATTTGGAAAGGAATGTAGGGCCTCAGAGAGAGAGGGAGTTTTTGGAGCCCATGATTTATAGCGGGGCTCTACATGCCCAACAGTCCGTGTTTTGTCAGAAGAGATAATTCATTCTGATAGTTATTAGTTATTGTTTCTGTTGGTTGTAAATCCCTGTGGTCACAACAATGTTCACTAGAAAGACATTATTTTAGCAGGTCCGGGAAATTCCATATGTCCCTGAGGTCAAAACATCACACTCTATATTAGTGTGAAGTTTATTGTTAGATTTTAGTTAGTTTAATTTAGTCATCTATTTATCATTTCTTATCATTCTGCATTAAAACGTTTGGGGTCCAAAGGTTGATTACATAGATCACCACAAAATTCAAAAATGTTCAATTCTATAAGTTGTTAGTAAGCGCTGATGTGAATGTAATTAAAACAAACAGCTTTAGCAATATAATAAATGTAAATGCAGCATTGAACTAATTTCATACTCGGGTTCATCCTGTACCCCACCAACATCAAAACAAATTCCCCAAGGGGATAAAAAAGGGAATAAATAACTAACTACATAAATAATAATTCATACACATTTTTTTTATTTGTGGTAAAAGTTCTTCCATCACCTAACTACTTTGTACTCAAAACACACTAGGAACATATATTGATAGGGTTTAGAAAAGTTTCTTTCTTTCTTTTTTTTTGTGTGACAAAGACACCTAAAAGAGTAATATCAAAACCAATCCAACACACACAAAATTGTATTAATGACTTAATGATAGCTCCTTTCCGAACTTAGACATCATGCAAAGACAGACATGTTAGCTGGCGTCATAGCACCTTGAGGACTCTTATCCTGCAGATGGAAAGCAACACACACGGTCAACAAACAAAGATGGCTCCTGGATATCATATATACAGCTGATTTAGAAAATGCACCTTGATGGTGAAATCCAGATAATCTTCTACTAATATACAGTGTGTTTAGCTGTGTATAGCTGCAAGTATGTATAGATGTGTGCACATATGTACATTTATGAGTTGTTGCTTGACATGGAACCTGTCACCCATAATCACATAAAAACATGTAAAAATCATAATACAAAGTAGATCACAAAATATTGAACACACATAGTAAACAAAGGAACCTCATAAAGAATCAGGTGAAGTTGTATTGCAATTCATTTGGACTCTTGAACCAACCAATGAAAAAAAAACACCGCATGGCAGTATGTTTTGGTTAATTTATTGTCATCACTCTGTCAGGACATACGTAGAGGGCAGCCGAGCCAGGATCCAGCCTCTGGTGGAGAAGGTGCAGGCCCAGAGCGCCCGCCTGCAGGAGCAGGTCAAGCCACTCATGTCCAACATTGAGGACTTAGTCAAGCCTCTTACCGATAACTTCAGCGCTCAGGTCAAACCGCTCACTGACAACTTCCACGCCCAGGTCAAACCGCTAGCAGACATCATGGAGGGCTATTTCAGACAGGTGATGGAGCAGACCCGTGCCCTGATGCCCCCTCAGTAGACCCCAGCGCTGCCAGCCTCATCTCATCTGAATGTGATGGTCTAATAACAATAAAGAAGTTTAAAATCATCATTCTGAGCTGACGTCTTATTTATTTATTTTAACATAATGGAAATCATTTTTGTCAAATGACTGGTAGTGAATCAAATGAAATAAACCGCAGCTGAATCTGATGGAAATGGCACCAAATCAATATCAACATTACCTTTAACCTTTGGGTCAGAGTGTTTCAATCATTCCTCAGTCAATTTGAAACTGGCTGGAAAAGATAAGCTTCATGAGGTTATTAAAAGGGCTGTATCGATTTCCGTTCATCCATTAACATAATCAACAATCTAGAAAATAACAAGAGTGATCAGCCGCAGAGCAGCAAGTATCATTACAAATCTACAAGAACACATTGTCCAAGTTCGCTGCTTTCACACAAATTTTAACCCTGATTAAAATAAATGATTTGTAGGCATTTTGGGTGTAAAGTGATCCACAACAATACTAAGTTTTTCTGAGGAAAGTAATGTACACAAGTTCAGTAAATGTCTCCACACTCCACTCTCACTCTTCACAAATGAATGCAGCACCATTAACCCAAGTGTGAAGCTCCAAAAGTTTGCAGATGACACCACTGTTATTGGTCTCATCCAGCACAGTGATAAGGCTGCTAAAAGACAGATGGTAGAGTGGCTGGAGTCCTGGTGCAGTCAGCACAGCCCTCAATAATAAGTGGGGATAGTAGTGAAGAGGATCCTAAGAATCCTAAGAACCACCATCCATTGGGATTGTTTCTTGTACAAAATACTTGAGAATGAGGAATTAAAACATCATAGCAGGCACCTCTAGAACATAATGACCGAAGATGCATTTGAAATTTGAGAGATTGCTGTGACAGAAACTGGTATGGTGCACATCTCAGTACCCCTGACAGAATCTGCGCCCTGTGCAGCAGAAGGCACATGGTATCTGTGGTTAAGAGTTTTCTATTCATTTGAGAACATGCAAGAAGACTAGAAGTGTCAGACATTTAAAACTAAAATTAATCATAGTTTGCATTAGTGACTGGTTTCAGATATAGCCACTTACAAACCTATATTATCATCAATATTGTTTTTGTTGTTTAGGTACATTCAATCAAGGATACAGAAAATTAAAATGGGGTTGCAATGAAACCTTTTCAGCCCACACAGGTAATGTTCCACTGGCTTAGATCAAAGCTATTCAACTCATTTCATTTAACAGCACCTAATTTTAAAACCGAGACATTTTCAGTTCTTTGTAATAAAATTTAAGCTAAAACAAAGGGAGAATATTTGTAATTTTTAAAAATGTGGTCACATATGACCCAACCACCAGAAAACACACATGTTCTCCAGTCTGCAGTTATGAAAGTAGAGTGTCAAACATGTGTCCCAAAGCAAACAGGGAGACAATGACTTGTTGTTTACTTTTATACCAAACAACAAAATCACTAGTCTTCCACTCTGCCTTGGACAGGTCTGGACCGTCGGGTCCACGAGATGAGAACATATAGTTACTCTGCATGTGTGGAGCTGTAGGCAGACTGAGGGTGGCACTGTTGAGCTGATATGCAGCTGCTCCACTTGAGGAGGGGGTCCTCCTTAAGAGTGAATAACCTAGAGGAGCGTCGAAGGCCGGGCAGAACGGGACGGTCCCATCAGCCTTGAGACACTGCAGCTGTGGGACGGCCCTCAGCAACACAGCACTGCAATATATCAATCATGATTTGAACAAGTTTTCTCTTTCTTAGTTCTATATCTCCAAATATTTTTTTATTTGACACTGCATTGGTTTTAGTTTATCATCAACATAAAGGTAACAGACTGCATTCAGACAAATTAAATGTAGTTACTGGTAAAACTGGTAAAGATAGGTATGTAAGATCCTCCATAAGTCTTTAGAAGATCATAGAAAAATGTTTTGGATTTCAGGCCTGATCAAACACATTTTTCCAGACAGCTCTGTAAAGATGGCTGTAGACAGCTTGCTTGCTTCAGAACAAACTCTAAACACTGGCTACAGCCCTGTCAGTGAAAATGGAGACTTGTTTTTTTGTCATCTGGCTCCAAAATATTGCACAAAAAACAGAGAAAATAAAGAAATTACAGCAGGAGTTGGCATAATGTCTGCCCTCTTTACTGCTGGTTTATCACTATTTTTGAGTGCTCCGTCTTTAAACTTTATGTGGTTACTTCGAGGCTGTTCAGTTACAAATTTAACTGGACCATTCAGCCCAATTTTTTTATGTAAATTAGTGTTTTTATTTCTGTTCAGTCATCGGCACAATACAAAATAAAAAAAGATAAATTAAGGTAAAGATAAATATTATCTCAATCTTTAGTTATTAGATAAGAATTATTGTGTGGGTGCACAGAGATCAACAACATCACTCAAGTAGTAGAATTTAATAAAGCAGAAAAGTAGTTAATATAGTGTAGGCATAGAATTTCACACTGCTTTTGATTTCAGGAAAAGTAGCCTAAAGGCCGTGGCCAATCAGAGAGGCTCTAAAGTACAGTGTAAAAATCAGGCAGGACTTATATCTGACTTTTTATGTTGTTCCAAAAATACAGACACTGCTGTGTGCTGTTTATAATAGTCAGTTCAGGATCATTATCGGCCGACTGCTTATGACTGACATCAGGGCTGTGCAGTTCAGTTTCACAGGAGCATAAGGCAACGTTAAGAGTGAGTGAATGATTTCTGCAGTACACTGTCTTCACAGTGGGTCATATGTAGAGACTTGAGGCAGGATGTGTTGGTAGAAGATCGTGGTGTTCTGAGGAAGGCCAAGGTCCAGAGAGGGCTTTGGAGCAGGCCCAAAAGTCACCCACAGCACATCCACTCAAGATTATATAGGCAAATCTGTCTTTTAGTCCAGTGCTGAGTTATACTTACATGAAGAATTAATATATTATTTAACATATGTAGTTTTTTTCCCCTCATCCTGCATTTTAACACACTGATGTTCTGCAGTAGGATCAACTGTCTTCACTAAATGGTGTCAGTTCTAGTACCAGTAACAAAATGACTTGTTTTCAGACAGTTTTTATGCACTGTGATTATTGGAGCAAAAAGAATCAAGACACCAGATAATTCAATAAAAGGTTAAGAAGGCATGTGGGCATTCAAACACAATGTCCAGATAAAAACACAGGACTGTACACTGAAACAATAAACAACATTTTCAGAAACATGAGGACTGAAGGATACAGAACAGCGCTTTTCAGACTGGTGGTCTGCTGGCTCTCCGTAGTGGTACACTGAAGACTACATTTATTAATATGAATTAGCATTCAAATATAATAAAAAAATGTGGATCTATGCTTTTACCTTAGCTTCATTCTCATTGTGTTACTACACTTAAAGAATGGACTGAACCTCAAGCATTCATTATTTGTATGTTTTTGGCTTGCAGATAAACAAGTGTCAGGGTCTTGTCAGAATGTAATAACAAGCCAAAGGCCAACACACATACAATCTTACAAAAAACTGTACAAAACCAGAAAAAAGTATTGTGGTGTTGAATGTGAACACATTAAATTGCTAGAATTAATTATGATGTGTAGCTCCATAAACATTTTTCTGAGATTTTCCTTAGTTGCGCATTCATTTTTACCATTATTGTTATTCATACATATATATATATATAGTGTTAAAATGACAACATTTGCCACAGACTGGGCTAAAATGAATTTCAGACATGATGTGACAGAACATTAATGAGACAAGTAAAGATTTAGAAACACTACAAATACCAGTGCATTGTCGATTAGTAGGGATGTCTCTGGGAATCCATCGACCAACAAACACACCTTTTTCAATAATATTGTTTTGCCATACATTGTGCATATCATTTCATGTCATTTTTACAGCGTGCAGCTGTGTCTCATAAGAGTCCATTCAAAATGTGACACATTTCAAAATAAACTCATGAACTGACTAACTCCATTTTCATTTGAAGGTGTGTGTGTTGTCTATTCAACTCATACTCATGAATCTATAGGGGTTGATTACCAGAACTTGGTATCTGAGATATCAGAGCCCCATTCACTCACACTACTTTAACCCGTCTCTGATGTTAGGTCATGTGTGAAGGGGGCACTTACATAGGCACAATATACATAGATATACATGGATAGTTCCAAAGACGATTAGAGAAAAAAACAACCACTGTAGACAAAAGACAATGACCTTAAGTTGCGCGAAAAGATAAAAATGTAACACGGCATCATTGTGTCAAAAATCTATACATACAAGCATTCACTGCTAATTGGCTGGGTTAAATTTACTGAGTCTTTTCAAATTAACGCTTTTTCCTATTAATAATTTTAAATAATAATTAATGAAATGTAACATATTTAAAAGGGTAATGATAATACGAAAAGAACACCAATCTGTATTAACACTGTGGTGGGTGTTATGGAAGTCATATTTGACACAGGCCAATGTTAATGTCAAAGCCTCGCATAAGTGACCTGAACACAGCGTCTATACATCTACACATATAGACACAATGTTACTTTAACACTGGCTGAGTTTGGGAACTCTATTATAAGATAATAAGACAAATATATGGATGAACAGTGAAAGTGTGGGAGCACTCATTCATTCCTATCATTTATTGTTTGATAACCATCTTGAGTGCATAAAGATACTAGCCTTCATCTTGTGTGAGTGCTGCAGTGAAGTCCGTTTTTTTTTTTTTTTTTTTTTTACCAATTGTTTCCATTTAATCAGAGACCATTTCATCATCCATGTTTCACTCCCACAACATCTTCAAAAGCAGATTTAGATTCTAGGCATACAGTAAAGCTCAAGGTGAGATTCCCCCAGACAAAGCCATCTTATGTTTGGAGCTTAGAGTATTTTTTAAGATTATATCCCTGGGCTTTACAGGCAGGGGGCCCTGCCATAAACACTGAAGGAGAGGCACAAGAGGCATATTAATCATAATGATTATTTTCAAATATACACGGTCAAAGGAAAAAACCCCCCAACATAATCCATGACAATATAATGAGATGATAAACTACATATCCATACATTTAGGTATTATTTCTCCAGCCATGTGTATGTTATATACAGCATAATTAGAACTTAATTTAATCTTTAATAATAATTTCTTTTCTTTTCTATTTTTCCTTCAACCTAAAAATGAATCTGTTGTTGCCGTTTTTTTGCCAATGAGCTCTTATATTCTGTTATGTAACTTGCTTTCTCTGGCCCCCTTCCTGCCCAGGACCCCCTTCTGCTTGAGACCCCCTCCTGCCTGAGGCCCTGGGCAGCTCCCTGCTCTGTTCTCCCTCCTCTGTACGGCCGTGTGAGTGGACAATACGAGCTGACCTTCATCTGAGAGTGAGTGCGACACTGCTACAACTGCTCGGTGTGTAACAGGTTGGTGGGAACTGCTGTTTGAAACCCATTCAGCTGGAAGCTTGTGTCTAAAGGTAAATGAATGTGGCGGCACTGATGCGGAGACACAATGAAGCAGCTTCAAACCAATTCTGGAAGCAGTGGCACAAATGAACATGAGGGTCACAAATGATTTCACTACAATGATTTGCAATATGGATTAAACAAATATCTGATAAAACGAACAGAAAATTCTATGGATCCGTGAGCAGCAATGGAAAAATTGTTGGCACTTACCATTTGGGTCGCATTAGGGTGGTGATTGTAGCAATAAGAGCAGTTTTCCTATACAAAAGAGAAAGCAGAGTTTGAAAAAAAAAAAAAAATCTCAGTTCAGGTAATAGTCTAGAAGCAGCTGGTACCAGAGGCTGAAGGCAGTGGCCTGGGGGAGCAGCGCAGCTCTGAGGCGCACACTCTCTGCTCTGACTGATATGTTTTTGCTGCATGTTTTTACTGACAGACCCACAGCCCAGGTGCTATTCAAGGAAACTGTGTAAAAGTGACGTCAGCCTGAAAAGAAAAAAAAAATCTCCTCACAACCTTTTCAAAGCACAGGCTCCGCCCACCACATGTTGCTCTTTTCAGATATTTCTCATTTCAACCATTTTCTCCACTTCCCTGTTTGTCCTTGCAGCGTCTGTCACAGCCTTTAATCAATAAAACCATACAAAATGATGACTTATGGGTAAATGAATCATTAAACCCCACACTGTCATATACTCACACACACCAACAGAATGTGTACATCACAAAATACAGACCATTTCATTTTATTTTTTAAAGGGAAAAAAAACATTCATACACATATGCAAGAAGTGGGGAATATCATATTTTATTTAATATTATATTTATTCTATCCTCATAATAATTCATAACAGTGTCTTAATCTAAAACAAAAACTAATAAAATGAACTCTTATCAGAATACTGTATCAGATAACGCCTTATAAAAACTACACACAATAACACTATTAAGCACTATTATGCACACAGTAATAATAACCATGAAATTATAAACATAGTGTCTTTGGTCTTGAAAAATTATCTTATGCATAATTGTACACATAAATGATATTTCAGCAAGTGAGTCATTGTGACTGACAGATTGACTAATGCTTTATTACTACTTCATAATGTGTTGGTAATGTAAAGCATTAACAATAATGTAACAATCCACACATTTAATGAATGGCTATAAAGACTGTACATTAATTGACATGTATCTCATTAAGATTATTTACATTACATGTGACATTTGCAGTTAGTATTAGGAGCCAACAATGCAGTATTATCTATCCATAAGATTTGCATGTAACACAGATCATAATTGTGGAAAAATCTTTAGTCACTTTACATTATCTGCATTCATAACAATATAACAGTGTCCTAGACTAAATATATGTTAGTGACTGTTTGTTGATCATGAGAAATCCTGTCTCTGTTAGATTTAGTGTTTGTGTTGGGAGCCCACAAAGCCGCAGCATGTTGTCACCACTGTTTGCACGTCCTCAGGTCCTAAGCGTGACTCTCTGATCGCAAATCACCAAATGAATTGTCCCCCGGTCCCCAGCCCTAAGGCTGGAGCCGCTCTAATGCTGAAACACCACTTTGTGAAATTACAGTACAATTTTGAAAAGTAGAAACAGGCAGCAGGCAATTCAACTGCTCAGCCTCGGCAACAATGGAGCGCCGGCCTTGGTGATGGTTGCTATAGCGATGGAGAAAAATACAATGGCCTCCTCTGAAACCAAAGGGCCTTAAGTGGACTGACACAGTGAGAGCACACACACTCACATGGAACAGGAGGAAGAGAGCTTTGGCAGAAAAGGCGAGAATGAAGAAGCAGTAGAACTAAAAAACTGAAATATCACTACCAACGTTTGAAGAAGAGAGGTACAGCACTGTCATAATGAAAGTCCTGTTTTGATACGGTCCAGTTTGTTACAGTACACTATTGGATGGATTTACAGTGCTATGAGCAACATGAAGGGTCCTAAAATGAGTCTACCTGCTTTTACAGTGAGGCTTGAATTTTGAATTGGTCTGTATTCTTGGCTGTATTTGAGGAAAAAGGTCCTAAATGATTACATTCAGTTAGGTGTGTGAAGTCTGTGGTGAAGTAGACTTACTCAGAGTCAGATTTACAAATACACGTATATCTCAAAACAATAGCATAAATTCTTCTTCGACTGGCAACCTTAACACTGGAAACTGTTCATGTTTCATGTTTTACTAATTTATGACAAGGCACAGTTGCTTTGCAACCTTTGAGAGAGCACACTGTATTGCAAATGGGTCTATACAACGGACTCTACAGTGAAGGCCCTGCATTTCCCGTTTCATCGTTGTTGACTTGAAGTCACCACTGGACATAAGGTTGGACACAGGTGTAAAAACAGGAGTAAAACACCAGTCACAAAGAAAATAAAAGCATAATAAAATGGTCTGATTAGCCAAGGATGCAGCCCTTAGCTCTAGAACATAACATGAACAAAGCCAATTAGAGACCAGCCTCAGGTCACCTGTTTGACAAAAGTGATCCACACACACATTCAGTGTACAGTGTCTTTAAAAGCAGAAGTGAACTATTTACACACCCCAAAATGTTTGTTTAATTATTAATTTTAAAATAAGAGGATACTAATCAGGCAAATTATTCTTTATATTATTGCCCCATATTAAGCAGCCGTGTTTCCGAACCTGAGGCTGCTTTCTTCACCCACTGCACCCCTCACAGCTGAAACAGCTGACAGACCAGGGGCAGCTGTGCTAAAATGAACTGAACTATAAGACACTGCTTCACTGTCCAACTGGAGACAGTTTAGCTGTAAATGAGTGCAGCACCATGGCTTTGTTGCAGCTCAACACTTGTGTCCATTAAACACAAGTAGTCTGGGCCCTCTGTCGCTGTGTCACGTCTGCTCTGTTTGTTTCGGTTTGGACAATCTGGATCAGGTTTCAAAAAGAGCACTGTATTGACCAGTCGCAGGCTCAGTAAAACAGCAACATTCTGTCTCTGCCTGACTCTGTTTACATGCACTGGACTTCCACAGAACTGTCCAGTGTTTACATGTACCCTCCATGTAGTCAGGGTCAAAATCTTAAACAACAATTGTATGGCATGCTTTACAAAACAGAGTAGGTATGGAGCTCTGTTTAAATGTGACATGGGAAAATGAAGACCATGAAGATCTGGGCTCAGACCATTTAAATTTATAGCTTTCAATATCTGAATATGAGATCATCTTTGGAAACTCAAAGCAGCACTACCTGAATAGTGAAATACGTCTTATCTTACCTTATCATCTTACCAACTTTTATTTTTATAAACAATAAATAAAACTGAACTAAATGTTCTCAACAAAATACTAACACATTACTTCAAACCAAATGTCTCTGAGTTCTGTGCAAGACCGATGTAATCCTGCAGTCATCTCCACCTCATTAATCATGTGGATGCTATCCTAGTTGCTTCATTTTGCTTTTTTGCTGTGTAGCGATTATCTCAGCCAGTTTGTTGAAGACGTGTAGACAACAACAGCCAATAGGAGCATCTCTAATGTAGGTATTTACCAATATAAAAGTAATTGGAGAAGACAGAAATTCTCGTCAAATTATTTTGATTTCTTTTGGGGCACCATCTCAAAAAGAGAAAATGAATAAAATACTAATCTGAGTTAGGAGGAGTTCGTAGGAAGTAAGGGAAAGTGAAAGAACCACACCTACGCATAAACTATGAAGAATGATGATGTGTATTGACCAAAGATAATAAAGAGACTGTATTTGACTATATACAGTAAATGCATTAAAAATAAAGAGTGAGTGTTAAGGATTAAATAAAAAACCTTTGTCTATTCAAAGTGGAATAGGATTTTGACTGGAATAAATGAAAAAATGATGCAGTTTGTGAATTTAGTTGGGCAGGCTGGAGGCCACAAGGCAAACACTAACAGGGAAAGGCTGTCTTCCAACAAGTCCAGACTCGGTCTTTGGGACTGCCGATAACAGGTAGTGTTGCCATGTTGTCCTCCTCAGTGGTCCCTTTATGGGCGCTGAGCCGCTCTCATTAAGCTTCTGGGCTCTCTGTCTGGGCTCTGAGCATGAGTTGCTGTTTGCTGCGTCAGAAGTCAGAGAGCAGCATGTGACAGGTTGAAGCATAATGTAAAATTAGAGCTTAAAGAAAAATATTGGTGGTTAGATTGAAGAAAATGTTGCAGTATTGAGATTCACAGTTCTTTGTAGCATTTCTGTAGCAGACAAAAATTTATCAGAACACGTCCCTTGATGAGCAAAACTTAGGTACACTGAAGAAAAATACTTTCACCAGGAAAAATAATATTGCCCTGGAGAAAGTTTCATAAGAGAGATGAGACAAGGATGAATAGCAAAGACTCAAGAAGGAGGGGTAAACTAATTTAATAAAATAATTTGGGTGCCCAATTAAATGAATGCTTTTACTCAGTGGGTCTTTTTTTTTAAAGCATGTCTGAGTTGTGAGTACACTAGATGTAACAAGACACACACCTTCCAAAAAGTTAAACTTTTGTCTTGTCAGTCCACAGAATATTTTCCCAAAGGTCTCAGGGTCAGAGTCATGAACACTGACCTTAACTGAGGCAAGTGAGGCCTGCAGTTCTTCAGTATATTAATATAATAATAATATTTAAATCAATTTGCTGATCTGAAACATTTATGGGGAAAAAATGTGCAAAAAAAAAAAAAGAAATCAGGAAGTGATTTTTTTTTTTAACAATACTGTACTTCAGAAAAATATCTTATAGGGGATTGGGAGAATAATCCCATTTATCTAATGAGAGCAATACCATGTTTTTTTGCTTATTCCCTGCCACACCAATGGTCCCAAAGAGCTGTGATCCAGTGGAAATCACAGAGCTCTGAGTATTACAAGATGGGTTTTTGCTAGAACTCACTGTATTTCTAAATGTTGAATACACTTTAAATGTATAAAATATGATGTGGTGATTGTATGTGAACAAGGAGGAGAAATCTACTTGGCCTTACAGTACTGGACTAGAATTGCTCTTACAGCAATCTGAAAAATAATAATAAGTGCTGCTAAATTGGGAATTATTCTTTTGGCTGCAAACAACATTAGTCCGCAGCAGGGTGATGGTGACTGCTGTGTTGTACAAGACAATAATTGCAGCCAAATCAGATAAGTGCCCTTTGCAAGAGGTGTTTGACTGCTAAGAGAAATCCTATAAGACATGAAGAACAACAGCACACAAGAAGAGGACCGAGTTAATACATCTGACAGATTAAGGACAATGACAAACTCTGGGGAACAACCTTATTAAATGTCCATAGTTATTAAATGTGCTGTGGTGAGATGAGATTTATTAATGTAACAAAAGAGGGTATTGAAGAACAAGACAAGGCCAAGGCGACATCTTTATCTCTTTAACAATAGCTGCCGTGACCATTTGGAGATGCAGCTCTGATAATTACAGCCTTGTGTCCATGTAATAAACAGGGCACAATCAAATAAGTGGCCTGGCACACACTGACCTTTTGAGACATTTTAACAGCCTTGAAAAGACTAAGTAGTGCTCCCCTTCCATCTCATGCTCCCCGCACTGCCGCTACTGCTGCTGCTCTGATGGAAGGAGACTCAAGCACCACTTCAGGCCTCTGCTATTATTTGCTGTTTGGGCCGGCCCCTGAAGTACTGCACTCAGTTAGGACCTGTAATATAGATTCCATTTCAGACACCATTAGGCCCCAAACAACCTCACACTGCTGTCTGTTTGTTAATCCTCAAGCTCCATACTGCAGGCTGTACCCAGACACAGGACCATCCCCAGACCATCTTAAGACCAGCATACCTTCCCTTTATTAATTCTTTTTAGCTATTATTATTTTGATTTGATCTTAGATGTTTAAGATGGTAGAATGGACATTGATCATCAGTCCTTGATTTACATGTGCTATATTTGGTTAATTCTGATAGGACTGTGCAAGGAACACACAAACAGCCCCAGGTACAAATTGTTTCAATTTTGTGTCAATTTGCTTTCTTTTACTGTTAGTGAAAAGAAACATGCTCATCTAAATATGGAAACACTAGCACTCAGTTACTTTTGAGAAAATGGATTTGAAGGAAAAAAATATAGTTTAGTTAACACCAGATAAAAAGTATGGCAAAAACTTCCTCTTCTGTCCCAGCCATGGACCTCCGATGCTTCACACCAGATTCAGACTTCACATCATTGATGATAAAACAACAAAAATATTTGAGGAAAAGCCTTGCTAGCTTGTCTGTAGCATGTGTTAAACTGAATGATATTAGAAGAAATAAAACTGCAAAGATGCTCAAATATGGCAATTATTCATCAACAAAGTAACCACTCAAATGGATTTTCTCCTTCCCCTCCCAGCACCTGTCCCACTGCCCCCCTCAATCCACTCCAGCCCTGCCCCGGGGGAGCCCTGCAAACTGCTTATTCAACAATCGGCCCACATAAAGATATGTAATGACATTTTCCAAAGCAAAGAGGCCTGTGTGGTTTTTAATTCATATTTAATGGCTGTCAGGCTAAATAGCTCACTATGCTAAGTGGACCAGGGGCTGCTGCTCGTCCACTTAAGACTGAGAGTGTCTGCCGGTGAGATCTCTTTTCTACTATAGGCCTGTCTCTACTCTCTGTGCTGAACGCCGTTCTACACAGCACTTCAGCTACACTCTACATTTGTTCATGTAATTACAAATGTCCTATGACATGGAATCTTGATAAGAATTTATTTCATGGAACACTAAATGGTAACCCCGGAGAATAGCAACGCCATGTGGCACTACTGAAATAGAAATTTCCATTTCACAAGGCAAGCTCAGTTTAGCACCAAAATCTCTAACCCAACTGTGTTCTGTGAAACCAACAGCCATCCATCTTCCTCCGCTTATCCAGGGCTGGGTCATTGGGGGAAAGCATTCTAAGCAGAGACGCCCAGACTTCCTTCTCCCCGGACACATCCTGGAGCACCTCCAGGGAATGCTGAGATGTTACCAGGCCAGCCAAAAGAAATAGTCCCTCCAGTGTCAACCTAGGTCTTCCCAGGGATTCCTCCTGGTAAGACATACTCAAAACACCTTTGTCAGGTATCCAGAACAGATGCCCAAGCTACCTCAGCAAGCTCTTCTCAAGTGAGTCTTAGAACAGGTAGAAGTGGACCCAAAATTGCAGGCATACAATGATGGCAGTTCAGTGTTAAACAGTCTTTTAATTGAAAATGCTTACTAAAAAGTGGAAGGGAAGTATGAATTGGCAGGTTAGCAGTCTAAAGGAGATGGCAGTGTCTGGAGGTGAGTAAAGGCAGGCCAGGCAGGGCACTAGTATCTGGTGACACGGAAGAAAACAGGTAAGGAACAAACAACTACACACACACAAAAAAAAAATCCTGGTCAAGAAACCAAGATGGTTTCCAAATGGGCTGCATGTGTGGTAGGTGGGCCAGGAGGTGGAGCTGCCAACTGCAGGAGCCAACTATAACACTAAGCCCCTCACCCAAGATTAAACTTTCTCTTTAGTCCTTTAAACAAGAGGATTGTATCAGCAACTTAATTTATCATAATTTTTTTATGCTTTTGTGCTGTACAAACAATCCAACAAGACAGTGACAGTGATATATATATATATATATATATATATATATATATATATATATATATATATATATATATATATATATATATATATATATAAATCCTCATTTATTCATTTGTGTGTGTGTGTGTGTGTGTGTGTGGTAATATGAGTTTCAATCAAAGCTGCCCCTAGACCATTCGGAGGGGCGGGCAAAGATGTTTCCCTATCCCCTGGAGCAACCCCCAGATCCTGTTGGGAGGGGGTAATATCATCACACCAACTCCAGTTTGTTTTTTCTCTTTTTCCCTTTTTTAATCTTAAATCTTTCCTTTTTTAATCTTAAGATTGTGATAACATAATGATAACAATAGCAATAAACTAGAACAATAATGAAGATCGTAATCATAATTTCATCCACCATAATGACATAATATAAATAAATAAATACCTGCCCATGAGCAAAAGTGTGGAGATTTCTTGTTTATTAGTAGGTCCAGGTTATTTCATATTGGCGTGAGTTTAGATGGTGGTTAGATGGTTCAAACTAAACTGTGGACAAAGTGGCCTGGTTGTCCAAATCTTCATTTAGTCTATAGCCTCAGGGCTGGGCTTTTAATGCAGATGTTAGGCATCATAATGAATTAAAACATATATGACAAAATGCTAAAGTTCTTCACTTTTCATCAGTATACTTTTACTAAAGAGCCATTAATACACAATTTATTATATGTAAAACAACTAATTTGAAATGAACTTTAAATTAACAAATACAGTAGATAATTACATAGAAAGTACATATGAAAGTGTTGAGTGCCATTAATAATTGGAGATTGTACATTTAATGCTATTTTTTGCTTTTTTTTGCGCAGCAGGTCCTGAAGTCTTCGGTGCCTTTTGGAAGCACTAAAGTTAATCACAGAGGTGCAGTGAGCTGAGCACCGCTCTAGTGCTTAATCAGCTGTCGGTGCAATCACACTCATGAAACAGCACTGATTAAGTCTTAAAGTTAATCACACAAACTTTAAAATCCACAGGGAATTTAGAAAATGGGATATAAAACATCATTTGAATAAAATTAATGTTTGATGCATTGATCATGGCCCATGATGCAACATATGATGCAACACTAAATTCTTGTGAAAATGTTTAAGCAGAAACCAATAATCAATCTACTGATGGCTCTTTACAGCTCTCTACATTCAGCTCCTGTCTCCAAATACTAATAATCACATGGATGGATGTTGAACCTGGTGCTCTGATAGTATGGGGTGCAGGACCCTCGGTTAATCTCTGTCCAGTCCCTGTACATCTGGAGCAGGAGCTTGGTTTGCATTGCTGGCAGTAAGTCAGACCTGTTCCTGCTCCATGTTAGACTGCCCTTTGTCACTGATTCTGATTATTTTTACGGACAGATTTTCTAGGTGCTGCCAGGAGCCAGAGGGAGTCCAGTTTGGGGACCACAGGATTTTATCTCTGCTTTTTGCGGATGATGTTAACCTTTTGGCTTCATCTAATTAGAACCTTCAGCTTGTACTGAGAAGCTGGGAACCTAGGAAGCTTGCAGCATAGTGTGAAGCAAGTGGGATGAGAATTAGCACCTCCAAGTCCAAGGCTATGGTTCAATTGGAAAAGGGCGACTTGCCCTCTCCAGATTGTTGAAGAACTCCTGCCGAGTTCAAGTATCTTGGTGTTTTGTAAAACAAGACACAGCGGTGGTATCACAGAGTAATTTTTTTTTTTTTTTTAATTCTTGTTCATTATATAAATAAAGGAAGGAAATTAAACATAGAAAGCCAACAGTCACATGTACACATGTACTCAGTGTGCTCAGTCGCATGTAGACTTGGTTTGATCTGGACCAGTACCCCTGGCCTGAACCAGTGACAGAGCAGATCCTTATCATAGCCCAGTCCTCAGTCATCATCATAAAACAGAGCGGACTGAAGAGGATGATCTTTTACAGATATTGATGCCCTGCTGCCTGGGATCATTTTTTCTGAGTGGGGTCCAGGCGCTGAAATGTAAATAAATCTATGAGGGATCCGGTTACCACTCCCAACAATCAAGAGGCTTTTCATGCTGCCCTGGAGGGCCATTCCTGTAACGCTAGTGCACTGGAGAGCCACAAATCATTTGCCTGTGTGCTACCCTCCTCCTCCCCTCTGTTCCTCCTACTGCCTCTGCTGCTATTGTCCTCTTACTCATTTCATTTCAGCACAATGATAATATAGATTATATTCAAACAACGCCGGGAAATGTATGAGTTACAACGGCATAGTTTAGTACAAGTAATCCTTAAAACGCCCCATCTCCACTGTGCCATCAGCTATGCACACTGATTTCTCTCACTCAGAGTGAATCACAGAAATATCCCAGATCAGAGATTTGAAGTCCATATATATTCGATAAAAATACAAATAATCTAGACTAGACTGCTGAATGCTGAAAACAGTGCACACATGTGCCACAGTAAACTCCATTCTTCGATCAATAAAGAAACAATATTATATTTGACAAAGGAAAATTTGTTCTTAGCACTTAACATGGATGTCTCCTGGACCCTCCCTGTTACACTGTTCTGAGCAGTGAGCAGCCACTGGTGAGTGCTGACTAAGGGATGGCCTCTGATGCTCATGTTATTCTACAGTTGGTGGGAGAGATTGGAGTGAACAGAGGAAAGCCACTTTCGGACACAACATGCAAAAGCCACACATTGTTTTAAACATGTATAGGCATTTTTCATACACGTTTGTGTTTTATGATCATATGTAACACTAGTAAGAGTGTCATTGATTTCTCCTGTTGCTGATCTGAGACTGTCTACTGAGCTGAGATCCACAGAGGCCTGTTGGGTCACTGGGTCAGGCCACAGTTTGGGCTGGTACCTGCAGAGGTTAATATGGGCCATGCAAATAAAACATGACATGACATCTGAAGACCCACTGCACTTACTTACTGCGTAAAGATCTGTTTTAAACAGACTTTTATATTACTTCTCAGATTTCTGATGAATAAACTGGACGTGTGTTCATAGCAGGGCTCCTGTCTATTATAATATTTTTTAGTAAGTGATTCTTATCTTGATTCCTCTGTATGCTATCATACATGGGCCACTCAAAGCCCATGCTGCAGGTTATTGGGGCACTGACTGTCTGGAAAATATACAGTACACATTTGTGTGTTTAGAGTATTGTATTCACTGCTACACACCACGGCATCACCAATATGCTACTGCTACCTCTGAACTGGTTAGAGGATTCAGTTTAAGGTGTATTTCTAAAGTGTGACTGAAACCCTATGCTCTTATGCTGTTTGTCAGTCTCAGGATCTTTCTTTGGGAGGTGGCTGCATCCAACTGGTCCCTGGAAGCTCGAATCCTTCACGTAAGATTGCCTAATTGTATTAAAATACTGTTCATCTAAATATCAATTCAGCACTTGAACATATATTCAAATGAAAAGTAGTTGATGGACTTTATTTATAGTAGCACAAGTGCTGTTTGGTTATTTTAAGTCTGCTGGTATATTAAAGCCCAGGAATCTGTAGCAGTCTACCTGCTGCACTTGAATGTTGTTGATATACATGGGTAAGTGGTCTTTTCTTGCAGAAATCCACCACTAGCTCCTTGGTTTTTCTGACATTTTTTCCTATATTGTTTAAATTGCCCCAGTCCACCAATGTTACAATCTGTTGTTTGTGCTTGGTTTCATTGTTCTTTGTAATGAACCAGTGTAGTGTCATCTGCAAATTTGAACAACTTCAAAGACTGACAATGAGAAATACACATTTGTATACAGTGAGAACAGGAGGGGAAAAAGTACACATCCCTGTGATGCCCCTGTGCTGATGTTCAAGGGCTCGGCTACCCTGTTGTTAAAGGTCCCATTTTATGCTAAATCGACTTTTCTGAGCTTTTAACCATGTTCCAATGTTGTTTCTACCTCAAACACATACCCAAAGTTGTGTTTTGTTTCATTCGCGCATGTTTAAGTAATTCATTTAGTTTGAGCTACAGTCCTTTCAACGAGCTGTTTCACGCAATGACGTCAATATGTGAAATAAACCACTCCTCTCCAGAAAGTGCTCCTCCACACTCCTCCAGCCCCTCTCTCCTGCTCTGTCAACAAGTGCCGTGCTCTGCAGCTCAGACACAGAGAAGCATCGCTGCTACTGTCTTAGCTTACTTACCGTCAATACTTTTACTTTACTTTCAATATACTGCACAACAGCTACCTTAGGAGTCTCCTGGCAGCATACATTCTGAACTTCAGTAGGCATTGTACGGCCATTTCCACATGTGCACCTATAAACAGAAGCAGTTTACACGCGCTATGCTACGGGCTACACCATAGAAACATACACAATAAATAGTTTCTCATTTACCAAGTAGAAACGTCTTGTAGAAGCCTTCGAGGTCTTTGTGTTTGCTCATGTTCTTCAAACTCAGAGTCAGACTCTGGGTCGAAGATATACGGCTCAGTTACTCTCAAAGCCATTGCTGAAAAAGTTATTACTACGATGTACCGTGTTTACTTCAGTCTGTTTCCAGCGCAGCGCTGGCGTGACGTCATGAGTGGGCGGAGCCAACACGGGAGAGCTGAGCCTTAAAGTGACAGCACCAAATCAGACCGTTCACTTTGGACTCATGATGAGAGCTCATTCAAACCGCTTGTATAAGATAATTATTGTGTGTTTCATGTTGCAAAACGTGATATGGTAACCTAAATGTATCCAAAATACACTGTATAATGTTCAAAATAGTATAATATAGGACCTTTAAACTTTACAACCTGAGCCCTATCTGTCAGAAAGTCCAGTACCCATTGACACAATGACTGTTTGACCACCATTTCAAAGAGCTTGTCAAACTATTTAGCTAGAATTATTGCATAAAAAGCAGAGCTGAAATCACCAAATAAAATATAGTTATCAGGTCCCTCTAAATGTGTAGAATAGAATGCAAAAAAGTGACACCACATCATGAACTGACCTTAGGTCTATACCAAATTGATAGGGTTCAATGGTAACACAAGATAGATAATTGCACACCAAGTGATCAAACTATTTCATAATGACTGATGTTAAGGCCACTGGCATGTAGCCATTTAAACAACTTGTATTGAGTTTTTTAGGCACCAGTGTAATTACAGCTGATTTAAAGCATGCTGGAACCTACTGAGTTCAAGGAGATCAGTTAAAAATATTAGTTAAAATTGGAGCTGGATCAAAAGCACAGTGTTTTAGACTGGCAGGTGATATTTGATCAGGGCCAGCAGCCTTTTTGCCATTTTGATCTTAAGTAGACCTCTCATCTCCTGCTCTCTGATTAAAATGGTGAAGCAGAAGGCATAGGTGATGGAGCAGTAGAGGGCACTTTATTGCCTTTGGTCTTGAACCTGCAATAAAACTCATTTAGTTCATTAGGCAGTTTAAGGTCACTAATGAGAGTAGCCTGGCAACCTTTATAATTAGCCTTCAGCTGGATGCCTTGCCAGAGCTCCCTGCTGTCCTTAGAGCTCAGCTTGTGTTCTAGTTTCTAGTCTCTCCTTTTTTTTGTTTTCTTCACAGCCTTAGCAAATTTGTACTTAGTTTCCTTGAGTAGGTCACTGCTCTCAAAGCTCTAGCCTTTTCTCTCTATAGCATTTTAATGTATTTGCAGAACCATGGCTTATTGCTACTGTAAAACACTTTGATGAAACACACACATCCTGAACAAACGGAATGTAAGATGTCACAACATCTGTATTGGTGTCCAAATTGTAATTTGGTTTTCTTAGGACAGGCCAGTCTGTTGTGGCAGTCTCTGACAGTAAGTTGGGATAAGAAAGACTATGTTGTGGCCAGAGTCACCCCAAGGGTGCTTTTGCTTTACAATGGAAGGCCCTTGATGTCACACAGAAACACTGGTCCAATTTCTTCTGTCCCTTTGTAGCGACTAATATTTGAAGTTGACCACCAGGACTACCACCACCTTTGATTTATGAAGAAGCCTATACAGCCATCTCATTTCTTCAGTGATGCCTCTGTGCGATCTGCCCTGAATTAAAGGAAGCCCTGTTGCTGTACCGCTGCGTAATTTATTTAAGCATGCTTCCAGGTCTCCGTGAATCATCTGATCTGTGGATCATCATCTGCATATCTCAGATGTTTCTCCCGATTGAACTGAAGTGTTAATTCTATCAGAAAGACTGTCAGTCAGCCATGCCTCATTCTCAGACAATTACAATATCACACGTTAATGGGACGGCCACTCCCTGCTCTGCTGACATGTTTAAGGTGGCACTTACACTTTTGGCAACCCAAAGCCTGGCAATGAGTAGTTTGCTAATAGTTAGTGAGTAGCAATCGTTTGTCTAACTACACAACTGAGTACAAGTGCACTGCATTCACCTAACGTATGTTTTCACAGCCTGCCAGACCACTTCACTTACATTTTTCAAGCACAAGCATGTTTCAACAACTGACCTTACCTTACCTTATATGAGTATCTAAACTCAAAAATTAACTTCACTATATACAAGACAGACTGTATAAGTACAGAGTGAGAGACCCTCCCTTTCATTTACTGTATTTATAGAACAGTGTGGGTTTGGGCCGTTGCCCCAGCCCCTCACTATCGTTCCACCAAAATGACAACTTTACAGGCTTCCTTCAGACTCTCATTGTTTGTCCACAGGAACAAAGCACGTCCTGCTAGCAATGTGGTGTATCTGGTCACTGTGTTCTTGGTCAATAGAACTGCCTGTTCTTCTTCTCTATTCTACTGCTCGTACATTATATTATGGGAAAGAATAAATAGAAAAGCGTGCGTATTTATTCATTTCTGAAAAGTAGTCCTTTCTCTGTAAAACATTTTTTTTGTTCTTCTATAGGTTCTTTTCTCTAAGGGCAACTCCAGAAGTCACTGACTCAGGTGTATACTACAATATGACACTGGGTACGAGATATGCTAATTGGTTTGTGTTGGTGCAAAACTAAGTGTCACTCAACACATTTTGCCAAAGCCCATTCTGTTAAGATTTTGATGTGTTTTGGCCATTTGTTTACACACAGAAAAACTTGCTTCCAGCTGAGAAAGTGTTTTTTTTCTGACACTTGCAGCATTGTAAGAAAACTGTGAAGACTGAATCCACAGTGACAAAGATGTCACAGTTGCTATTGGCCCTGTTTCTACTTCCTGTTTTTTATTGAAAACAATAAACAGCAATGAAAATTAAACAAAACATACATATAATGCCTTTCACTAAATATCCAGGGTATTCCACAATTAACTAACATGACTAAGTGACTAAGTAACTGAAGGAAAAAGAATAGAAAACAAAGAAAAAAACTATGAAGTAAATAACATCACATCATATATCATATCACACCAATACCAAATTTATAGCTGACATTTATAGTTTTCAGTGATTTTAGATTTTCCAAAGGGGTAATCGGCTGTAAGTATAATTCATGTTTGTAAAAAATAGAAAAGAAAGGTCTATGCTCAGCAAATTTGCATTTATGTATGTAATACTTGTCAAGTAAAAGCAAAAGGTTTATAACATAAGCCTTTTCTTCTTCTTATTTTTTTTTTATTTGAAACAAACCCAAAAATTACATGTTCATAGAATAACTAAAAACAGAACAAAAAGAGCAAGTACTGTCAATGTCAATGTTTGTTTTTTTGTTGTTGTTGTTTTTTTAATAAAGCGCCTTACAGGATAAATTTTGTGGGGGATTTTAAAAGAGATTTCCCTGACTTTGTTAGTTACTAGTTATTAACAATGTATTTATGCATAGCTCTGTTATTATTTCTATGCAACCCAAAACAGATTTAGCCACAAACAGTATTACGTGGAATAATAACAGATGATGCTGATGATGATTTGATCCATGCAAGTACAAGTTTAGAGATAAAGTTCTATATAGAGGATTCATTCTTTAAAAATTTCTTTAACCAGTTAATCTTGAATACATAATTTAATGATTAAAAGTCCAAAAAAAATCAAGACTTCCATTCTTACGAGTGTAAATTACAACAGATTTTCTAATGTAGTGTGTTCTGTTCTTCCACAAGAAATTAAATAACATTTGGTCAATTCTTTTGATTGTTTTACTGTCCAAAGCCAGAGAGGATGCAGTTTAAATGAGTCTAGAGCAGTGGTGCGCAAACTAAGGCCCGGGGGCCACATGCGGCCCATTGAGCTGTGTAATGCGGCCCGCCAAGCATTTACAAAGTATTTATAATTTAATATAAGACAGCACATATTTGGCCATTTTCCTTAAATGCCTTGTGCTTTTGCTAAAGCTACCATCATATCTACAAACAGAAAACTTCCATTCATACAAGTTTTTAATGCGGACAGAGATATTTGACAGAGATTATTGACTTAAGTCCAGTCAGTAGCCATAAGTCTTATTTGCCAAGAAACTGTGCAAGAAATGGTACAGGTTTTCTAATGTAATCAATACTAGTTTATATTTTACTGGTCTGGCCCATCTGTCAGATTTTAAAACCCTTAAGCCCTTAAGCCAAACAGCTTGCCCACCCCTGGTCTAGAGATTCCCTCAGCTTTGGACAGATGCACACGTCCCTTCAACAACAGGTCTCTCTGCAACCACTGATTAAATCTATTCTCAGCTTTTTTATTCTAACATCAAGATTCAGAGAGAATCTCCCCTGTTGGTCTTTTGTTATAGTAATTCCTCAAAAGCTTACACAAATGTCATTGATTGAGGTTATATCACTGTTTTTTAATGCAAATAATTCACACTTACCTAAATTTAAGCATAAGCTAGAAGCATTAGTGAGTGCCATGATTGAATGGATAGCTGGCTGCAACTGTAATGCATTTTTAAGAAATAGTGCAGTATTGTCTGTTAATTGACTTAATTGATTGAATAATTTTCCTACCAGCAATAGATATGCCCTCCAATTTAAATGATTTTATATATAGACAGAAGATTTGTGCCACCACTAAAAACAGATAAACTGATGCTGGGCATCCCTGCTGATTTCCTCTCTCTCTCTGGTAAAACCGCTGTGTAGTACCATCGCTTAGCTTCACAGAACTATTACCATTGGCATAAAGAGATTTCACTGCATTGCAAAAGTAGTACCCAAACCCACATTTTTCAAGGCAATAAAAAATAAAGTTATGCTCAACAGTATCAAAGGCCTTCTAGAAGTCCAGGAACAGAATTAAACTGTCCTCTTCAATCAGATCACAATAATCTACTAGGTCCAAAACCAGCCTTATATTACTGGAAATATACCTTTTGCTCATAAACCCTGATTGATTTTCAATTGTGTCCCTTTGACACGCTTGGCAAAAATTAGAGGAAAAAATTTGTCATCGTTATTAAGTAAAGAAATAGATCAATAAAAAGCAAATCTTTTTTTGGTTTAGGTACTAAATTAATTAACCCTTGAGTCATGGTTGCGGGCAATGCTTTCAGAAAATACATTGTAAAGAAATGGTACCAACAATCCTGAAAACTCTTTATAAAATTCAGAGGCGAGATGAGATATGGCGTCTTGCACCTCCTGCTGAGTGTTTGGAGAATCACACATCAGCTTCTCTGCCTGAGTAATAGTTCTGATGGAATAAACATAATTGAAGAACGTAGCATTGTGACTAAATTCGCTTTTGTAGAGAGAGGAGAAATAGTGATAACAAAAATTGAATATACTTTTCTTGTTGTCAGTGACAGTCCCATTTATGCTTAGCTCAAGCAAAGAATTGTACTTGGCCCTTGATTTTTATAATTTAAAAAACTATGAAGACATGGGGTGTCTGGCTGGTTCTGGCCAATTCAAACATCCTTGGCTGACTGAGGCTGACTCAAACATCGTCGGCTAACTGGTCTTTCTGTGAGGAGTCTGCATGTCTTCATGATATATAGATACAGATCAATTGGCAACTAAAGTAAAAGTATCCCTAGTGAATGAATGTCTGTCAATGTTCATCTATAAGTGTTAGCCCTGCAACGAACTGGCCATTGTCCAGGGTGTACCCCACCTAAGGCCCAAAGCTGCTGGGATAGTCCACCCGCAACCCCCAACGGAAGTGGTAGAAAATGAATGAATGCAGTCATCTGCTCTCCTTCTTCCAACCACTTCTGCCACTTCTGCCTGCCAATGCGCCCTCTGCTTTACGTTTGTACATGTCATCAAAATTTTTTGTAGTTCAGTTAATTTTAAACTGTCGTCTACAGAGAGTTATTCGGGTGGGCCAGTGGTCAGTGAAGTTATCTCAGAAATGAGAATTTTTTTCCTCTTTATGTCTTGATTTGGCTAAATCGCTACCATATTTTCTCACATATCATCAGCCTAATAGCATAATTGCCTGAGTCATTTTTTGGCCAAGTTGAGATATCTACCTTACTCTACTCTCCTAACACTGCTGCTTCACTATGTATCACTGGCTGTGTCCTCAGCCTATCAGAGCGCTTTTAATTATTATTTTTTCTATTAAAGTATAAATAAAAGTTTTATGTATGTGCTAAAAAAAAGTTTACATTTTTTTTCCAAAAACCTTAAAATATGATTTAGGCAATTTTGCTATTAGGCTAACGACATTTACCTATTTCAAGAGTTTTTTTTCCATACTTTTCTTCTCTCTGAGCTCTGTTCCAATAACGTTAAATTAGTGTACTTAATTTCATCTTCACGCAGAGAACAGTTCATTTTTTTCAACAAGATACATATAAAGATACATTTACATTTGAATTGGCTGGTAACAGGTTAATGTTGGTTAACACTACCTTGTGGTCCATTAAAGGAGTGGGTAAAATATTTACTGTAATAGTGTCTTTGTCTAATGAGTTGGAGACAAGCCAATAATCAAGTCTTGACTGTCTGGAGGCATCCTTATTACTCCAGGTGTATATTTTATCACTGGGAAATTTCACTCTCCACACATCAGAAAGATCATACTTACTTTTTTAACATTTTTAAAGAGGAATTTGCAAGTGAGAGCTTGCTAGGTGGCCATCTGTTATCAGTTTCATACATAACCATGTTAAAATCACCTCCAGTAATCAGGTATGCATTGGGATGTTTTAGTGTTAAGTTATTGAGTTTAATGTCCAAATTATCCAGAAGTTCATAATTTTCTGACTTACATAAATGTTAAAATCAACTTTTTCCCGTTTAGATTACCAAACAAACAAAATGACCCTGATTGTCAACTACAGATTGCAGGACGTCCACTCTAAAATTATACTTCAAATCCCTGCAGAAGGCTCAGTTCCATTTGAAAACCAAATATCACTGCCCCATTATGATCTCCAAAAGCTTGTATCCCTGGTCTTCCCTTCGGCTTGCGCCCTTTGGACATCGGGCCACAGTTTCTCCCTCCACTCTTGGTCCCCCTTGGATAGATCCTCTTTAAACTGGAGACCATGCTCTTTCAGGTGAGTAGAGGTTTTTGCAGCCCTCCACACTGCGTCACTGCAGACCCTGGAGAGGAGCTGTAGAATTGCTTATCACTGCCTCACGGGCTTTTTTTTTCACAGGCGGTATTTAAATTTAATTTAATTTTGGTGTTACCGGTGGAAATTCCTTCTTGAAACTTTCGTTTTCTTCGCAGTTGCCGGTTCTGCCGCGAATGTAGTTATGACCCGCAGCGACCAGTGCTAGAGCAGGGCTAGTTTTTCCAGCTGAGGAAATGCTTCTTTTTGTACCTGTTCTTGCGGCATAGCTCAACCTGTAAGTGCGGCAAGACATTTACGAGAAAATAGGCAAGAAGGGTTTCCTTAAAAAAATAACAGTCTTTTACCAAATTTTGGTGCGCAGTGTCCTCTAATGTGGTTGCTCAAGCCGCGATCTTGGTCCACTGTCCTGTTACACAAGCAGATCACAGCCCTTGTGATGCATTGGGTGTGGGCAGTGCACGGCTGGTGCACCGTAAATTACATGGCCCAGTGGTAGTCTTGTTTGGATCACTCTTTCTTGACTTTGTGTGGCAATGTGTGGAATGAAAACTATGATTTGATTTGATAAATTTTAATACTGACTAGGTTAAGTTTATAATTTTAGCACTTTTGACCACCAGACTAGCAAAAATGCGACAATGCCCCACCAGGAATTTTGCCTGGTCAATCAGAGAATAAGACCTAAGGGACACATTTAAGTAATACTGATGAGGCAGGAGAGAGTCGCACTCACCCAAGTAAAACTCAAGCCAGCTTACCCCTAGGGTGTGCAGGCAAGAGGTTAGGGGAGAATACCTAAAAAGAGAGCATCCATAATACACAAAACACACACAAAAGAAACAAAGAGTGCACAACAAATCAAGGATACCACCACCTAAGAAATCCACCACCACCACCACCAGGCTGGGCCTTCAGATCCTAGGATGAAAATAAAAATGAGTATGGGTCTAACCACCAACAATCAAATACAGTTGATTAACACAAAAAAGGGGGCTTGCCAAGGCAGCCAAAATTCCCCAACATAAGCAACAAAAATGGTGCCTCTGGTACAGCCAAACAGAGTAGCCCAGAGGTGGAAGCAATACCAACAGTTAGTCAAAATAGCCAGTTAGGCTGAATAGTCGGCCAAGGGAAAAGAGAGTTCAGCAAAGACAACAGTTAGTAATGCCAGGGCAATGCAGCCAGTTGGGTAAAGACAAAATAAAGTTCAGCACAAAAGTAGGAGTTATTAGTATTTACAGAATTAATTTAAAGCTCATGTAGCTGCAGATGGACATAATACAGACCACTGTATGAGCAGAATGTAACTGTTGTGTGCACAATTACTCAAATGAGTGGAAAACCTTCTGTATTAATGCAGCAGACATCATTACAAATGGTGGAGCATGCAAACGTACCGCAGTGCTAAGAATAAAATATTAAATTAGCGTGTATATTACACATTTTTGAGAGGAGTAAGTAAGCATCTCATACCTGTTTAGACCGGAAGGAGGAGCCCGGAAACAGGAGACTGGGGTCAAGCAACGTGCATTATGTTAAAAGGAAGGGCAACATAAAGGAGAGCGCTTGTAAAGGGTGTCATCCAGTGCCATTGGCCGGGAAATAAAGGACATTTACACAGCGAATATGAGGCTGCAGCTTATACTGTCACAGTCGTATAAGGGTGTGTTCATATATGTAGTCTGCTTCTTATAATAAAAAATGATCCATTTAGTTCATTCTGCTGCAAGAAGACCTGGTCCAGCTAGAGTTCATAAATTGCATTTAAACCAAAAAACAAAAAACAAGGCTTCTATCAAGAAGCACACTATAGTGCTGTTAGCCCAAATGCTACAAAGACATTTAACCTCCTCAGTGCTCCCTGTCTGTGCTCTGCTCATTTTATTTAGTTGATGGAATATTGTTTTTTTTCTGCTCTTGGGAAAGCTTGATTGTCTCACATTGCATAGTGTGCGCTGCTGCTTTAATTTTGTTTTCTAGTTTTCTGTTTGTTTGTTTTTTTTTTAAGATCATTCATTTGTTTTGTTTTTTTTACAAATGACTATGGAAATGGCTGTCGGCACTCTGCTGTGTAAGTACTATTTTTCTAAAGGAATAAAGACTCTAGCAGAAGTTGTCACGTACATTATGACTGGAGTAAGAACACAGAACATCAAATTGCTGAATGGCTGTAATAATGCAGCACACAGTCCATATATAATCATGTTTGTTCACTATTTTTTCTCAGCAGATGTTATAGACAGTGCACTGTACAGTGTTTGCTGTACTCCAGCTTCCACTAATCCCTGCTCACCTCTCAGAATAACACCTGGACCATGTTGTATCACTGCATCGATCACTCCAATTAGAACTTTCTAGCAGATGGTGAAAGCAAATACCATGAAATGTTTGTATCAGTAGTGGACCTGAAAGTACAACACAGACCTGGCACTAACTCAAGACCAGAGGCTTTGCAGGAGGTTAGACAAACCAGGGCATTGCCTATGATTGAACATAATAAAATAACACCATTTAATGGGAGATGTTATCTGTTTCACAAATAAACTCTCCATGTATTTATATATTATGCTAGATTTGACATGACCACATACATGTTTGATTGACCTCTGAAAATAAAAGAGCCACCTCCATGGTTGACCTGGTTAAGCTTCTTGCACATAAGAGAGTTGGATTCCTCTATACCATTTTCTTGCTTTCTACCCCTTGTTTTCTCTTTACCTACTTTGATGTCTATCAGTGTGCATAATTATTAAGCCTAGGTGCCTTAAGTTTAGTGTGTATAGGCCTCTATAATACTCACTGAGTGAACACTGGTTGCTGACTGTCCAATGTCACAGCCAGGTGTCCTGAGGTGGTCTGAACGGGACTGAGATTAACTAATCTTTAACAAAACTTTTCTCATGAGACAAAGTTAGCAACAAAAGCAGAAAACTTGACTGACAGATGTTTTATCATGATGTAACAGACCTTTTTGTTCTATGTTGTTGCATATTATGCAAAATGCTAGCAGGGCACTCTTCCTCTCAAGTCAAAGTCAGCTGTGAATGAAACCATTGACATAATATGTGGATTTAGAAACTTTTTCTTCTTTTTCATTGTTTTCTAAACACAACCACCTCACACCTCTTTCTGTGTGTAGTAATGTTTTTACTGTTAACAATAACTGTTATGAGCGATCCCCTGTTAATCACTAAAGAAGTGACAACCACAGTGTGTACAGTCCCTCTTCAGCAAAGTTTGCTTCAAGAAAGCTTCAAGTCCTGATGGCTTGTCTGCATTTCTAATCGGAAACTGCTCACAAGAGTTAGCAGAGGCCTGGTGTCCAATCTTTCTGCCATCAGCTGATAGCTGTTTTGTTTTACATCTCTGGAAGAAGTCCACCATTATACTGATACCAAAGACTTCATGTCCAGCCTCAAACAAAGACTACAGACCTGTGGCTTTAACCAGTATTGTTATAAATGTGTTGAAAAAATAATGGTTGATAGACTCAAACCAGAAGTTGGTCCTTTTCTTGATCCCTTGCAGTTTGCATACAGACAGGGCCCCAGAACCACATATGCAGTTATCAGTATGCTCCACTTAATCTGCAAGTATTTAGAAAAGTCAAATGCTTATGCACATCTTTTATTTGCTGATTTTAGCTCTGCTTTTGATACAGTCAGTCCTCATCTACTTGTGCAGAAACTCATAGATCTAAAGGTTAGCCCTGCAATTTTTATAAAACAGAACACAGCAAGTAAAGTTAACACCACTTCATCTACAGCTAAAAATGTAGCACCGGTGTTCCTCAAGCAGCTGTAAGCTCTTCTATTTTATGCACTTTGTACACAAATGATTGTAGAAGCAGTCTGCCAAATAACAAAATCTTAAAATTCTCAGATGACACTATCATTTTGAGCCTACTGAAAGTCGGAGACTGCCCATCTGCGTAATTCAAAGAGATAGACACCTTTAGATCGTTGTGCGATGAGCACCATCTCTCTCTTAATGTGCTCACAACCAAATTATTGAACAGGTTGAATCTTTTAAATACCTGGGTGTCTATGTGAACAACCTGTTTAAATGGAGTGTATATGTTGATTATCTGTGTTCTAAACTCTCTTAGAGGCTCTTTTTAAGTCGACTCAGGTTGTTTGGCCATGTTTTTATAATGCTGTGTTAAAGAGTCCAATCAGATGTGGGATGGCTGCTTGGTTCGGCTCCCTCACCGTTCAGTACAAAACTAAAATTGAGAAACTTTTGATTGGTGAGAAAAAGTTCCCTTCTTTGAAATTAATCTTTGACATTTCTGTTCTTAACCACGCCTAAAGAATCATCAGGGACCCTTCCCACTTGTTGCATGGTGAATATGAACTTCTCACTTCTGGAAGACGCTATCGAACTTTTAAACACAAATGTAATCGTTTTAAGCTCTCTTTTATCCCACGTCTGTCACTCTTCTGAACAAACCTGTTTAACAAAATCTCTGGTGCACTGAGTCGTCTAGCTCTTCCTTTTATTTATTGTTCTTATCATTTGATATTAATTTGATCATGTTTTCTGATTTATTCATATTCTTAGGCCATAGTTTGCCTTTTTAATTGCTTGATTTTTTTTTTCCTCTGGCAGTTTGTTTATTGTGTTACTTTGACTATGTGCAATAGCTTCTTATTACCTTACTTATTTTGTACAGTACTAACTGTACTGTATGGTGAGCAATAATGTTATGGCAATGCCATAACATTATTTGCTTGATTGCTGTTGTTGACGTGTATGTATGTGCGTTGTTTTTTAATTGTTCTGCTGCTGTGGGCAGCACACTAAGCCCAGGACAAGTTTCCCTTTGGGACAATAAAGTTGATCTGAATCTGAAGCTCTAAAATGTCTCTGCACAGCTCAGTGCATTACACAGGCCTGGTCTGGGCCTTATCTGATGGTCAGGTTCATGATAAGTGGCTCAGCCCCGGATCCCACAACCTCAGATCACTATCCTCTTCAGCTGGAAACACCCAGATCCATCAGAGCAGCACCCAGGCATGCAGAAGACATTTACTCTATTTTTACTTTTGGATGAGAGCAAATGGAGCATAGTGAGATGAACAGTGTTATGCCACTGTGGAAAAAGAAAATTATATACAATGCTCCTGCAATGCTGCAAAGAAACAATGACCCAGCTTTAATATTATTGATATATCACTATTTATTATGATTAATTAATTATTCATGATAAATTTATTCTTTGTTCTAGACCCCCTTCAGTTTGCCTAGAACAAACGTATTGGTGTTGAGAATGCTATAGTCTGTCTTCTCCATAGAGTGTACTCTCACATGGATGAAC